>QUSF01000031.1:2136468-2179331 GCA_003676055.1 Chloebia gouldiae | reverse complement strand
ATTCCTGATCTTGGTGGAGTTCCTGACCTGGGTGGGATTCCTGATCCATGTGGGATTCCTGATCTGGATAGGATTCACAATCCATGTGGGATTCCTGATCCGGGTGGGATTCCTGATCCGTATGGGATTCCCTGAGCTGAATTTTCTCCAGGAAAGCACATCCCAACCGTGCATCTCCGGCCGGGGCAGAGGCAGTTCAGGTGTAGAGTTAATAACGGGAGGTAAAAGTTCATCATTACCCTGGAGCACAAAATGGTCGTTCTTGTGTTGAGGATGCATGAATAAGGTGACATAAAACATCTTAGGTTCTCAGAAGGTAAAATATATCAGTTTATTAGATTCCACACATCTTTTATAGACAGTTCTGACAGATCTGGACATGATTGCTCCTTAATCAACACCCCTCACACCACTGGTTAATTAGGAACAACACTTTTCTTGTAAACATCTTACAAGTTTAAAACACTCATTGTAAAGATTATTTTAATTCTTTCTCAGAGTTTTCTTAAGCTCCCCAGAACAAGGCTTGGGAAAGTTTATCTGAATTTATCTCTTTGACTATTTCACACAAAATAACAGGGAAAGCAATTCTCTCCAGGTAATTAAAAATGGAACCTTTCTGATAAAACATGGTATTGCACAACCTGTGACCCTAAGAGGCTGTCGTGGTTTGCCACTGCCTGACATCCCCAGTCCCTGCAGGGGGATGATGCACTGGCCATTCCCTGCCTGCCCTGGGGACGTGCCAGCTCTGGCAGTTGTGATTGCTGGAGCTCCTTAGGGATGCCTGGGATGGATCCCTGCTTTCAGTGTGGGCTGAGGAGGCTCCCAGGATTGTCCCCTGCCTGCCCAAATCAACCCCTGGCAGCAGCAGGAGGATTGGAAGTCACTGCAGCTCCTGTTTCCAAAAGCTGCTGTCTCCTTACGGGGCACCTCAGTGAGACTGGCCTGACAGAGACGTGACAAATGACTTGGGGGTTTTCTTTAAATGCTGCTGAGTTAATGACATGTTCCCTCCAAACCCTTCCTGTCAGGCCACATCATAAATTGCTGCAGCAGAAGTTATTCCCGAGCAGCTCTAAGATGGATGGATCATTGTTCAGTTGTACTGACAGCCTGTGGGTTTTAATCTGTTTATTTGGCTGTAGCATCTCCTGTGGCTGCCTGGAAATAGGATTTCCATCTCTTGGAGAATTCTCACTTTACATATTCCCTCACTACTCCATTTGAAAAAAAAAAAATCAATTTCTTCTTAACACTTCCATGCCAAACTTAGCACTTTTTTAATCCTGCCTAGAACAAAATCTTTGGTTGTGTGTGAGCATGGCAAAGCAGGGTAATGAGTTACTGCTCAGTGGCCTGATGCACCTTTTCCCCTCAGTGCAGTGGTTCTTCTATCCCTGCACAAGGACAGGACAGGGACTCTTCAGTGCCTGGAATGGTTTGGATGGAATTTATTTTCATTAGCAGGAAGGGCAAAGCCAGTTGCCACAGGAGTTCATTACAGGGGAATTATTTCCATATATACATTTAGGAAGAGGCAGCCTGAAGTGCTGTTGCCTCATTAAATTAAAGGAGTTGGGTCCCAGATTTAACAGCCACAGCTTTCCCAAAGGCTCTTTTCCCTGGAATCTGCTGGTTCCCAGGGGAACCCTGGGTGGATCCCTGCCTGGGCTGGGGCTGCTGGAAGGTGGGAGGCACCAGGATGGGGAGGATTTTCCCTGGGAAGAGGCTGTGAGGAATGACCAGGGCTCTTCCTGGCCTTGGCTGGAGCTGCCCACGATGTCACCACAGCACAATGGGGACAGGGCTGAGGGGACACCACTAACGAGGCACCCAGGAGACAAAGGGACAGTGTCTGCTTAATGATTTCATTTCGGGTTTGAGGGGCTCTTTTTTGCTGTGTAGTGGTTCTGGGCAAACTGGTTTTGGGGGAGGGATTGATATTTTCAAGGATGCTTCATGCCTGTGTTTGAGAAATGCTTATTTTTCTTAATTCTTTCGTGAAATCCTGCAGATTAATGATGCAAAAAAGGCTTTTTGATCATCTGTTGAGCTGCTGTGCCCCTACAGGGTGGTTGTTTTCATTAACCAACTCGGGTTTACAGTTCTACAATGCAGATTTATGTTAAAAAGTTAATAATAACCCTAGAGCACAAAATAACAGGGAAAGCAATTCTCTCCAGGTAATTAAAAATTGAGCCTTTCTGACAAAACAAGGTATTCTGTAACCTGTGTACCTAAAAGGCTGTCTTGGTTTCCTACTGCCTGCCATCCCCAGACCCTGCACGGGGCAGAGCTGGAGCCTGTTCTGCCTTCCCCAGCAGGTAGGAGATACTCCAGGGTTACTCACAGCCCGTGTTCTGCACAGCCTGCCTGAGCTGCCAGCAAATGCTCTGAGATTTGCCAGTCAGCTGCCCTCAAACAGAATTTGCAAAATGTCTTTTTTTTTCTCAGTGGAAGCGCTGGCTGGAGTTTCTTCCTTTTGCAGCTCCCCTGTTTGCCAGTGCTGGAGGGGTTTGGATAGCTGGGAGAGGCTGCACCAGTGTCAAAAGCCTCATTTCATCAACAAGCTGTCCCCAAAAAGAGCATTTCCTTTTTTTTTTTCCCTTTGCCAAGGGAAAAAAATAAAACAACAACAAAACAACCCACAATTCTCATTAATCCAGTCCATTTCAACATTATAACCTTTATCCCCCCAAAGTGTGCAGTTTTTGCCAAACCTCTGCTCATCACACAGGATTTTAATTTCTCTGAAGGATTTATATTTGAGTTTTTATCTTCAAGAGTGTTGGTGACTTCTGGGAAAAGGATGTTTCTGGGGTCTCCCAACACCTCTGGGTGCTGCTGTCCTGTCTCCAGGGCTGGGTGAAGATAAGTCAGTCCCTGGGGCTGAGAGCTGCTGGGGCAGAGATTGGATAATTCAGCATTTTCAGTGAAACTCTGAAAGCCCAGCCTGGAACCAAGTAAATGATCATTTCACCCTGAAGATGCTAACACAGGCATTTTTACTTTTAAAACCAGCTTTTTGGGAAGGAGTGGCTTTACCAAATCTTTCTGTATTTTAACCTTGCCAAGGTGGAACACCAAAACAGCCACATGCACAAAGCACTGGCAAAACTTTGTTTATTCATTGCTTTGCAATGAAGAACAGCTCTTGATGCCACTCATTAAAAGATTTCTTCAGCCAAGGGGCTGGAACGTGGACATTTGTCCCCCTCAGGGCTGCTGATGCTTTAGACAGATTTTTTTGGAGCTCCCATCATGAAGCCTTTGGACTCCCTGAGCATTGCTGGCAATGGCCAGCCCTGAAACTTTATTTTCCCTTCTTGCAGGAACTATTAAGGATCAGTGAGAGAAGGTTCCCTGGTGTTAGGATTAACCTGAGCGTGGGTTTCTCGTGGCACTGGTTCTGTTCAAAGTCATTTCCCACTTGTGGAAGAGGTGAGTTGGAATTTAGAGGGAGAGCAGATCCTCCTCTCATCCCATAGGAGGCAAGAACCAAGCTCTGGATGCTGCTGATGGAGGATGATTGTGCCACAAGGCAGCAGAGGACTGTGTGCCACCGTTTTGGGGAGAAATACATCAGGAAAGGATCAGTGTGAAAAAGGAATTGGGCTTTTTTTCTGTGTGTGTGAAAGGGTAAGGGAGTGTTTTGCTGTAGAGTGGTAGAACTGCCACGAACAGAGATTTTCAGTCTTAAAATACCTAATTAATATCACTGATTCTTCACCTTGCTGTGAGTTAAGCGTTCTTTACAGATCACAGATGTGTATTTACATGGAGAAAGAATAAATCTTGTGTTCCACGTGCTCAGGTGGGAGCTCTGACATCAGAGCACAGCCTGGCACCCTGATCCTTAGGGACCAAGCTGCTGCTCATCCCTGCTCCATTACTGGGGGCTCCTTTAGGAATCTTATTTTGGTGTTCATCTCTCCAGACTCCCATCATACCTCATTTCATTGAGAAGTGGGACATAAGGCATGAGCTTAATTAGTGATTGTTAATTTGTGACTGTTTCTGTGGAGGAGGTTGTGCAGTTCCCTGCTGATTGGTCCAAAATTAGTGACCTGGATGCACTGGACATTATTTTTTTTTTTTATAGTAAGAAATGAGAGAAAATATCTTTCATTCCTTTTCCCTTGGGTTTGGATGAATCATCAAATTTCTCTGACTCAGTTGGGTTGGGTTTTTGTTTTGTCTCCAAGTCTGCCACTTTCACCCATCTGCAATCCATTGAAAAGATGGATAAAAGAACTTCCAGGCTTTTATCTCACCAGGAAGTTGCAGAGAAGCAGCAGCTCGGTGACGTAGCAAAGGCAGGTGCACACTGATTTCTGCTAGAAAATTCAGAACAATCAAAAATAATTTACTGTTTGGAAATGTAATTGATAAAAAAGATGCTGTACATCATTAATTGGTGCAGAGTCTTTGGTGAATCCTGAGATCCTCCTGGAAAGAACCTGGTCCTCTCTGGAATTTGCAGGTTCAGGGTGGAAAAATGAAGATGTAGAAATATTTCATGATGATCTAAGAGAAATTGTGTGAGATAGCCTAGGATGGGCTTGTTGGAAGTGATCTTACATAAGTGTTAATTGTTTACACACTAATTACTCAGAATTTCACTGTACTTTCAGTAATTTGACCACATAAAATTTATTGATAAACTGATCTTAACAGAACCCCCCAGAAAATGAAGGCAGGTGTAGGGAATATGATGCTGGTAATTGCAAAACAAACCACAAACAAACAAACAAACAAAAATATTTGGAAAAGTTTCAGATAACTCTGAGAGTCAGAGGCAGAAATCAGCAGAGTTAAGAAATTAATTAAAAAATTAAAATATAATTTGCTCAGCTATAACAGAAGATAGAATTTATGTCTTTCTTGGCCAAGTTCAGCTGACTCCCTTTAAAAGAGGAGTTAATTGAGAAAGGACAAACTCAGATATTTTAGGATCACCCTTTGCAAGTGCCACATACAGGAAAATCTGATGCTAAACAGTTTTCTCCTGTAAAAGAGGATCTGCTGCCATCTGATCCATATTCCCAGCTCCGGGATGTATCACCCTGCAAATTGCAAAACTCGGGATTAAGAAATGTGCCTTGAAAATGTGCCAGCCCAGCTCCTTAAAAGGCTCCCAGAAAAGATGAATCACTGCTTAAATGGCCACTCAGTGCATCTGCAGAGCATTTCAGATTAAATTTCCTGGGATTGTCGGGGTTCCTTGGGGAAGCTGCTCTGGAAATCTTGGAGGAAAGGAGGTGGCATCAACCCAGGAGGAGCATGAGGGGACAAGAGAGGTCCCAAAGCCATCCGGAGCAGTGAGGAGGAGGAGCACAGAGGCCAACCCAGGAAGGTCAGGAATTCCTGAGCTGGTTTGGGGGTCTCATGGCTGGTTGGTGGCACCAGGAAGGGGCAGATGTGAGATGTTGTCTGGCTCAGGGTGTGCAGGGCAGGCTTTGGGAGCTGTGGCGGTGTCAGAGCACCACGGGGACATGTTTGTGACAAGTTCCACAGGACTGAGTTGGTGTTTTTTGGTTTTGTCCGTCCCCCCACCTTCTCTTGGTCTCTTTGCAGTTGTGCAACTCAGAGCCTTGGTTATTGCACAGCTCAGTGTAAGGTCAGGATTTCTGCCTACAAAGGCAGGATTTCTGAGTTCTGGTCTTAGCCCAGATGTCCTGTGGGTTTTGTTGTTGCTGTTGTGAATTCTTTTTATTTTTCTTCTATCTCTTAACAAACCCTGCTTTCTCAATCTCTCAGCTGTGCCTGGTGTCCCCTCAGAGCTGACGGGCAGAGCTGAGACATCTGAGTTTACTCTCAAGTGCCTAGCACTTTCTGCTTTTTAAAACACATCTAAAACAACCTTTACTGGAACCATTCCTTTTACCTTTTCTGTCTCCTGGCTCAGAGAGGAATGAGATTTTTAGCCACATATTTGCTGACCAGATGCACCAGGTTTCCTTTGCTGAGTGTGTTTCTGATGCATTTGAGCTTTGAAAAACTCAGATTCAGGTGCTTTGTGGGGACCTGGCAGAAAACTCTGACTTCCTCTGCTGAAAATCAGATTCTCTCCAGCACTGCTTGGATTTTCAGAGTGTCCTACCACAGCCATTTGGAAGGTTGAACATTCCCAGCTGGCACAAGGAGGTGCAGAGTCCGGCCTAATGAGCTCCAGATTTGGCTGCTCTGGGATGTGTCAGGTTTTTTTCCAGGCAGAGATTTTTTTTTTTTCTTTTCTTTTTGGCTCCTTCTGAGAGAAAGCAGCTTCTTTCTGTCTTTGTAATAAATGGGGAGAGCTGCACATCGAGGCAGTGCCCTTCCAGATTCTGAAGATTTACCCAAACTCTGTTGGAGTTTCCTGCAATTCCTTCTGGAGGTGAGAATCAAACTCTGCTGGAATCTCTTGTTAACTTTGATGTTACTTTAGTGGTGATTCTACCTTTGGACAGAAAGCAAATGTCAATTATGTTTTTTCAGTCAGAGATCCTTGTAGGGATAAAAGTTTCTGATTTTCATCAGGAAAAAGCAGTGATAGGACAAGGGGAAATGCTTCAGGCTGAAAGAGAAGAGGGTGAATGGGGTATTGGGCAGGAATTCCTCTCTGTGAGGGTGGCACAGGTGCCCAGAGCAGCTGGGGCTGCCCCTGGATCCCTGGCAGTGCCCAAGGTTGGACACTGGGGCTGGAGCACCTGGGACAGTGGGAGGTGTCCCTGCCATGGCAGGGGTGGCACTGGATGGGATTTAAGGTCCCTTCAAACCCAAACAATTCAGGATTCTGTGCCACATTTAATAGGACTCTGTCCTAGCTTTTTGTCATGAAAGCTCAGACTAAAAGAACATAAAAAGATATATATATTTAAAATATTTTCTATATTCTTTTTTATAGCTTGTTGATTTTTTTGTTTCTTCTCCATTGTTATTTTTTCTCCTTTTTACTTCTTTTTTGTTCCCCTTTCTTTTTTTTTTCCCTTTTTGCTGCAAACTCACAGGTTTCCCTAATCTGTGAGATACACACCAGAATTTTCAATTAATTTACTTTTCTCCTTTGAGAACTGCTTTCTTTGCCACTCCAAGTTTTGCTCTTCCTCCTTCCTCCAAGCTTTGCTCCACCAGAACTTCCCAGCTCATCCGGAGCATCTCTGCTTTATAATTACTTTACATTTCTTTATGGCTTCTCTTTAGGCAGGGGAATTGCATAAGTTAATGTGAATAATACTAATTATTTTGGATCTGTCACTGCACGACTGATGATGAATAATGCAGATACTGCTCTGCTGCTTGATGCAGTTGTTGGGGATTTTTGCCTTTTTCTCTTCATCACCTGCCTTGAAGTATTGTGACATTGGATGACATAGATAAACCCGGGTTCTGTAATTAAGGTTTATTTTAATGAGCCTGGAAAATACTCAGTTTTGCATGTTCTCATCGTTTAAATGTGGTTTAATCAGTCCTCCAATTTTCCTTTCTGCTCAGTCCTCTGCTGACATTTCTCCAAAGGAACAACAGGATAAATATTCACAGGAATATCAGGAGGATAAAGCTCCAGAATGCCCCACGTTGGCATGTTTAGGTTTTCATATTAATGACAATAATTTTGTGCATTAGATCAATGAATTTTTCCCATCTATCAGTGGAAGGCCTGGCAAATACCACTGAGGGGGAAATCTTAGTGCCTATGGATTGGACTTTTCTAATAGAATTCACCTTATTTTCCATGAGCATTGGGGTGATTGGGAATTTTTCCACTCCTGCTTCCATAAAAGAAGCTTTAATTCTCCTTGTGCAGGCTTTTTAAACTGCAAAAAAAAAAAAGAAATTTGATGAAAGCATGGGTTCCTCACCCCCTCACTGCACACTCTGCCCAGAATCCATGGAAAAAGTAGAGGAAAAACTCTGCTGAGGTGGGATCTTATTTTCCTCACAGTTTGCCAGCAGAGCTGCTGGTTGCCAGGCTAAAGGAAAGTAATTTCTGAGTGGTGGGTGGGGAATTGGTGAATATTCAGCTCATCTGTCTGAGCTGACACTGAGCTCTGAGAGCCCTGTCCATAACTGTCCAAACTCATATTTCCAGACTGGATTTGATCCCCTTCAGGCACAAAATTTAAGAATATCCCTCCCCTCCCCTCCCTATTTCCCCCCCCTGTGGCTGTTTAATATTAAAATTCTGCATCTTGTGTTGGGTAAATCAGCAGGGATGCTCCAGCTCTGAGGGGATGTTAATTATCAGCAGTGCAGGGTCCCAAACCCCCTCCCAGGAGCAGCATTTTGGGTGGGTTGAAGCTGCCCAGATTTGCTCTGGAGGGGTGGAAAGCTCAGCCTCATACTCAGAGCTGACTCCTGGAAAAGGAGGCCATGGGAATCCAGCTCTTTCCCAGGAGGGAAGGTTGGAAGGATGCTCCTGCAGCTCCAGAAAGGTGATTTTATTCTGTCTTAGGCTTGGAAACAAATCTGAATGTATCTCTGGTTTAGCCAGGTTTCTCAGAGTGATTGGGAGTAGGAATGGTGCATTTCCAGCTGTAATTTTCTTCCTCACTAGCAGGTGAAAAGGCTGTTTTCAGCTAGCAAAAAAAAAAAAAAAATCGCTGTTTGTTGATCCTTCCTATAGGAGAATCCTTTGAAATTTAGCAACTCAACTTCCCAAAGTCACAATTCCCACTCAGGGATGATGTCTGCTGCAGTAAAAACCACCTTGGTGTTCCCAGAACATAATGAACTCAAAATGTATTTATTGGCTGTATGGCTTGAATTCAAAGACCTTTAAATGAGAAAGAAAGAAATAAAGAAAGTGGCCAATTTTCCCAGCAGAAACATTTATAGTGAGAAGAAATAGTTTGAAAAATTTGATTTTTTAGCCTGAGGCCAAACAGAGCAATCACACATAGGATGAATCAGATGGATTCCATGTACAGAATGCTGGGAAATCAGCTTTGAAGCATTAATCAACACTTTCATGTTATGATTTTTTAGCTTTGTAATTACAATCATGCAGTATTTACCAAGTGTGAATACTTCCATTGCAAGGATTTGTTATCAAATTGGATGTGGGGCTTAATTTGGATTAAATTCAGGAACTCTGTGTCTGGAAATCACTCAGTACTTTGTGCCTTACAGGCAAAAAAAGTGCAGAGGAAGAACATGAGAAGGAGGAGAGGAAATAAACAGCCCAACTGCAGAGACAACAATACACTGATTTTTCTCCTTTAATTAACAAAAAGGGTTCAGGTATGAGAATTGAAAGAAATCAGCTTGAGGTAAATTCATTGCAAATCAGAGCTGCACTGCAGATACCAAAAGATTAAATACTCCAAGCAGAGTCCTGGGGAAGCTGGGTTTAGGAACTGATTATTGTGAGGCTAAGCCCAATAAGCATGAAATGTTAATTAGGCTCCTGGTATCTCATGAAATAAAGGTGCTTTAGCACTAAGAAATGAAATAGAACCAGATTTAGAAGAAATATTTCAAATTATTTTGCGCACTAGTCTAACTCAAATATTGACTCCCTGGTCCATTAATACAAATAAATTAAATTATTAGGGATTAGTGGCCGGTTTCAACTGGAGAGAACCTAAAGCAGGAAGATTTAACCTTTTCCCTACTCATCCCTGACACTTGGGATAAGCAGCAGTTGTGTCTCCTGCGCTGGAGCACTGCTGCTCTCCAGGGAAGCCTTTGGTCAAATTAATCCCTAATTTTTGGTAATGTGCTCTCCTGGGCTCCTGGGGCTAAGTGCTCTGTGAGGAATTGGATATGAAAAGCAGCTCTGCTCTGCTTGGCCTGGATGTAATAAATGATGGAGCTGCAGCAGGGAAAGGGAAACCTCAGCTGGCAGAAATTCTCTGGAACTCAGATGCACCCAAAGCTTGGTTATCCACACTGCTGGATCCTCCAGGGATGGATGGAGGGATGGATGATGGATGGATGGAGGGATGGATGGAGGGATTATGGATGATGATGGATGGATGATGGATGATGATGGATGGATGATGGATGGATGATGGATGGATGATGGATGGATGGATGATGGATGGATGAATGATGGATGGATGATTGATGGATGGATGGATGATGGATGGATGGAGGGATGGATGGAGGGATGGATGGAGGGAGGATGGATGATGGATGGATGGAGGGTGGATGATGGATGGATGGATGATGGATGGATGGATGATGGATGGATGATGGATGGATGTTTGATGGATGATGGATGGGTGGATGGTAGATGGAGGATGGATGGATGATGGATGGAGGCATGGATGGATGGATGATGGATGGAGGCATGGATGGAGGCATGGATGGATGGAGGCATGGATGGATGGATGGATGATGGAGGCATGGATGGATGGATGGATGATGGATGGAATCATAGAGGGATGGATAGATGATGGATGGATGGACGGATGGATGGATGGATGGAGGGATGCATGGATGGATGGATGGATGGAGTTTTGTTGTCTGGGTCCTGCAATGAGAGAAAGGAATGAAGACTAGGGAGGGTTTTTACTCCCTGCCTGAGGAATTGGAGGGGAGGGGACGCTGCACTGGGAGGAGATGAGTCCTGCCGGTGTGACTTTATCCTGCCTGTTAGAGCTCTTCCAGGAGGAAGGGATCACTGGGAGAGCCCTGTGCTGTGACCTTGTCACTGACTGCTGCAGGAGGACAACCCTGGATTTCATCTCAGCTGTTTCATTGCATGAGCTCTGCCGCCCCTGTCCATCCCTCCAGGCTGGAGCTGTGGCTGGAGCTCCTCTGTGGGTCCTCCCCCAGAGCCCTGGGAGCAGCAGAGTGTGAGGAGCCCCAGTGGCAGTGATTGTCACCGGTGTCCTCCTGTCTCCTGGTGTCACCTCAGCTGCTCTGGGCAGCCCGTGGAGGCTGGGGGCCGAGTGAAGAGCAGATGTGTGCCCTGCTCAGGTCTTCCAAAGTGTAGAGTCCATTCACGTCGCCTTGCTGAATACCCTGGGCACTTACACATCTTATTTGCACAGTTAAATTAATCATTTTTACAGGATCACAGGTGCTGTCAAGTCTTTTACACCTCCATGTCACAGTTGTGAACCGGTTAACAACTGATTGGTTGACAAGGCTGATTCAAGCATTCTTTTGTTTGTAATTAAAAGCCTGGATTTCCTGACAAATTTGGGACAAATGCAGCTCAAAGTAAGGTTTAAATAGTGCTTTAAGGCTATGGTTTAATGTACTGTTATTAGAATAGACCTGTGTATCCATGGGAATTCCAGGGATTACATTCATTGTACACAGGTCCTATCCTGAGAATGGTATGAACACAAGCAGGTGTCCATGAGATGGAAGAAGGAGGACCATGCCACAGAAAATTTCACTAAAATGATATGTAAAGTCTGTCAAAGCTGGAACTTGAATTTCTGAGAATTTCCAAAACCATCTCCTTAATTAAAGACACCACAGTGATTTGGGAAAAGGAAGGGCTGCAGTGACAGGGTCAGATTTGGAATTTGTAATCCACATCATCCCGTCCTGAGCTCCTGTTCTGCCTTCCCAAATTTCCCCAGAGTGCAGAGAAGTGCTGCCAGAGCCCACGCCCAGGCTGCCATGGCCCTCAGCTCCCCACTCCTGCCTTGTTTTTGACCCAGCAATTTTCCTTGTGCACCACAGATATCATTAAGAACCACTGGCCCAATTCCTTGTTCCATTATGGATGACAAAATAAAACATTAATAAGTTTTTTAATATGAGCTGGGAGTTAAATATTCATTATTTCTTATTACTTCAATGTCACTAAGCCTTTGATGTGCTGGAACTCAAAAACTCTTCTCCCTGCTCTCCACTTGTACCCTTTTAGCTGCTGAGTGTGAAGGGCACCGGGGCTTTGC
This sequence comes from Chloebia gouldiae, assembly GCA_003676055.1. NCBI lineage: Eukaryota > Metazoa > Chordata > Aves > Passeriformes > Passeridae > Chloebia > Chloebia gouldiae. Next base: position 2,167,482 of record QUSF01000031.1, on the reverse strand, counting down.
TTGTGGCTCCTTCCATGGCTCAGCAGCTCCTGGGGCTGTCCCTGCTGATGGATGGGTGTGGCAGGCACATTCTTCTCTCTCTCAGGATTTTTTCGTAGAGGACCACAGAGGGAAGAAAGAGAAAGCAATTTCTATTTCTGCTCCTTGTTTTTCCCATGTGGAATGTGTTTGGAGAATTGTTTCCCTGGGGTGATGGCTTGGTTGGATTCTGGTGAGGATTGTTTGAGCTGATGGCCAATCCAACCCACCTGGGGCTGGGCTCTCAGAGAGGGTCACGAGTTGTGAGTGAGACATGGTAGTTAGAACAAGTAGGTTTGTAGTTTTAGTATCTTCTTTTATATAGTATATTAATATATTATAGTATAGTTTTACTAAAAAAATCATTCAGCCTTCAGAGCTGGAGTCAGACATCAGCATTTCTTCCCACCAGCTTCACCTGCATTTACAATAGATGAGGTCTGGGATGCATCCTGAGCACTGCCTGAGCCCTGGGTGAGCTTTGGCTCTGGGCTCTCTCCTCCCTAGAGCCAGGCCACTGGTCTGTCACTGTTGTGTCACAGAACCGTGGCGTGGCTTGGGTTGGAAGGGACATTAAATCCCATCCACTGTCCCAGGGTGCTCCAAGCCCTGTCCAGCCTGGTCTGTGTTTAAAATTAATGGAAAATTGGGAAATGTAGGTGAGTTTCTTTTTTTGTTGTTGTTGTTTTTGGGGTTTTGTTGTGTTTTTTTTGTTTGGGTTTTATTGACTAGGTTGGAAGAGACCTTCAAGATCATTGAGTCCAATCCAGCCCTGACACCTCAACTAATTCCTGGCACCCAGAGCCACATCCAGGCTTTGTTAAACACACCCAGGGATGGGGACTCCACCACTGCCCTGGGAAGAACATTCCAGAACTTTATCACTCTTTATGTAAAAACCTTTTCCTAATATCCAGTCTAAATTTCCCTTGGAGCAGCTCGAGGCTGTGAGCTCTGGTTCTGTCAGTTCCTGGAGAAAGAGCCCAGCCCCAGCTGAGCACAGCCAATTTCAGGAGCTGTAGAGTGATAAGGGCACCCCTGAGTCTCCTTTTCTCCAGGCTGAGCACCCCCAGCTCCCTCAGGGGTTCCTCACAGGGTTTGTGTTCCCAGCCCCTCTCCAGCCTCGTTGTCCCTGTCTGTGTTAGGAGGGAAAAGAGAAGCCCTGGGCCAGCCCTGGGCACTGAGTGTGCCAGGGGGGCTTGGGGTGGCAGGAGGGAGCAGGGAGGGGATGTCAAATCCATGATAAAATAGCAGCCAAGGAGACAGGCATGGCTTTGCATTTTGTTTCTTAGAGCTATTTATATCCTCTCTTTCACCTTCAGAGCCCCGCTGTGTGTCTGGATTGTCGCCTTGCTCCTTTATAATCCCAAATCAGCTTTCATGCAACTTGCTATCCTGAATTCTCCCCTTCAGATGGAATATTTTTGTGCTGTCATGTGCTCACAGAATCACAGAATTATTTGGGCTGTGAGGGACCTAAAGATCATCTGTTTGCACCTCTGCCATGGTCAGGGGCACCTCCCGCTGCTCCAGCCCCAATGTCCAACCTGGCCTTGGGCACTTCAGGGATCCAGGGGCAGCCCCAGCTGCTCTGGGCAACCTCAGGGCCTCCCCACCCTCTGAGTAAAGAATATTTTCCTGATATCTAGTCTAGCCCTGCTCTTTCTCAGTTTAAATCCATTCCCCTTGTGCTGCCCCACATGCTCTTACAAATAATCCCATTTGTTTCTAAGTGAGTGTGTTCAAATGTTGACTGCCCGCTGTCCTTTAATGCCAAATATTTTCCAGGAAAATGGCACTTGAACGCCATGGGTATTTCTGTGGTAGCTTCCCCAGCACGGGAGCACACTCTCTATAATTGTGTGTGAAATTTCTGTGTTTTACCCTTACTTAGTTCATGTCCAGACACCACAATTAGCAGTTGTGTAACTCCCTGAGGGTGTGGTCTGACTCCTGCTGAGAGAAGACAGCAGCAATTTGAAGATCAATATTGAATTTATTTTTTTTTTAAGATGGGGAAAAGGTGTAACATTTGATTTCATTTATGAAGTATAACCATTATTTATGAGTATTGTGTTCATTGGCTTGTTATTATAGATTCTTGTCATGGAAGTTGCATCCTATGGGTCTGGCCATTTTCAAGTCCAAATTTCCTCACAGGCAGGTTAAAGAGAATTCTTCATCAGAGACCTGATCTCCCCTGAAAGAAGCTGCACATTCTGCTTTCTGTGTGATTAAATATTTTGCAAAATGATTGAATTTAAAGTTTGATTTGAAAGCGACCTGTTAGGTTTGTGCCAAGGCAGGCCTGCAGTGCAGCAGACACCTGGGGAGGTGATTGCTCCTCTCTGGTGGGCTGCAGTTTGGCCATGAGTAGTTAAAAAAACAGGCAGAACAAATGATAGAATGAAAAATATTTTCATTTCATATAAAAAAAAATCCTCAGCAAAATGCAGATTTCTGACACAGATGCTGATTTCTCACCCCTGAGTGTTGTGTTTACAACCAGGAGCAGCAGGGCATGGGTGGATGCAGGGTGGAGGGAGGAGTGGAATAGCACCAATCCTAGGGACAAACTCCAGCACTTGATGAAAAAATAATACAATCAATTAATAGATAATCAAGTGTTAATAATTGAAGTGAACTTGGCAATGAGTGTTTTTAATATTTAAACATTATTCTGATGGATGAAAATGAAGCACAGTATTACCTGTCTGTCTGGAGGGGTGCTGGGGAGAAATTAAAATCTGCTCCTTAGCACAATGGATCTGAAACCCACATGAACATCAGCTGATGTTTTGCGGTTCAAAATGCATTTCCAATGTGTTTCTCTATTTTTGCATGCATTCAAGAAAAAAAGCATCAATATCTGCAATGAAATACATTTGAAAGGAGCTGGGATTTCCTTCTGGTGGATTTTTTTGTTTGTTCATTTGTTGTTTATTTTGTTTTGGTGGGGCTTTTTTGGGTGGAGTTTTGTTGCTTTTGTTGTTTTTTTGGGGGTTTTTTTTTCTTTTTTTTTTTTTTTTTTTTTTAATATTCAGAGGATGTTACTTTTGTGTTGCTGCTTCAGGTGACAGGGCAGCAGCAGAGCCTGCCCTTGGCTGTGACCCCAGGATTTTTGGGTGCAGGTTCTTTAGCACACATTCATTTAAAATTTGTTTTCTTGCAGTATTTCAGTTCTGTAAATTGTTTCAACTAACACTGGGAAAAAAAAGGAGGATTGGAATTGTGGTTTGTATTTTATTCATCAAACCTGAATGCAGCTGTTAGAATTCCTCATTGGACTGGATTTTTTGCTAAGGACAATGAACAACTTTGGAAAATTCAGTAGGTACCAAGTCACCAAAGGAAGCAGAGCATAAACTACACAAGATTATTTTGGAATAAGGAGTAAAGAAGGAAGCATCTTGATCTCAGATTCTGGATTTATACACACACGACTTTTCCAGATAATTTTAACCTCATAAATTCATAGCAATTAATACATTTCAGTCTTGAAACTCAAAGGTTTTCCAACTCCTTAGAAAAACCTGTTTCTGTTGTCCTCATCCCCTTTCCCAGTTCACATTTCAACTCTAAATGCAATAATTTATTGGCAGCACTTTGGATTCCAGTAGTTGGTGCTTTATTCAGTGAGTTGTGAGAAGGGCTGGGATTGAAATTTGGACTCAGGAGAGAATCCAGAGGTTTTTATCCACCTCATGGAGAGGAGCACTACATCCTTCTTGGAGAGTTGTTCTGGAAGACATTTATAGGAAAAGGTGGTTGGAATAGTTTGGAAATGAGGAATGTGGCAAAGGGGGAAGGGATCTGAATCTCTGGAAAAAAAAAAAAACTTTATGAAATGGCACCCAGTTTTGTGTTCCTTGTTTTTAATCTTGACCTGTTTTAATCTTGTTTTAATTTTGTTTTAATTTGTTTCTTTGGTTGGGGGGATGTGTGGTAATGGAGGTGAGTGTTTGACAGACAATGAACCATGTAGTGACAGTGATTAACATTCACAAAAGGTAATTCAGGTGGGAAAAAGCTCAGCAAGTCTAATAAATGCTTCCAGAGTAGGATCTGCCTCTTAAGTTCTTGAGGGGAAATACACAAACCACAAAAAGAAAACCCAAAACCCACTCTGGGATTCTCAAATTGCCCCTGGAGACTGGGTTTACAGATTAGTGGTGGTATTTAATGTGAGCAGAGCATCCAAATCCCTGGAAATGTCAGTCCCCATCATGCCAGGTGCCTGGAGGAGTTGTCCTGCAGGGATTGGGGACTCTGTGCCCCTGCTCTGGGCTTCAGCTGCTCAGAGCTTTCAGCCTGCTGAATCCCAAGGTCTTCAATGAGCTGTGCTGAGTGAAAGCCCTGAAACTGGGAGTGAAATAAAAATTAGGGAATGTTTCTTGTGCTCTGCAGAAGGCAGAGCTGGACTGGGGAGCTGGATGGGGTCTGATGATCAGACAGCTTTCAGCAGGACTGGTCCTGTGCTGGCTGGGACAAAGTCACCTCTGATTGTCTGTTCTGGGCACGTCATCTGTCACAGCTGCTCTGTCTGCTGGCCATCCACGTCCTTCTGGACAGATTTATGTCACAGCCCATCCCTGCACCGTGACCAATGCCATAGGAAACAATGAAGGAAGCAGATGCACATTATTTCTTAATTATTATTACTTTATTGCCATCTATAAATAATTTCTCTTTTTCCCTCTCCAGAACCAGGCTCATATTTGTTTTCTTTTTTCCTTTTCTTGTTGTTACTCTAATGGGCTGTCTCAGCTCCTCAGCCATCGGAAATGTTGGCTTGATGAGGCTGCTATGAAACATTTAAAGATTTAAATTATAAACTCAGAGGGAGAAAACCAGTGATGCATGATTAGTTGAAAGTTTTAAACATAACAGTCGTATTTTTCATATGCATGTACAGAAATGGCTTATGTCAACTGTAATGTGATTTCTAATACATATTAATAGAGTCTGTTGCAATGTGGATGGTTTGAACACCTTTTGGCAGATGGCTGTGGTATTAGAGAGTGCACAATATAAATTAGTCACTTAGGGAAAGAAAACAATGCTCGAGTGCTAATGTTGACTGTGCTCAGAGATGTGGTTCCAGCACATCGCTCCTGCAAGGAGAAAAGTTAGAAGCAGGATTAAATTTGCCAGGGAGATGAAATAAATGAACAGATAGACTCCTGTGTCAGAAAGGAGCTCGCTGTTGTTACAGCTTGTTCACAGCCCTGCCTGTGTCCCTGTCTTTTAGCTCCTGCCCCTTGAGAGGTCAGATGGTGCAAAGCCAGGGCTGGGCTCAGCTCATCCCTGGAGGGGTGGAGGGGAGCAGCAGCCCCAGGGCTGTGAGGTTCAGGTGTGCTGGATGTGAGGGATGGAGCAGCTCAGCCGGGAGGAAAGGCTGAGAGAATTGGGATTGCTCAGCCCGGAAAAGGTTTGGGATGACATAACCGTGCCTTTCAGTGCCTAAATGGGCTTCAAGAGAGATGGAGAGGGGCTTCTGTGAGGGCCTGCAGGGACGGGACAGGAGGGAATGACTTCAGACTGAAGGAGAATAGGTTTGGATGGGACATTAGGAAAAAACTTCTTCCTAGGGAGGCCCTGGCACAGGTGCCCAGAGCAGCTGGGGCTGCCCCTGGATCCCTGGCAGTGCCAAGGCCAGGCTGGACAGGGCTTGGAGCAGCCTGGGATGGTGGAAGGTGTCCCTATCTATGGCAGGGGTGGAACTGACTGGATTTTAAGGTCCCTCCCAACCCAAACCCTTCTGTGATTCTCTGTGGAAGGTGGTAATCACTGTCTTTAAAACTGATGTGAGACATGAAGGAAGCTGATGGCTGAGCATTGTCTCCTTTTTGCTTTGTGCTGCTCAGAGACCGGAATTAGCCGGTGATGAATCTGCGAGTCCTGTAAGTGTATTCCACCTTCCAGGTAGTGGCCTGACAAATGGCAGGGATTTTGTAGGAAATCACTTTAGCAAACGCTAAAGGGCACTCATCTCTGAGCCAGAGTGCAGCAGCTGCTTGGGCAATTTATTGCTGTGCTCCAATTCCTAATCGAGGAGCTTGTTTGTAATCGCTCTGCCTGGTAACCCTGGCGTGGCTGGGGGAGCCGAGGAAGAGACATTTAAAAGCAATCTGCATTTTCTGCTTTGGAAATCTTCAGAGCCATTCTCATTCCTTGAGTTTCCAACAGGAGAGGCAGTAGCTGTTGGCTGCTGCTGGATCAGGATGATTGTCAGGATGCTTAATGAGCTTTGTGCAGAGCTTTTGGAACATATGTGTGCAGCGAGAGCCTGGCTGGAGCCTTGGAGCATTTCAGTGTTCCCAGACACCCATTTGGCACCAGGGCTGATCTCCACTACGTTGCTCCGTGGTGAATCCAAAGTGGAAACAAATTCTAGCGTGAATCACAAGGTGTGAGCAAACTGCCTCTTTTCCGGGCTGTGTTTTTCTCTGGAAGGAGAACTGTGCTCCAAACCTTTGAAAAGGAGCTTTGTGAGGTGAGGTGGTGGCTGATGGGAGCGCACAGGAGCAGGCTGACAGGTTTGCACTGTGCTCTGACACGTCGTGTCAGATGGAGATGGAGCCGAGCTCTTTGCTGGAGATGCAGCAATTGCAGATGGAGTGATATGTAATTTACTGAGCTGCTTGTTAATTCTGTGAGGTGATGAAATCTCCTGGGCATATAATTACTACAAATGTTTACTTGACTCTACCACATAGCTTGACATTATGCTCCACAAGTTTGTGCCTCGCTGAAATTACGGCCTGGCTATAAAACGCCACGATTAGGCAGCAAAATATTAAAGAAGTATGGTTGAGATTAAAGACATTTTTAAAAAGCTTTCTACGCCTTGGAATTACAACCATTCATCCCATCTCCTGCTGGTTACACACTTTGTAATAGCTATTGTTTCCACGGCTGGGGTTTAATTTTCCTCAGCACGTTGGCAGCGCTGGTGATCTCAATAACAATCCTCCCAGCAAGGCTGCGGGGAGCAGCCTGACTGACAGATATTGGAAGCCTTTTTGTGCTTCAGGATTAGTGAAACGTTCCCAGGCAGAGCTGTTGGGGTGGGTGATACGTGGCATCCTGGCTCTGTCACCTGCAGGGGAGCTGGGGTGGCTTTGGGGTCAGGCTGGTGTCGTTCCTCCCTGCAGGTGACACTTCAGCCTGTGATCCCTGAGGAGCTGGGGCAGAGGAGATGCCAGATTTGCAGTGAAATTAAAGCCACTCTCACTGCTCGTGGTTGAATTGCTGCTTGGGGGCTTTTCAACAACACAGCTCAGCCCCAGAGTGCAGGTATGTGTTTGAGCTGGATATTTTGGGGTGCAGGGCTCAGCAGCAGGTGCTGGGTGAGGCTCTGGGACGTGTTCTGCGACCCCGTTCCCATCTACACAGCAGTCACAGCATGACTGAGCTTGGAAAAGCCCTCCAGGATCCCAGCTGTGCCCCATCCCCACCCTGTCCCCAGAGCTCGGAGTGCCACCTCCAGGTGACACCTCCGGGGATGGGCGCTCCAAACCTCCCTGGGCAGCCCCTGCCAGCAGCTCTAATAGATGAGCCACACTTTGCACCAGCCTGGATGTTCTATGGAGTCCTGGATTGTCCCTTTGGATAGGGAGAGGTGGTGCTAGAGACAACATCGAGCTCCTGGGATGGCTCCTCCTCACCTGCAGATTCCTTTCAGCAGCCCTGGAGCTGATTTTGCAGCAGGTGAGAGCCGCTCCCAGACGCTTGGGATGCCCAAACTTGTCCTGGATTATAGAAGCTTAAAGTATTTGTTGGAAACACTGATTTCTCTGAGTGTGAAAGTGGTGTCCTTTGTGCCCAACAAGCTTCTGGGAGCCCATTTAAACATTAGCCACGTTGAGAATGGAAACAGCTTTCATTCTAATAAAGCCAAAGTTGCAAAATTAGAAATGCTGTTATTACAAAAGAAAAGCAGACACAATTAGGAAACACAATCTCCATGTGTACCTGGATTAGGAGCTGCTGAAGGCATTACCTCCAAAGGAGGAATCGTGTTTGTCTTTGCTTTGGTGAGTTCAGCCTGACAGTGCTTGGATTTTGGAGAGGTCTCCTGGGGGTGGAAGCACACTGGAGATTTCATTCTTTAATTTTTTAATTTCTGCCTTCTCCATAAAGTAAGGGGCATTTTAGAGCAGCTCTCAGGCTTCCCTGATTTTTGCACTGATCTGAAAGACCTCTGTGTGTTGTCAGCTTGGCTTTACCTGCCTGGTGCCCAGGAGAGTGCCAGTGACCTTGGTCTGCAGTGAATGGATGTGAGGGAAGCAGAGGGAATAGGGATACTGCTGTTTCCTGCTCCTCTCAGGAAGCACACAGCATTGCAGTTCTTTGGTTATGTTTATAAACATGTAAATCATATTAATAAACCCCCCCAAGAAAGATCTTCCTGAGACAGGTAGCAGAGAGTGGCCCCAGCCCTGTTTTTCTTCACCAGTTGCTTCTGTTCCTGGAAAGGCAGTGAGCTGTTCTGGTGCATGAGTGGAATCTGACAGGTTTCCCATGGAAACAGAAGAAGAGATTTTTATTTCTTCTTTGCCAGTGAAGCTGATGTCAGTCAGGAGCATCTGTGCTGTCCTCAGAGGATACACCCTGGTGTAGACTGGAGTAAGTAAGGGCTGAGTTCTCCTGTGCCCAGGTACTGAACTGTTTGTACAGTCTTGTCTGCCTTAATACATCTTATTTATATGTATTTTTAAAAATTGCTTGGTGATATGATACTGGTTTTTCTTTTTGAAATAAATTCCCTCTGTGGCTCCAGCTTGGGGAGTTCAGGCAGGTTTGAAATACTCTCAAATGCAGAATTTGCTGCTTTGCTCTCTGATCCCCCCAGACTGCCACTGCCATCACAGGCTCCCCAGTTCCCTGCTCGGGGATTGAGGCTCAGACTCTCTTTCATTTCTTCCCCAGTGAGTTCCTTTTCCAGCCTCACAAATTCTCCCAAGTCCCTGTGCTGCCTGTCTCCGCTCAGCACTGATCCCTGCCCAGCTGCATCCCCAGATTTTGCCAGCTCCATCCCTCTCCCAGGATGTGCTCCTCGCTCACAGACGTGGAGCAGCAGCTGCTCCCAGCCTGGTGTTGCTGCATCATCCTCCTCTGGTGTTGCTCTCATTTCCTTGTGTGCTCCTCCTGCTGCCTCCTTTTTCCTGAAACCTCCCTCTCTCCAGCTCCATTTCCCCAAATCCTGTGCTCCTCTGTGCTGCTGCTGCTCAGCACTTTTATCCCTTCAGCCTCATGGAATCATGGAGTGGTTTGGGCTTGGCTTTTGACTTAAAGCTCATCCATGCCATGGGCAGGGACAATTCCACTGCCCCAGGCTGCTCCCAGCCCTGTCCAGCCTGGCCTTGGGCACTGCCAGGGCTCCAGGGGCAGCCCCAGATTCTCTGGGAATCCCATCCCAGCCTCTCCCCACCCTCACAGGGAGCTCATCCCTTGCTGCTTCCTCATTTTTGCATGGAGGGGGACCCCGAGTGTCTGTACCAGCTGTTGAAACACCTTTGCACAAAAAGCAAAAAATTTTTGCTTCCCTTTTTTACCTCCAGTGTCAAACTGGATCCAATTAAGAGTTTGTTGTTTTTTTTTTTTTTTTTTTCACACTGCCTTGGCTCTGCTGTTTCCAGTATGGAAACAGGTGAGAATCTCAGTCACACCTGGACCAGGTAAAAATGAGTCAGGGCCCCTCTGCTGTATGAAACATCAGTTGGAGCTTTTCCCCAAGCAAGTCAAGCCTTTGCTGGCATTGGGTCAAGCCATTGCCTTTAATGCTGTTCCCAGGATTACCTGCTGGAAGGAACAGAGGGAACAATTCTGAGCACACCTATGGCAGAGCAAACCCAGTGCTTCCCTGATCCTGCTTGGGAAATACCATAAAACATCCCAGAGGCATTGCTGGACCTGGCTGCTGACTAGGAAGAAATTCTGAGAGCAACAAAAGTGTAAGAAACCTGTTTGGAATCTGTGTTTCTCAAGAATTCTCTCATTCACGTCATGAAACTCACCTCTATTTCCTGCCTCTGTGTAAACCTGCTTAGTATGGGTTGTGATATCATTTACCTGATCTACTCCTCTGTAATTGGTGGGAGAGAAGGGAAAAAACACCCAAAAATCTCTTTATGAAGTGCTCTGCCAATTTACCGTGCCATAAGAGAGATATGCCATAGTTAGTACTAAGGTCTAATTATGTAAATGACATAATTTAATAATCATTATTAAATCCCAGCAAGCTTTATTTCTTTTCCTCATTGCTGATGGTTGTCCTTGATAGGAAAACGTCGTGATGCCTATCACAAAAATGAATTTTTGTGGGGATTTCACACCATTGCAGGGGCTTGGAGTGCAGGAGGCCTCGCAGGCGAAGGCGGAGGCTGATTCCTCTTATCTTTGCAAGAACAAATGTTGTCCACAAGGAGAGCAGGGAGGGGAGAGAAAACTCTCACAGCAGCAAATATTTAATTAAAAAAGCTGCTTGGGCCAACTAGTTGTGGCAGCAGCTGCTTAAACAGAGATCTGGCCTCTAAATAACTTCAGCTAAATAAAGGGAGGAAAATGAGAGTGGAGGGGAAAGCTCCAAGGGCTGCTGCTGTAATTGCAGAATGGGTTTCATTTCTGCATTTTGGTGTCTTCAGTGGCCATGAGCTCCTTCTCTGCCTGTCTGGAAAAAACAGGATGATGCTTCCAGCTCTGGGAGTTTTACAGAGAAGACTATCAAGAAAACCTGCTGCCTGTGTTTGAGGTGTACAGAGTCTCATGAGGAAGGCTTTTCTGCCATGTAGAATAAATCAGAGTTTGGGAGGTACAGAATCAGCTCTTTTCTAGCTTCAGGGAACTAAAGGAGAGGTTCAGGGCATAAACTACAAAAGATTATCTTGAAATAAGGAGTAAAGAGGGACACATCTTCATCTTAGATTCTGGATTTATACATGCATGGCTTTTCCAGGTAATTTTAACCTCATAAATTCAAGCAATTAATATATTTCAGTCTTGAAACCCAAAGGTTTTCCAACTCCTTAGAAAAACCTGTCTTGTGTCCTCCTGCCAGAGAGCTGCCCCAGCTGTGGGGAGTTTCCTGCACTTAATACCAGACCCCTGCAGAGTTCCCTTTGCACCTTCTGCATCTGCCACGTTGTGTCCTGGATTTCTAAAGGCTCCATGCCTTTTATTGAACGTGAAATATTATTTATAATAACACAATCCCCCCTTTTTAATGCACTTCAGAGCATCCCTCAGGCTCCCAGCTGCAGTTCAGCTCCATAAGAAACGTTGTTTGACCAACCAGGTGGGCTGGGCAGGAGAAAGGACTGTGAGGTGTCCATGCCTGGTCTGTGCCAGCAGAGCTCTTTGAAATGCTCAGATCCATCAAGAGTAAATCCATCAGGAGTAAATCCATCAGGAGAAAATCCAACAGGAGTGAGTAAATCCATCATGCTCTGGGGCATTTCCAGGCTCAGGGCTGCAGGGAAGTGTTGCTATTGGATCACAAAATGAATACACAGAAGCTTTTTAAGTTAAAAGTGAAAAAGACTGTTTTATTCAAACATCTGGTATTTATAGAATTCCAAAGGTGACCGTGGATTGGAGGATGGAATTACCACCTCTCCAACCACACTGGTCCAAAGATCACTCAATCATTTCTCCACCTACAGAGAAATATCTAAACTATTCTATTTATACATGAAATGGTGTGGGAATTCTGACTCTCAAATATGTAAACATTATCAGAAGGTTAAATAAGTTTTATGAGAACTTTAAAGCTTTCCAAAGAACTATAAAAGAAAACTTAACACTTCTAAAAATCAGGGCAACAGGAAAGTGTGAAGGAGCAGAAGTTCAGTCAGAGGTATTTGAGAGACCAGAGTATGGAAGGCCTTGTGAATAACTGTGATATTTTTAGGAGTTTTTAACCACTTTCTGCTTAGTCTTTATAAGGAGCATAATTAGTTTTTATGAGATAATGATTAGAGGACATTAAGTTTATCCATGATGTGACAGAAATGAGATATAAACAATTTGACAATCTATAGACAATTTTTTCTTTAATTTTTTTAAGAAGATGGCAGAGCAATGTCTGTGATGCTCTAGAAGCTCTGGATGAAGTCTGTAACACAGTTTTCATCTGTAGAAGCTCTGGATGAAGCCTGTAACACAGTTTTCATGCATGTGGCATGGAAAGCACTTCTCCCACTGTGCAAATCATTGATTACAGCAACACTTCTGCTGGGGGGCAAAAGCCACCCTTGTTCTGAAGAACTTGGTGCTGTGGACAGAATGGGCAGTGAAATCCTGGTGCTGCCTGTTTGACATTCAACTTGAAGCTTCCTCTTGCAGTTTTACATCATTTCAGCAGATTTTAATTGTTCAGGCAGAACTCTCCACTCCTGATATTTGCTTGCTGTATTTCTAATTTGATTTTATTTACTTTAATTTGCAGCAAGGTGGAGTGGAGGTCTTTTTTCCAAAAGTGGGGGATGATAACGATGGGTTTGTGCTCAGTGTTCAGGAAGTCACATCATGGAGAACCAGCAGCAGCTCCAGCTTTTGGAGCAAAGATTTCATATTCAGTGGTGGGGTTTAGGTGAGTGGATTTTGCTGCTCCTATGGAAAGCAAAAACCAAAAGTAAAGGAAAAGCAGGCACCTAAACTGCCCTCCAGTTATGGGCATTTCCTTTGGGTTGTTTCTAAACCTTCTTGTGTGGCCTTGGGGGATATTTTATCAACCCCTAAGGAGCTGAGGGAATAGATTTAGTTTTGCTCAATCTCCTTCAAAACATTTTCCCTTGGGTACTGACTAAGCAGGTAAATCATATTTTTTCCAAGCAATCCTGGTTTACCAAGGCTTTTGGGCTGTTTGAACAGTGTGTTTTGCTGCCTGCGTTGCTTCCTCGTTGTTTTCTGCTCAGCCACCTAGCTGGAGTCAAATTGTACCTCTAAAGATCAACTGTGCCTTAAAACACACCCAGGGCTTGTGGTGTGCCTGAGGAAACATCTCCTGTGATCACCTGGAGGTACCGCAGTCCCTGACAGCTGCTTCTGTGCACCCTGCCAGTGCTGAAAGGGATGATGAATGTGGATCCCGAGGAGAGAGAAGCAGAATTACAGCGTCTCTTCCCTTTCTTTCACAGCTACAGTAGATATATTCAATATATTGTCAGCCAGCTGTCTTCAGTGAGGTTGATGGATGTTTTGATTTAGTGCCTTAGGAAAAAAAAAAGGTGTTAATGGAGAAAAGCAACTGTTGCAGCTAGAAAATCATTGGGCTTCGGAGTGTTTTGAATGATGCTTTTCCCTTACAATGGTAAAACTACCAGAGCAAGTGCAGAAAATTGCTGCTGTGCTCAGAAATAATCCTCACCTTATCAACAACTTGATTTCCCTGAAAGCTTTGCCAAGAAGCATTTCCATTAACAGAAGCTGTAGGAACAAAATGATGACCAGATAAATGGCAGTATTATGCTACTGAGGAGAATGTCTCAGGTACTCCTGGTATGATTCTGAGCTCTTTCCTCTCTGGAGATCCTGAGAAAAATTTGTCCCATCTTCCTCATAAGTCTCTAAAAATGAGCTCCTAAAAAATGCGGGTGAACCAAAAGTGTTTCCCCTGGTGGGTGGGCTGCTGAATGTGTGTTTTTATTTAGCTTTATTGGGGGTTTTGTTGAGATGTGAAGTTCTTAATGGAAAAAGGAAACTGTTGGAGATTCCAGGTGAAAGCAGGGAAAGCAGGAAGTGCAGAATCAGGATGAATTATCCATGAATCTCTAATGCCATCCTGTTTGCTGAGCTACTCAGATTCCTAATGCAAAAACTGGGCCAAATCCTACAATTATTTCCATAAATCAGTCCCTGTGGTGTTACTGCCTTGGCAGACTGTGAGTCCCACAGAATTGGACCAAGATTCCAAAATTTAAAGATGCTGCTGGCTGTCCACACAGGCACATGAGGATTTCAAAGTGACGTGGATGGTGTTTCACTGGTACCCTTAAACACTCCCATGCAGGGTCTGTGTGAAATCACTACATTTCACTCGATTTTTGTTTTTTCCCCCAAGTACTCCCTTGTATCTCTGGCAACATAGAAAATGTCAGAAGCTTAATGGCCTTGATTTATCAAGAAAAGCAAGTGTGGGGAGATCCTCCAGGAAGCTGAAAGAGCTGATCTCTGTTGTTACACAGAAGGAGGAGAAGCAGAGGCAGGCAGAGAGCACAGAGCCTGCCTGCTGTGAAACTCTCCCTGGTCACGAGTCACTGGCTGCAATTTAAATCAGGAACACGCCGTGTCCCAGTGACTTTCAGTGCCATTGTGCTGAGATGCAGGGTAAAGCTGAGAGAGGAGATTTGCTGCACTTTTGGGGTCAGTTTTTCTTTAAGATTTTTTGTGTGAAGCCTGCCAGGATTTTTCTCTCGAGGTCTTGGGAATCCACTGAGCATCTCCTGAGTGTCTGAGGCAGAAAAGCTCTGTGAGTGTGCATTTTTCCTGGCACAGATGAAGCAGGGAGCTCGGATTTAGGGGTTTTGACATCTGACAGTATTTCCAGCATTGTACATCTGAGTGAGTTCACCTGCCTGGGATGCAGCAGGCAAAGATGATCCTTAACGGATTGAGTGGGAATAATAGCTGTTTTCTGCTGTTTCTAGAGGTAATCTATTTGGAATTAAATCCCTTTTCCCCCCTGTTCATGTGACCTCGTTACCAGCACAGGGAGCTCTCCAGCAAACACAAACCCACCTGTGAGAATCACCGCGTGGAGCCCTCGGTGCCCTGCAGTGGTTTCTGCCACTGTCAGGGGATTTTCCTGGCACTGGGATGGCTCCTGTGCCTGGAGCCCATCAGGGGCTGGGTGTGTAAATTTTCCTCCTCCTTTGCCACCTGAGAGAGTGCAGGGCTCCTCCCGTGGCAGAATCCCCGGGAGCCCTTGGCTGTGCCTTTGGAGTGTGTTTTGTGCTGTTCTCCCTGAGCTTTCTGCTGACTGAACAACCTCATCAGCCCCAGGCCTGCCAGAGCTCTGCCTGGCACGTCCCTGCCCACGTTTCCCAGGCACTGGAGCCCTCCTGGCTCTGTGTGTGCCAAGGCTGTGCTCCAAGCAGGAGCTGCAATGGCTCACACTGGCTGTGGCATGTGCTGGGCTCCAGGAGAGCCTTTCCAAGTGAGGCAGGGCTGCTTCAAGGAGATGTTGCTTTACTAGAACTCATGTTTGTTTGTATTAACAGGAGAAAACTCATGATTTTCCCATTATTATGTGTTTTGAAAGAGGCAGGATGAGAGTGCAAAAGAAGCAGGCACCTTTGCAAATTCGTGTTGAAATTTCGGAGAATTTGCATCGCCTCTGTTGGCAGAGGCTGTCATTGGCAGTCTCATCTGAGCACAAACTGCAGCCTGCTTTCCTTTCTTTTCCTTCCCTTCCCTTTGTGCCTGGCTGCCACAGCCTCGTCCCCATCACCCACCCCACCTGCTGCTGTCCTCTGCTTTCTGCTTCATGCTTGACCTATGAGCTGAAATGCTAATGGCTGTTGAAAATCTCAATTAATATAAAACTAGTTTCAGCCAGAAATGTGCTAAACTCGTTTAGGAGATGTAGCATCTCAAGGAAATGCAGAATGGCAAAAGCCTCAGACAACAGCTGAATTTTTAACAGGCTGTGCTTTCAGGTGTGTCTGCAAAGCTCAGCTCTGGGCTGGTTTGTGACCAGCAGGGAGGATGATGGTCGCTGTGTGTTTGTAGGTCATGGCATTCCTCTGCTACAGCGTTATCTCCTCGTGCTGGAATAATTCCTGTGTTTCCATTGGTTAAAGCCTTCAGGTGAAGGGGATAAACCAGGCACAGTGGGGGGATTAGGCTGCTCTTACATCTGTAAATATGCATATGTAAAGCCAGACCCTTATTTTATGGTGACTTGTACAGGAATCATGCAAAGTACATTTTATAGTCCAGTGAAGGAATACAGGCTAAAATTTCAGCATGGTACTTTTAATTCCACTCTAAATACCTTAGAAACTTGCTAATTAAATACTTGTGGGCTTCTCAGAAGTCTGCACAACATATCCACAAGCAATTTGTGCTTCAGGATGTGGTACACACACACCTCGAGTACACAACATTAAATCCAGATTTTCCCCTGAAAGAGAGGTTGATGCCACAGTAGAACTGGAAGAAGGATTAAAGGAGATGAATGTAAAAATATGGATTAGTTTGCACTCAGGAGAAGATTGTGTCTAGTGATCTAAACTTGTCTGTCACAGGAGCTGCTGTAGTGGCTCAGTGCTCCGAGCCGCTGCCCAGTTAACCCAGTCCAAAAATGAACTGGAGAAGGAGCAGTTTTATGTGCAGT
Source organism: Chloebia gouldiae (assembly GCA_003676055.1). Lineage (NCBI taxonomy): Eukaryota > Metazoa > Chordata > Aves > Passeriformes > Passeridae > Chloebia > Chloebia gouldiae. The sequence goes on along the minus strand of QUSF01000031.1, from coordinate 2,151,122 downwards.
GAGGATGGGCAGGGAAACAATTAATTAAAAGAAAAAGAGACTTAAATTTATGGAGGAAAGACCTGTTGGTATTAAAGAACAGATCTGGCTTGGAAAGTCCCCAAAAAGCTGCAGGAGGACAGAGGATTCCTGTTCTGAGCCACTGTGGGGTCACCTGGTGTCCCATTTCCCAGTATTGTCTTCAGATCAATACAAATGTTGGTGTTTACTCACCTATTTAAGAACTTCCATCAGGGCAGAAATTGGTGCAGGTTTGTCTGCTCCTGCTGGAAGGAGTGGCCACGTGGCTGCTTATCTCAATTTACTGGCAGGTGCCATGTCAGTAATGTCATCACTACAGTTTGATGAGGGGGCCATCAGCAGAGGCCTTTTGAGGTTCAGCAGGTCTGATGGGGCTGGCAAAGCTGAGCTGCTGAGTGTCTTTGCAGGTTACAAACCCCATTTCCTCATCTTTCCATCCCTGTGTGTGGTAAAAGCCACGCAAAGCTGGTCCTTGTGCTCAGTGCTTCAGCTGCCAGATGGACAAAACCAATTAAATCAGCTCTCCCAGGTGCTGGGCCATTATGTGGGCAGAGATATGACCAGGAAAAATCATTTATTGCTCCTTTCAACCATTTCAGAGCATAGGCTGTGATCTGATGAGACTTGAGGGCCTTGCACTTCAGGGTTTTGTTGGGAACAGCTTGGAGCAGATAAGGGATTATTTGTGGGAATGGAGAGCTGGTGCTGGCTGCCTTTTCCTGAGGTCACACCCTTGGGTTCCAAGAAGCTCGTGCACCTCTTGCTTCCCCTCAGCTCAGGGTAGATCTCCAGCAGGGACACCAGAAATTTGGTTTACACAGCATCAGTGCAGCTGGGGGACAGCAGCATCTGTCCCCTGCCCAGTCCCCTGCTTTCCCAGGACCTGGCAAGCTGGCCTCCCAAATTCCTTGTTTATCCCTTAAAATTTTGGCCCAGGGAAATTAATTCTATTGTGCTCTTTATTGAATTGAATGTTTCACTGCTGCATTGTGCTACAGTCTTGCATATGTATTTCTTTGTTAATTATATTAATTCAATTTTTAAAGTGATGTTTTGGTTTGGAAACCGATGGATTACAAAATTTGGAAGGTGTAATAGTTGCAATCAGGGTTGAAACATAAATTTAGTGAAATAATGCTGAAGTTGTGTAACTAGACTGAAAACTTTTCCTTTAGATGTGCTGTCTGATAATGTTTATGAAGTCCTTGGCAAGATAAATAATGCATGGACTTTTCTCACTAAACCTCCTGAGAGTGGAATTGCATCTAGACCAAAAATATCTCTGTGCCTGTTGTGTGCTACAGTGGGTTTGGAAATTCTTTGCCATGGAAGGAAGAGCAGCTTTCTGATTTGGGTGATTATTTTAATCACCTCCAGCATATGCATGGGCTGCTTTTTTAAGAATTGAAAGCATCCCAAAATAGGTGACTGGGGAAGAGTCAAGTGAAGGTTATCCTCTCCCTGGTACTTACATGGGGATGTCAAAAAGCTTTTAGGGGAAAAGCAATGGCTAACACTGACACCTGAGCTCACATGGGGTCCTTATGGATATTCCTTCTCTTTTCCAAACTCCCGAGGGACTCTGCACCTTGGGGGCTTTCCAGGGGGACAAAAAGATCTACAGCTGCATAAAAACTGGTGCTGGAGCAGTCTCAGGGTCTGCAGTGCTGGGGTGACCCCCAGAGTGTAAAATCCTCGTTCCCCAGCCCTGCATCCAAAGGAGGAGTCTGAGTGTGCAGGGTCGGCTTCTCAAGGGTTTTATTTTCCCTTATCCAGAACATTCTTTCTCTGAGCCCTGGCCAGCAGCTCGGCCATGGCATTCTGTCTGCCCTCAGGGAGGTGTTTATATTTTATATCAAAAATTACATGTACTATGTTTACAATATTGTGCCAATATCATTTATTTTATCATATCATTTATGTTGGACAGTGTCTGTGCCTTAAACCAACAGAAAAGTGTCACCAGCACAGCAAGGCATGGGGGGCAAGGAGAAGGAGAAGAAGGTCAGGACACACCCAAATCCCTCCATCTTGTACCCTGAACCTCATTCTAAAAACCCTAAAATTCTACTTTTTTCACCCTGTGTTAACTCAACTCCCACACCACTCAAACCCTTGTGGTTTGTAATTCCTCACACAGAGTTGGCAGCTTTTTCCATGGGCTAAAATGGAACCCACAGGTGTTTGTGACTTTGTGCCAAGGTTCTGAGCCCCTGCCAGGGTCTGGGGGCAGCCAGGGCAGCCAGAGGGATTCCTGGGCTCCAACAGAGCAGTACATTTCCAGCAGAAATGCAGCAGGATCTCCACATTTCCCAGCTGAGTGGTGAAGCAGGGAGCTCGGTGAGGTGTGGAGAAGCTCCGAGGTGATGGATTCCCTCTGTGACTCCCTGCCTGGATCCCAGGGCTGCCATCCTTCTGCTGGGAGCTGCTCTGGGAGCTCTCTGGAGCACATTTCACATTTGGAGCACATTTCCTTTCCTTACCTGCTGAATTTTCCATGCCCCACTCACTGGAAAGCTTTGCAGAGGATCTCCTGTGCTCTGTAGCACTGAACTCATCTTTTCCTACATTAGCTGTTGATTTTTTTTCCTTTTATTATTTTTTTTTTCTCACGGTTAGGATTGGGATTGACAGTTCTTGAGATGGTATTTTGTGTTTGGACTTAGATATTTATTATTTCTTATTTATATTACAGTTTTATAAATTGTGAGTTTTACGGTGTTTTATTTACAAGCTATAAAATGGCTTTGTATTTATTTCTGTAAGATTTTTTTAAGGAAAAGCTATTTAATTAAGAAATTGCATTTTTACTTTTAACTTAATAATGTCTCATAATGTGGACTTTTTTGTTTAATTACAAAATACTTATGAAGAATGTGAAGAAGGACTAGTTCTTGTTTCAAAACTTTTATTTTAGTTTAATTTATATTATTATATTTTAAAACTTTAAACTTTAAGTTTTCTATTATGTGATATTACACACTTCTATTTAAACTATACACTTATAATCTTAGATTTATTATTTAATTTTGGAAATCTTTTCTACAGCTTTAGGTTAAATGTAGTGTTTTCCTGAGGGTCTGTGTTTTTCTATACAGAAAGTTTTAAATTTTCAGTATCTAGGGTTTTAACAACTAACAATTCCATGTGGAATCATTAAACAACCAAACTTTTATTTCTTCCTACCAAAAATATTTTTTTCCCCACAGATTTTTTTTTCCTTTTGTTCCATAACTGGGGCCACATGGGAGGCTGTAATTTCTAATTACAAATATTTACCCGTCCTGTCACATCCATGTCACTGAGAAATTAAACCTGGTTCTAGCTAATGAAAAGCTTAGCCAAGGGATGCACCAGCGTTAAGCTGTGGGGATCCATTACTTTCCTCAAGATTTGAACTGTACAGGACTTAAACCAGGAATATTTGAAGAGGGAAGCAAAGAGCTGAGGTTGATGCCATATTTAGTAGTGCATTATAATTTCTCTTGGAAGCTGTAGACCAGTAATCTGGGAATTTTGGCTGTCATCCTGCTCCTATTTATGAGCAGTTTTAATGCAGTAATTACATGCAGGGAAAATTGTTCGCTAGGTTGATGAGATAAATGGAAATTTAATCTTTTTTTCTTGTTTGGTTGTCCAATATTTTTATGGCATCCTTCTGGAAGCAAGGGGATATAATAAAAGGATCTGGAACTCCATTGCTCCTTGGAAATACTGATAGTTTGAAAGATTTCCTCAGTGTAAGTTAAAGGCAGCTCATTAAACAAACAAATGAGCTGTCCTTAGAGCAATCAGTATTTACTATTAACTGAACAGCACAGTAAATAATGAATTGCAGGTAAGGAACTACAGATAAGTATTTGCAGTGAATTCAAATTACTTGTCTTAAGCCTGAGGCAGAGAAAAGCAAATAGAAAGTCAGAAAGAGAAGGAGGAGGGGGGGGATGAAGAAGGGCGAGGAGGGGTTGCAAATGTAACATTTGCTGTAGCAATCCGTGTTCATTTGTGGTGCAGAAGAAAGGTTTTCCTGGGAATCTGGTGCCCCCATCCCTGGTGCAAGTGGTGCTGCAGTGAGTCCCCGTGAGAGCAAAGGAGGATGTGGAATTCCTGGGGAAAAGGAGAAGGCTTTATAAGGGGGAGACCTTATAAATTTTTCCAGTACCTTCAGGGGGGTTACAAAAAGGCTGGAGAGGGACTTTGGACAAGGACATGGAGGGACAGGACACAGGGAGTGGCTTTCCAATGCAGGAGGGCAGGGATGGGATATTTGGAGGGAATCCTTCCCTGTGAGGGTGGGAGGCCCTGGCACAGGTGCCCAGAGCAGCTGGGGCTGCCCCTGGATCCCTGGAATTGTCCAAGGCCAGGTTGGACATTGGGGCTTGGAGCAGCCTGGGACAGTGGAAGATGTCCCTGCTATGGCAGGGGCTGGGAGAAGATGATTTTCAAGGCCCCTTCCAACCCCATTCTGTGAAAATCAGGACTCTGGGCCTGACCCAGCCTGGAGAGAACTGATATTTTTCCCAAGGTCAGGATTTTGCAAGTGGGTCCCTGGCACTGTCCTACCCCAAGGACAGAGCTGTGCTTTGGCACCAGCGAGACCAAAACCTGCCCACGGCTGCCAAGTGCCTGCACAGCTCCCTCAGTCATTTCTCCAAATAACTTAGGCAGCAAAATTGTTCATTTGCTGGGAGCTGGCACACGTTGAGAAGTTTGGCTTTGGAGCTGAATCATGGTTGGAGTGGGAGATTGTGCTGCGTGGAGTTTGGGTGCGTGGCTGTGTCTGAAGGCAGGATGGATGGGGGATATTGCTCATTAAGGAAGGGGCTCGGGGTGTTTTGGGTGCTGGAGGTCAGAGGGAAGGTTGGGGATTGAATCAGGATCTCTGCAGTTTCACCTGAGGCCTGCTGGGACAGCCAAAGGTGTGACAGGAGTCCTAAACACCCAGAGCTTGGCAGCCCTGCCTAAATGTCACCTTAAAAAGGTGAAGAGCTTGGCCCAGGTCTGTGCAGGGAGGATGAGCCTCACCTGGCTGCCTGCTGAGCAGCAGAGCAGGGCACAGAGCAGGGAGCAGTGAGTGGAGCACGTCAGGGAGATGTGTGAGGTGTTGGCATTCCATAATCAGCCTCTGCTACTCCATAAGAGACATAGGAGCATGAGGTTTATCTTGCAGGGAGGTTGTCACAAGGTAAATATCTCTGCAAAGAGCCTCTCTCTTGATTCCCATCACCCCAGGACTGCACCTCGTGGGATTCCCTCCCAGTAATGCAGCCCAGCTCCGGGGCAGCTGCAGGGAGGTTCCCAAGTGGAATTATCTGCTGGTGAGCACCAGTCCATCACTGCTGGTCCCCCTGTGCTGCCTGCTTCCACGTGCTGCTGCTGGCAGCCCCCAGCATTAGCATTCAAGCCAGGGAACAGGAGTGAGGTGCTAGACAGGCCAGCTAATTACAGCAGCCTGCAGAGGCAAGTCGGGCTGTGCCACATGATGAAGGATATCCTGCTCACTTGGAATGTTGCTGCTCTGCTGTGGCACTTCGTTTAAAAAAAAAAAAAAAAAAGGTGTGAACTAATTGGTTTGGTTAAGGAATGGAGCTGTGCTCGTGTATTTTTTCTTGGGTTTAATCTGAATTTATACAATGCTTTGTGACAGTCATCTAAAGCAAAACCTGCTGTGACCTTAGCAAGCTGCACACCTCCTGTAATGCCAGCTGCCCTGCCTCTGGCTGGCATCCTGACCTGCCTGCTCCTGTCCCCTGAGCTCTCAGCAGATGGGGGAGAGGAGGCTCTCGCAGCCACCATCTGCAGGCAGCGAGGCTGCTCGGCTTTTTATGAGCCTAAATTGCAATTCTGCATCCAGAGGGTTTTCTGTCAGAGCATCTGTTTTACTGCCATGACACAGATCTGGGGCTGAGCGTGTGCCAGGAGCAGGTGAGGAGGGGCAGAGCCCCATCCTGCAGTGACAGCAGCCATCAGGTGGCTGCTGGCTGGGGCTGCTGCGTGTCCTGTGTGTCCCCTGTGCTGTCACACAGCCCAGGTTTGGGCAGGCTGAGCTTTGGAAAGCTCCACTGCTCAAAAGGCAGAGCCAGGAGAACTCAAGCTGAGGGAGTATCTGCCACAAACAGAACTAGAGGTGTTGCCTGATTCTGGCTGATTTACACCCAGGATAGCCTGGGGGTGCCAGATGAACCTGTCCCCTGTCCCTGTCCCCTCCAGTGCCCTTCTGCACTAAGCAGATTAGTCAGCTTCTTCCATCAGCAAATACTCCAGGCCTAAGATACTTAAAAGACATCTGGTTTTTAGCCTCATTTCTAAACAAATGAGGCTTATGTGATTATGGTGTCTGTCGCTTGCCCCTCGCTGGCCAATTGCAATCCTCAGCCGGGGATTTTGGCCTCACAGATGTGAACTTCCAGGAAGTTTCTGTGGGCTGGTGTGAGCTCAGCTCATCCTGGAGGGAGGGCCACAGCATGAGCTGTGCTCATCCTGGAGCTGATGTGAGAGGGAATGTGCTGGGGGAAAAAAAAAATCTCTGTTTGTAGGGGAAAGCAGCCATGAGGAGAAAACCCCGGTGGGCTGGAGGCTGTGGTGGTATGGCTGAGCTCTGCCTCTGCTCCAGCTGTGCTGGGCAAGCACAGCCATCTACAGAGCCACCTCCTGCTGTCCCTCCTGTGATCCTGGGATTGCTTTTCTGATCCCTGGATTAAGGGGCTGGGCTGTGCAAAGATCCAAGAGCTGTGTGTGAGGCGGGCTCAGCTTGGCAGGGGCTGCCCTGGCCAGCTCTGCCCTGGGCTCCTGGCCGTGGAGCAGAGCTGGCCAGGCCATGCCAGCCCGGGCTGCCTGCTGGGCTCGTGCCTCCTGCACAGTGGCCTTGGCTTCAGAATTGTTCTTTCATAGTTATCCTGACAACTGAGGTCGGAATTCTGCTGGCACTGATGTCCCTTAGCCCTGTGAGAAGGTGCACAGGTAAACACAGCTTGTGCTGGTTAATAATTCACTCAGGGGCTGTGGATGAAGTTGGTGACTGGAATCCTCCGTGCACCCACTTTTGCAGAATCCCAGAATCCCAGAATTTAGTTTTATATATGGTTTCATATAGTTTTATATTATGGTTTCATATAGTTTTTTATATAGTTATATATATGTATTTATATACAGTTTTATATATATAGTATATAGCTTTGGGTTGGAAGGGGCCTTAAAAGTCATCTTCTCCCACCCCCTGCTGTAGCAGGGACACCTCCACTGTCCCAGGTGCTCCAGCCCCAGTGTCCAACCTGGCCTTGGGCACTGCCAGGGATCCAGGGGCAGCCACAGCTGCTCTGTGCCAGGGCCTGCCCACCCTCACAGGGAAGGATTTCTTCCTGATTTTTCATCTAAATCAGAATTCTCTCCTTTACTTCTCTGTGAATTTCGCCTCAGTTCTCATTAGAGCTGGATCTGTCTCCTTTTTGCAGCTACACAACATTTTTACCTTGTAATTCAGAACCTAAGGACGGCCAATGGAATGTGCAAAAACCACGCAGAGTAGTTCTGGGACTGAGGGGAAAAAGCAAAGGTTTCATGTTCTGGTTCCTAGTAATGAACTAAATGAGATTGTGTCCTTCTTTGAGCATACATGAAACATAAAAGACAGATGAGATTTATGAACAAGGTCATTAGTGTACCGAATTTCTCTCATTAGATCTGTTACATTACTTTCCAACTTACACAACTCTCATTAGAAAAATTTATGAACTGGAATGATTACAAATACACCATATTCTAAACCATCCTTACTTTTAATTGCCAAATGACAAAAAAACCCAATTATATTTCTGTGCTACAACAGAGCTGTACTTTTGTGCATGGGTTTCTTTGTTAGAATTTAAATAGAGGTTTTTCCTGAAGCCAGGGGATGGGGCGAGAGGAAAATGGACCATTTAGTGCAATGTAGCTGCAAACCTGATGCATTGCTTTAATTTTATAACTGTGTCAGACCCAGGCTGATCTTGCAGGCTAATATTGCTGTTTGTTCTCCTCACCAGGCTCCCACTCTCACATCCCTGTGCCTGATTTGAAGTGACAGTGAGCGGAAGCATAAGGTATCTCTCATTCTGTTTGGACTCCTTGTTTACAGAAGAGTGATGGAGATGCTATTAAGCACAAAAGGCATCACCATATGCCTGTTTTTCTTTGTACTGAGTTTGGCAGCAGCTATTGAAATACCATTATCAGGTGAGTTGTAGCTATTTGCTGTGCACTTTGCTTTTTTGTTTGGTATTCCTTTGCAGCTATCCCTGAAGGAAAAGTACTAAATCCTCCTTTCCAGTTGTGTTCCATTTGGAATTTAATCTCACCACAATGTGGCCTTTGGGAAATTCAGGTCTGATCAAAAACTAAGCTGTCCTGTTTGGGCCTGCTTAAATGGAGCAGTAAAGTTGTCTAATAACATCTCTCTGGCGTTTGCCATCCAACACAACGCTTAGCTCCGAGGGTTTGGGTTTGTCCTTCACTTCAGTTCCTCATTTTGGCTCTGAATCCCCCTGAAGCTTGTTTGATGTGCTTATATCCCTCCTTGCATGTTGTGCAAGCTGCCTGGGGAAGGAGCAGGTGGATGTCTCAGGGCCAGTGTTGGTCCCCAGAGGAGGATTTCACACTCCGTGCCCTGCCCTGGGGAGCAGCTCCTGCATCCCTCGCCGGCTGGGAGGAATTCAAACTGCTTGTTTTACATGGATCATGAGCTTCCAGGACACGTGTAAAATATGGGATGAGGCTCACAGGGAACAATCCAAGGAAAGCCTGAGGACTCCTCTGCCTGGAGTACAGCCCAGACCTCCCCAGCTTTGTATTTTTCAGAAAAAAAAATGGAGAAGGAGGGTTGAAAACTGCATTTGCTTTGTCGTTTCTGTTGCAAAAAAAAAAAAAAAAAAAAAAGCAACAAAGCAAAACTCAACAATATTACGGTTTAGTAATTATTAGGGTTTATTAATTATGGTGGGGAAAAATAAAGAAGTAAACCTAAGGAAGAATAAATTTAGGCACTTTTCAGGGTCTCTCCTACTTTTCAGAGTAGGACATGGGCCACTTTCAGGGCATCCTGTGGATGTGCCATGATGAGCTCTTAGCACTCTGGAGCCTGCCAATAGCTGTGGTTGCAAAGAGGAAGCCAACCAAGCAGGTTTATAGGATATTTTTGTAAAACTATCCATAACTGCATTGGGAAGTAGAGGTTTTTGGTTTTTTTTTCCAGGGAGGAGCAGCACTGGCTCCTTGTGTTTCAATAAAGCCAAAGTGGAGCTGCAACAAAGTCTCTGGGCATCCACTGCTTTTATGAACCTACCCCAGGGAACCACCTAACCCTTAATTAACTGTAATGAAGCATTTTATATTATAATAAAAAGTTATTTCTGATCAATGGAGCTGGTGGGCTTGGAAGTGTTCAGCTTTGAGACCATATGATATGACAAGACACCGTGATTCACTCCAGCTTTCAGCTCCCTGGACGTAAAGCAGCACCCAAAGAGCATTTTAATTCTCTTCCTGGCTGTTTGTAACAATGGGGTGATCCTATTATCCCAGCTCCACAGCAGGGAATATTCTCCTTCCTGTGTTGCACAGGCTTTTGCAACACTTTAATTCCCTCAGAAAAAAAACGAAAAGTTTGTGCAGCCTCGGAGCGTGACCGTGCAGCTGCACCCTGGGGCAGATCCGAAAGCAGCCTTGCAGTCCCTGGGTTTTCCTGGCAATTTTAGCCAGGATGGAGCAGCAGTTTCCTACTTCATGTGTGTGCATCTGAGTCTGGATTAAATCCAGTGACTGGAATAAATTTGCCAGGCCACAGCCCTGTGCTTTGGCTTGAGCTCTGGCGTGGTCTCCCCTCTGCCCGGGTGGGTTTGGAGGGGAATGAGGGTGGGCACTGTCCCTCTGCCAGGCCTTCCTTTGGCCACGGAGGCAGTGACAGTGACCAGAGGGTGTTGTGTGTGCCAGGGAGGAGATGATCATCTTTTTCCCAAGGCAAGCCCCACTTTCTGCAGGAATAATGCAATCCTGCCATTGTCCCTCTCCACTCAAGGGGAGCCCAGTTTGGCTGTAGTGATCTTTTAACCCAATTCCTCTTTGTGCTCAGTTTCCCAGCTTCCAACCATCACGGAGCAATCCCACACCCAGGTTGCCTACCCCTTTGACGAGGACTTCACCATTAAATGTGAAGCCAGAGGAAACCCCCAGCCCATGTGAGTACTGCTTGGAGAAGCAAACAGGAGCTGAGCTTGCTTTTAACCTTTGCCAGATATTGTGTCTGTCAGGAGCTGCTGCACAAAATCCTGCTCATCATCGTCAGGGGGGTTAAGGTTTGGCTTTCCATTCAGGCCATTCAGCTTTTGTTGCTCCATCACTTCCCCTCACCCTGTGGATAGGTATCAACATGGTTTTCCTTGCTGGGGGATGTTTCATTTCTCTGGCACGTGCCAAAAACCCCGCGGTTTAAAAAAAAAAAAATCTTGTCTGGGTTGTGCTGCAAAAGATGGGCAGTGTCATGGTAATCAAAGGGGCCCAGCTGTTCCTCTGCCTCTTCCACAGCAACCCTAAAAATCCCAAACACATTAAACTGTGTATTCAAACACCACATTTGCATTTTATCAGATATCTTGCCTGTACCTAACATCACTGGGGCCGTGGTGATGGTACAGATAGACACAGAAGGAGTTCTTCAGATAAATATCCAAAGATAAGCTCTGTGCATTTTACACCAGTGTGGAAAAGACAAAGATTTTTAATGAAAATGTGATTAACAAGTGTGTAATAATAACACAGTAAAAACTCCTCCAGCGGCTTTCACCACTGAATGGTGTTTGGGCTAAATTTATAGCTGGTTTGAATGTAATTTTTTTTCCCTTTAATCCTTCCCTTCTCCTTTCTTTGCAGTGCAATTTAAACTTTAAAAGACATTCTTTTATTTACATCAAGGCAGTTTGGTAATTTTTAATTGAGCTCTGAATGGGGATTTGTAGCATGATAACAAATTCCCTTTGTTCCACTGTTTGTCAGTGCATCAATGAAAAGTTTCCTGGTGTATTTAAATGATGTGGTAGTGCCTGTTAGGTGAGGGGATCCCATATTCCTCCCATCATGGAGCAAGGATCCCATATTCCCTCCCTCCATCATGGAGCATGGCACTTTTGCCAAGACCAGTGAAGTACCAATGGTTTTGTTGTTAATTGTTTAATCTCTTAAAACCAAAAAGAAAGGTACATCTGCCACTGAATTGATGATACACTGTAATTCCCAGCTGTCTGATTTAAAATCAGTTTAGGCAAATTTCAATTCATCTGAGAACTGCAGGTACAGCAGTTATCAAAATCAACCACCAGCAGCATAAAAACTACAAATGGATCTATGGCAAGGAGAGCCTCAATGGAATCACCTCAGTTTCTTCTGATTCAGCCGTGGTGGAGGGTGGGAATAGCTCTGGTGGATCTTTGCCATTCCAAAGCAGCAATTCCACGGCTGCCACAGGCTTTGCAGAGCTGCAGGAGCTGTCGGTGCGTGGCTTTCCCAGGGGCTCTGTCTGTGCTCTTGTCTCATGTCACAGCCAAGAAAAGCAGAGTGTGGAAGGAGGGATGTGCCCGAGGGGCAGCACCAGGCAGAGGGGCACAGTGGTCACTCTGCCATTCAGCTCTCTCCTCTTACATCCAGTTTTTCATTTTATTTTGCTAAAATCCTCTTGGCCTGATATTTACCCCTCATTAATACCAAAATGCTGTCCTGGGGCCTGCCCACCGTAACATTTCTTTTCCTTTCCAGCTTTAACTGGACTAAGGATGGAAAACCCTTTGATTTATCATCTGACCCGAGGATAGTTACATCTAACAACTCTGGAACTTTTGTGATCCAAAACCGGGGAATCATCAACAATTTCCAAGGGAAATATCGCTGCTTCGCATCCAACGTGCTGGGGTCTGCCATGTCAGAGGAAATTGAGCTGATTGTTCCAAGTAAGAGCTTTATTTTTACTTTGAATTTGTAGTTATTACTTTTATTATTAAAATGAGAACTATCTTTCCTCAAAAAGAAGCAGCTCACTAAGGTGGTGCATGGCAAAACATGAGTTGTTTGTTATTCAGTGAACATTCAAAGAAAATGGTATTTTCTTATTGGAATAATTTAATTTAATTCCTGGTTTTGAGGACAGAAACCCAATCTGGATGCAGGATTTCAGACCACTGAACTATCAACTCCCACAGGTTATTACTGCAAAATAGCAACGGATGCAAATGTTTGAAAACTCCAGGGGAAGTGATTTGATCAACTGTGAGTTCATTAATCTGATGTCAGCAGCATTCAGGGTTTGGGATAAATACTGATGGGGAGAAGAATAAAGCCCTGGAACCAAATGGAAAACAAGCTTAAAAATAAAGCAGGGAAAATTACTGATCCTAGAAATTTGTGCTTCCACTATTAGCATGGAGGAAGGGCAGAGGGAGAAATGAGGGATTAAGGACCAGGTTTGTAGAAGGGGCATGAAATTTATGGATAGAATCAGAGAATCATTGAGGTTGGCAAAAAGCTCTTAAAAATCATTGAATGCAACCCTTAACCCAGCCCAGCCAGGTTCAGCATTCATCTGTGTCCCAAAGCTGAAACAGCTGCTTTGTACCAATTCATTTAATCACCTGTAGTTTGGAATACGAGCACGCATTTTGGTTCTAAATTCAGGATTGTAACATATGAAATGAGAAGAGGAAAATCAGAAGCAGAATCTTCCTAGATGGAGTAGAAAGGACAAGGAGCTCCTACAGCTCCATGATGGAGCAGGGTGAGAACCTGAAGCAGGTTTTATGAAGCAGTTCTGATGCCCTGTGCAGGCTGCCCTAGAGCAGAGCTGGGCAGAGGCACAGAACAAAGCAGGGATTTATTCAAGGATCTCCTCATGGATCCACCTTGGGCAGCACCAGAGCCCAGCCAGGGCTGCACCCAAATGCCCCAAAATGGCCCCAAAATGCACGAGCGCTCCCGGGGGCTCTCCTGGGATCAGCTCTGCTCCATTGGCACCTTGGAGTTCATTGTCCCATTCCAGCTCCAGCCCAGGCAGTCCCACCCTGCTGGTTTTTCTCTCTCCAGCCCACGGGGTTTGTGCTGCTGGGCTGAGGTTTGGATCATTTGTCCTTGGGGCCCAGCTGGAGCAGGAATTGTTTTGTCTCCCTGCTCTGTGCAGAGAGCTCAGCATCCCCTGATAGAAATCCCAGACCCACACACTAAAGCAGCACAGAATCTGAAAAATAGAAAAGCTAAACCTGAGGCATCAGTTCAGTGGCAGGGAAGGAGAAAAACAGTAGTGCAGTGGATTTTTTCAGATTGGATCCTGCATTTCCAAGCTCCTACAATATTTTGTTATGAAATATCTGAGAGCTCCATGCTCAGGTGGAATCCATGTGGCCCGAGATGCATCCACAGCCTTCTCAGCCCCACAGTGACATGAGGTGGCTGCTTTTGTACAAAAAACATTCTGGCAGATCAGTGCAGAGTAAATGGGCTATGAGAAACATGAATAAACATTTTTTGTCCTGTGTTCAGCATAGAAAATAATCCTGAGAAACATTTCAGCCATAGCCAGGGCTGGGAGAGTCGTGGTGCTGTGGGCACATTGAAAACAAGACATTGCAAGGGTTGGGAGGGTTCCTAGGAGGGAGCTGCTGAGGATGACATGTAAATGTATTTTATGAGTGCTCCTCATAAATGACACATTTTATTTCCTTCCATTCAGCGTTATGGATTTCTTTTCCATTGGGAAATCTATTTCATGTTGCAATGTGCCACACAGTAATCCCTGATGCCAGGGCTTGGTGTTGGGTGAGGAATTAGCAGTAATCCAGGTGTTGCTCTGTGGTTTAGTCTCCACCACCTTGCAGCTGTTTTAGGGAAGAGCTTTCCAGAGCAGAGGAGAATTGCAGAAAGCTTTGGGACAGTAAGCTGAGGTTTATTGAACCTCAGGCTCCACAGGTAGGACAGCTGATGGCAGCTGGAGTTTCAGGCAGGACAGGAGAGTGATGCAGTTTAACTCCAGACAGGACATGGTTTTTCACTTTGGAGTCTGGCCAGGGCAGTGGGGTTAATACAACTTCTCTTCAGCAAAATATCTCAAACTCATTACATGTGAGAGGAGTTAAAGTGCTCAGTGTCGTGTTTGTTCCTCCAGCAGCAGAATGTTGTGATACTCCATTGCTGCTGAACTAAAAAAGATGGAAAACAAGGAGTTGATGTCTGTATTTGGGATTATTGGATCTTTATTCAAAGAGAGATTTTTTGCTTTTAATCAAGAACAGTCTAGAGTAGCTTAAGTAGATATTAAATATATTGGGAGTGGATGGTAATGAATTTTTGGAGAGGTTACAAACATGGTTGTTATCAAAAGCAAGAGGAATTTTAGTGCTAATATATGCAAATTCCTAAACCCAGCAAGAAAAAGACATGGTACAGATAATGCATTAGAGGGATTTACCCAACTCACACATCTTTCAAAGCACATTTGCTGTTATTAGAACTCTTCTGCCATCAGTTCTTTCATTTACTGGTGCAATGTAAAAGCTGCAAATTAAATCAGGATTCAGAGAGGAGTAGAAGCACCTTTGATTTTCTAAAGTGCTCTACAACTGTGCCCC
>QUSF01000031.1:2029363-2136458 GCA_003676055.1 Chloebia gouldiae | reverse complement strand
CACGGGGTTTGTGCTGCTGGGCTGAGATTTGGATCATTTGTCCTTGGTGCCCAGCTGGAGCAGGAATTGTTTTGTGTCCCTGCTCTGTGCAGAGAGCTCAGCATCCCCTGATAGAAATCCCAGACCCACACACTGAAGCAGCACAGAACCTGAAAAATAGAAAAGCTGAAACCTGAGGCATCACTGGGAGCAGTTGGGGCCCCACCAGTGCACAGCCCTCGGTGCCAGGCTTGTCCTTAGGGACCCTTTGGCCTTGAGTGGTCCCTTCCAGACAGCACAAAGGAGCTAAAGAAAGTGTTATAAAAGAATTGTGTTAAAATAAAGCCAAAGCAAAGCACAGGACATCACAAACAAATATTAAACATCCCCATTTAGTGCCTGGCTTTGGATAGGATGCTCCAAGAAATTTGTGAATGAAGGGATTCCTATTTTGAGTGTCGCAGAATGCGGGGATTTCCTACTCTGAGTAAAATTCACCATTACTCTGTGCCTCTGTGTAAATTTAAATCAGTACTAAAGGTAGAGATTGCAGAGGATGAAGTAAAAGTAAATATTTTATTAAAACTGTATCAAGGGGAAAACAAAAGGCAAAATTTCAAAAGGTACCAATAATAGAGGAAACATCTTTGCTTTTTTGTGCAGGTGTACCAAAATTCCCCAAAGAAAAAATCGAGCCTCTGGATGTGGAGCATGGGGATTCTGTGATCCTGCACTGCAACCCCCCAAAAGGCATCCCCCCTTTGCATATTTACTGGATGAATATTGGTGAGTAAATGGTTTTTGCACAATTCATACAAGGGAGCTCAAAGTATTTGTCTTTCAGAGCAGCTTGCAGATTTGTCATGGGCAGGAATTATGCAAGTGCTTGGGAGAAATATCTGGATATTGAAGAACAAAATTTAAAAGTGGAGGGTGGAGATATGGTTTGACGTGATCCAAAGTTAAATTGTTGAGTGCATTGACACAACATCTCATCATATGTCAGATATCAAATAATTTGTATATTGCTGAGTCTGTCAGTGATGAGGAGTCCTGCATTTAAAGGAGAGGATATCACACATCAGTATGTTATCATCACAGTTTTCCTCTTTCCATAAATTGATGATTGATTTATGATAATAAGGGAAAAATAATCCACCAGGTTTATATAATTAGTTCCTGGTGGGTTTCTGTCCTGTTAGTCTGCAGCATTTGGTTTCTGCAGGAATTTCTGGCTTTTGGGGAAGCAAAATAACTCTGTTTTTAATTATCAATTTTTCCTTACCAGTCATACAGTTATAAATTATTATAATATATATATATAATTAAATATTTTTTATCTCTTGTATACTGAATATTGGTTAAATAACGCATGTGTTCTGCTGGATTTTCTGCCTCTTTTGCCTCAGAGTTTCATTCTCTGTATCTGGCAGGAAGCACATGAGGAGAACATTTGGTGAAGCAACCCCTGTGTTGCTCCCACCTCACAATTCCTTTTCCTTGCCAGATTTGCAGCACATCCCACAGGATGAAAGGGTCTCCATGAGCCTGAAGGGAGATCTCTACTTTGCCAACGTGGAGGAGAGTGACAGCAGGAGTGACTACTGCTGCTTCGCAGCCTTCCCGAGGCTCAGGACCATCGTGCAGAAGATGCCGATGACGCTGAGGGTTTCCCGCTGTGAGTGTGGCGCTGAGCTCTCGCTTTGCTGCTGCTTTCTGAGCTCCCCGGGCTGCAGGGCGTGCAGATGTGGATGGCCTGGCTCTCTCAACAAAGGGCGCCTCGCTGAGTTTATTTCCTGCATTATTAACCTCCTTCCTGGGGCTGAATTGCACTGAGAAAAGCTTCTTGCTCTAGCCTGTGTTCTAGGCAGCCATCCCATGGCTTCAGTTTCTCCCATCTGGGTCGCTGTTGGGGTTTCAGTGACCCCAAGAGTGTAAAAGTCCTTGTTCCCCAGCCTGTGCAGCCCAAGAAGAAGTTGGGAATGCATAAGATTGAGTTTTCAAAAGTTGTTTATCTTTCCTTAGCTATAACATTCTTTCTCTTACCTGCTGAGGTGTATTTAGTAAAGGAGCCATGGCATTCTGTCTGCCCTGCCAGGCGGCATCTACATTTTATATCAGAAATTACATGTATTGTATTTACAATAACGTGCCAATAACTATCACCTATGTCAGATGGTGTGTGTCTACCTTAAACCTATAGAAAAGTGTCACCATCACACCAAGATATAGAGGACAAGAAGAAGGATGAGAAGGTCAGGACACACCCAAATCCCTCCATCTTTACCCTTGAATCACATTCTAAAAATCCCAAAATTCTACTTTTTTCACCCTGCGTCAATTCCCCTATTACACTACTCAAACCCTTTTGGCTTGTAATTCCTCATATAGAGTTGGCAGCCTCTCCCATGGGCTAAAATCGAAGCCACAGGTGTTTTGGACTTCTTGCCAAGGTCTCTGAGACCTCTGCCAGGGTCTGGAGCCAGCCAGGACAGCCAGAGGGATGTGCTGGACTCCCAACAGGTCACCAGGAACTGATGCCTTGGGATGGCTGCCTAAAACAGAGGCTGAACAAGATTGAGAGAACAAAATGGGTATTTATTAACAGCCTTTGATAGGCACACCTTGGGCAATCAGAAGCCACACCCAAGCTGGACAATCGTCATGAGTGTTTCAGAGAATTTTAAGTTTGGTCCATTTACATATCAGGAGTTAATCCTCCAATTACAGCTTCAGCTAATGAAGTTATTTACCCCAAGTTTGCCCCTCCAGCTTCACTGTTATTTCAGTTTCTCAGGGCCTGAGGCAGTGAGGTGTCCTCGATTCCCAGGCCTGGAGAGGAATTGTGTCTGCCCAAAATATGAAGGCAGAAGCTGACACTGAATATGGAGTTCAGAGTTATAGACTAAAGCAGCACAGGATCTGAAAAATAGAAAAGTTGAAATCCTAAGGCATCACTGTCAGACCCCACAAGTGCCCTGTCCTTCCTCCTGCTGTCCCCACAGTGAAAGCCAAAGATGCATTGGGGAAATCTGCTGCTCTTGAGTCCAGCAGGTCCCCCAGCAATGGGACTTTGCTGGGTTTTGAGGACTTTGTGGCTTCCTCTTCCCTGGGCAAGGCCTGCTTTGGTCCAGCCTCAGCAGTGAGGTTGGAAGGATGATGTTTTCCAGGTTTTTCCAGGCAGCCTGGAGAATCAGAAACACAAGAAGTGTTTCCAGTTCCTTGATGAAATGATGTGTGGGGAATGTAAGATTTCAGTTGTTTGTTAAAATCCCTGATATTTTGGGCCTACACAGCCCAGAAAGTCAAGCAGAATTTTGTCTTCATGAACTAAACCCTCATGTTTAATATGTGATTTTTGAGAATTTTCTTGTTGGGATCAAAAGATAAAGGATTTATAGTGGCTTTGTGTGTTTAATGCTTGCTTAGACTGTATCTTGGGGTAATAATTGTGAGAAACACATCCAAATTAAATGTTGCTCTCCATGGCTTTTCAAATGGGTTCAGTCCCCCACACATGCACACAGAGATTAGAGAAAAACGAGATGGGTTTTGGCTGCTGGTAGCCCTGGAAGTGGCCCAAAAACCCACTTCAGTGTGTCCATCTTGTCATCAAAGCCACAGGACTGGGGCCAGGAAAAGATGAGAGGCATGAACTGAAAGGGTTCTGTACACTCGGCTTGACATTGCCCACTCCACTCTGTGCCAAGTGCCTGGTGTGGGGCTGCATTCAAAATAAACAGAACGAAAATAAGCAATAAGAATCAGGAGAATGGATAACATGTTATAACATTTCTCTTTGTGGATACTTAGTGATTTTTATTATTATAGACAGCAAGGATGAAATGCTGATTGTATCACCCATGAAGTATTTTTCAGAATAACACAAATCTTCGGAGCATTTTCATTGTATTTTCAAAACTCCATTGCTCATCTGTTGCTTTCTTTTATATTTTTCATTCTTCCTTTCTTTTGGGGGAGAAACTGGGGGGGTGGGGAGGGGCATGGTTTTGTTTTGGTTGATTTGTGGTTTCTTTTGATTCTGTCTCAACCTTGCATGTTTTTTTGGTTGTCATTTTTATTTATTTCAGTAAAGCATGCTAATGACTCAGGCTCACCTAACGCTGCTGTTACCAAGGGTGAGTTGAATACATCTGTTTTTAGCCTTTGAACAGAGACTCCACCAGCTGAGGTGAAATGGGAGCTGCTCAAAAACACATCACAAAAGCCTTTTGATTGTGATGGGATGGATTTAAGCAGCCCAGGGAGCACAATTGGCTCATCTTGTAGTTTCTGAGAGCAATCTGCAGGGTTTTTAATGAAAAAGGCAGTTTTTTTACTTCAGAAAGGAGCTTTGTAAGGAAGTGGAAGTGAGCACGTTGATGTCCTGGGTTTCTCATGTTATCAATTCAGAGCAGGAGCCAGAGCTGGATGCTCCAAATCTTTTTTTCTGGCAGTGAAGAGAACTCAGAGATGAGACAGCCAAGGTTTGACACCATGAGTTCATGTCCCAGGGCTCACCCTGGGGCTGCATTGCTGCAGGAGGAGCTGAGGGTGTGGATTTAGGGAGTTTGGGTGCCCTGTGCTGGCTGTCCCCATCACTCGATGTAGATGGGAGGTGGCCGTGTCTCTGTGGTGCCCTGTGTGTCACCAGCAGAGGTGACACTTCAGCACTGCCCTTCTCATCCTGTGCATTCCCATCTCCCACTGCTTTGCCTGCCCCTCTCTGTGGAGCAGATCCTGAAAATATCCTGAAGGCAGCAGGTGCCTATTCCTGCAATTCTCCACCTGGTTCCTTTGGTTTCAAATCTATGAAATTTTGACTCTGTAGCTCTTCACTCCTCACTTCTTTGGTTAAATGCCTTTTAAAAGTCTTTTTTTTTTTTTTAATGCCCAATTTTAACCTACTCTAGGAGATTTTTTTTTTTTTGTCGGACAAGCACTGAGGTTTCTGAAAATGAGGTTATCCTGTTATCCTGGAGTGTTTTGGGATGGATAACTCAGAGCACTCATCACTGCCATGACTTTGCCCGTGGAGCTGAGCCCTGGGAGCAGCACAGGCAGGGCTTCTGCACCGTGGCTGTCGCTCCAGAAACATTTTTTCCCTCCAAGGGATGTCTGAACTCGTGCTGGGAAAGGGGCCTGGCTGCCTTTGGCAGCAGGAGGTGGAGGGCAGATGGGAAATGTGTGAGTGTGTCCAGAGGCACCAACGTGTCCTGCTGCAGCTCGGAGCTCTTGTGACACAGATCTGCAGAGATACAAAGCAAGGGGAAATTAAAATTAAAAATGAGAAAATGGTTCAGGAGATCTATGTGGTCTTTTACCAAATCATCCATAAGTGGCTATTTTTTTAAGAACTAGCACCATTTGGGGACTGATTCATTAGTGTGCTAATTGTTACGATAGTGATAACTGGGCAGCCACTGAACCCTGCATTTTTCATCTGAAAACCCTCGTTTGGCAGGCTGAAACAAATGGGCTGTTGGAATCAAATGCAGCTCAATCTTGTTTTATTATTTTTACAGTCTTCCTTTACTGTAGATTTAATAATTGGAACAGGAGGGACAATTCTGTGGGGTGCTCAGGTCAGGAAAGGTGGGGTTTCACCTGAGGTTTAAAAGATGATGGAGCCAGTTCAGGAGAAAGGAGCTAAGAAAGGAGGTGTGGACCTAAAGATCAGGAATTGAGAGGACCAGACTGTCTGAGGGGTGATAGGAAGGGCCAGTGCTTGGAAAACTGGATATAAAAGTGTAGGAAAAGGAGTTTCCCAGCACTGCTGCCTGTTGATATCTCTGTGCCTCCCTTCTGGCTGTTATCAGGGGAGATCAGGGCTCCTGGATTAGTCTCAGAGTGGATAAACAAAAAAGCAAGCACACAAGTGGCTGTCAGAAACCTTCTGGCAGCAGTGATGTTTGTGGCATTATTGAAGAATATCTGAGATTTCTCACCTCACTTCTGTTTTATTTTATCTTCCAGCAAATTTTATCAAGGAAAGGAAGCCCAAACTGCTGATCCCTCCTGAATCTGCTGGCAGTAGCTCATCAGTCACTGTCATCAAGGGAGGTGTCCTGCTCCTCGAGTGTATTGCTGAAGGGCTGTGAGTAATGGAAATGCTGCACAAACTTAACCACCTTTGGAGGGACAAATGAGTAAAGAAAAAGGGATATTACAAATTATGTAACAGTTTTAAATGCAACTCCTGTGCAGAGCTTTCTGTAAAGCAGCACAGAGTGCAGGCAACAGTAGTGTGTTGGTTATTGCTGTACCTTGTAAACAAGTAATTAAAACCACAGTGTGGTAACTATGGAATTTTTAAAATTTGAATTTTTTTCAGTAGTACTACTTTTGAGATGTCGAGAAACTAAATAATATCAGCGTCAGCTTCAATGCTTTTGTTCACAACCCATAATGTTGTTTTTTTTTTTTTTTTCTGGTTTTGCCAATTCAGTTTTGCTTCAATGCTCGAAATTTAAGATTTTCCAGGTGCAAGATCTCAGTTTTTTAAAAAGCAAAGTTCCTGAGTGATGTTACACAAGACGTCCTTTAAGGAATGGTTGGGCCACTGAGGGGAAATCATCAATTTCAGTCACAGCAGGAGGTGCTGGCTCGGGTGTGAATGTGACCCTGGCTGGTTTTGGTTTCCATAAAGGATGTTCATTCCACAGTGTCCTCACAAAGGACAGGATACTGAGGAGCAAATCCATGGCTGTGTAGGAATAGAGTGAACCAGTATCAGCTGCATTAGTGTGATCCTGATCAGTCCAGCAGCAAAGAGCAAACCTCAAACCTTGGACGTTTCCAGGGATCCAGGGGCAACCCCAGCTTCTCTGGGCACCCTGTGCCAGGGCCTGCCCACCCTCACAGGGAGGAGTTTTTTTCCTAAAAAACCTTCTAAATCCCCTCTAAACCTTCTCTCAATTTGAAGTCATTCCCCCTTTTCCTGTCACTCCAAGCTCTTTTAAATAACCTCTCTCTACCGTGCTGAGTCCCTTCAGGTGGTGAAAGGATAATACAGGGAAGGGTTAAAAAAAACTGCTTTATGATGGGGAATCAGGACAATTTTTATGGGAAATTAATTTGTAGAGAAAAAGTTTGTTGACAGAAGTTTGTTGAATTTGTTGGCAAAAAGTTCATATACCATGCATTTGTATACAAATTTTGAGATAAGAAATGCTGATTTAAAAATATTATTGAATAAGACAGACATTTTTGAGAGAGAAATAGACCTATAATGAGTTTTAAAAGGTGATTTTGTAAAAAAGACTAAATATTTTAGATAAATAGAACTATGAAATGTGTATTGTAGCAGGACCTAGGAAGTGTGATATTAGATTATTAGCTTTAAAACATTTGTAACAGAATGTGCTAAAAATTAATAAGCTAAGAAACACTTATAATGTATCCCTTAATCTGACAAATTCCTTGCAAATAACACAGGACAAAATGAGGGTAAGTAAGGAAAGGGACTGGGAAATAAATGTTGATGTCCCCCCTCACAAGGAGCTGTGATTCCCTTCTCAGGGCTGCTGCTCCAGCTCGCTCAGCCACGAGCCCTGCTTTGCTCTTCCAGCTCCCCAGTTTGTCCCATGTGCCTGTCACTGCCAAAGCCACCAGAGAAACAGAGAATCTGTGCACCCACTAAATCCCCAGGGAAAGCAGAGCCCCTTCTGGTTTGGCTGGGACAGAGCTTTGTGTAGAGCAGAGCTTGAAATCACCAACCCCTCGTGCTGGACGTGGAGCTGCAGACTCTGCAGACACTGAGATAATTCCCATTAAAGGCTCTGCAATTATATTCCCTCCATAAAATTCCAAAGTCAGGATATTTATCTGCCTGCACATGTTTAGGGCATTTTGTTTTTCCATATGGGCTTGAAAGGGCATTGCTGGTGGAAGCTGGCAAGGGGTTGAGTTGGCATTCCTGAAAGGAGGTGAATTACTTGTCTCTGTTGGATTTGCTCCAGGTATCTGCAGTGAGTTTTGCTTTCTTCTTGCAACATTTCCTTGTCTAATTCACTCCCCACCAAGCGAATCTGCCAGCCCACAAACCTCCCCAAAGCCACAACTCTGATTTTTGAGGGTTTTCAAGGGTTTTAATGGGGAAATCACCTTGGGAATACTCAAATATGAATTTTGGTGTGCAAGCATGAATATCAGATACAAAAAGAGAAAGGCAAAAAAGTCTTTCTGTCCCTTTGGAAAAAGGTAAAATGAAAGAAATATTTTTGTTTCATTCTAAATTTTCCAGGAAACTCTTTAGAAAATTAATTGTTTTAACAAAAAGAGGGGCTTTTTTAAGCAGTTATTTTTGAAAGAACATAAAGTACTTCTTTGTCTTTTGACCAAGCACATCTTTTCATTGAAATCCTTCAAAACTGCAACTTTTAGAATAAAACATTATTTTTCTTTGCTAAAATTCCCATTTTCAGCAGAAAAACGTTCAGCTTTGCCCACATCTCTGCCAATCCATCCTGCCAAATGACCGCAGACCATGGAAGTGGATTTCAAGGAACTCAGATCAGGGGCACCAGACTGCAAAATAGGGAATTAGGGACCATTTCCAGCCTGTCATTTTTTAAAGATTTATACCCTGAGCAGTGGCAGTGGCAGGAGGGCATGGCCTCGGAGCTGGCTTTGGGACAAGAGTGGGATGTGGGAGGGAATAATGGGACGTTTGCAGAGCTGGTGGAACACCAGAATTTCCGGGCACCTGGGGTTTTGTGGGCCTGCCTGGGCGTGGAGCCACCGGGACAGACGGGCACGGCAGGAGGCGGCTCTGGCGCCGCGTCCTGCGCCGTGCCGGGGGCACCACAACGTCTGTCCCCGGCTCTCCATCACTTCTGCCTCTTCCTAGCCACGGGAAGAGCATTGCAGCCACCTCCCAAGTGGCACTGCAGTGGAGTTGGTCCCTCCTGGCTGCCCTCAGGTGCCCTTTTGGGGCAGGAGGGAATGAGCTCCAGCCCCGTTCCCGCTGTCCATGCCAAGGCACGTCCGAGGAATGCAGCTTTGCCCTGGTGGGAATCACACTCACAGGGGTTGTGCAGAACCAGGAGCAGCAGAGCAGTTGTATAGCATAACCCTTAGGTAGCCCCAGAGTTTTCAAAGCTTCAAAAGCTCAAAATCCTCTAAAAGCACCTCCCCAGCCCCTGGGTGTGAACAGCAGCTTTGCCACGTGAAGCATCACAGCAGCTTCTTGCATTCAACTCAAAATCTTCTTTTGTTTCCCTTTTTTCTCAGCCCAACTCCTCATCTCAGCTGGGTCAAGGTCACGGGAAACATGCCCAAGGATGAGCCAGAGACAGAGAATTTTGGGAAGATGCTGAAGATTGACCAAGTGACAGCAGCTGATGAGGGGACGTACCAGTGCACGGCCAGCAACCCCATGGGCAGGGCCAGGCACGAGTTCCACGTGCATGTGGAAGGTGCTCAGTACTTTTTACTAAAATTTTTGTTTGGGGCCTACAAGGTGGGAAAAGGGAAGTGAAGGAGGCTCTTTGTGAATATGACTCAAGAAACTCCACCAGTTGGATTTGGGAAGGTTTACACAAAGTAAATTAGTAAACTAAAATCTAAAACAACAGCAACAAAAAATGTAAATAATGCTTTTTGGTTTTTTTTCCCCTGAACCATGAAGGCCTTAAAAAGCAGGGAACAATATAAATAAATATGTGAGCAGGTTCAGTACTCTAAAGATGGGAGGGAGTCAAGCAGAGATGTTGAAATGTCTTGTACTAAGCTGAAGGTCATAAGAAAGATCTAATTATTATTTTTGCTCTTAAAAACTGTGAAAATGGCCATACTGGGCTGGATCAGAGGGACATTTAGCTCAAGTCCCTTTCTTTGGTTTCCACCAAAAGTGGGCTCTGAGGGAGGGCCTTGCCTCCTTCAGCTGTTCCTTTGCTCTGATTTTTGTAAAGGAAAAACCTGAACTAGGAGTGTTTTCTGGAATCCCTGAAAAGTATCATAAAACCTGTGAAACAAAGTAAAATATATGCTTTCTACTATTTTTAGCAGTTAAAGAAATGGAAATGTGACCCTTTTTGTCACCTCGCTGAGTACCCCAGGCTTCTCTTTTCCTTCTCCTCCTCCCCAAACCCTGAGGTGTGCATCAGGTGGAGATGCCCTTGCCCAGGAGCCAGCAGAGCTCTGAGGAGTCATTGCAGAGCCAAAAACTCATCCTGCCCATAAATAACTACAAACTGAGAATCCTGAGGCCCAGCTGGAAAACTTGCTGAAAACATTTGCCTGATGATAAATGCTCCAACCTCTGCTCTGAGCTTAAAAAATAAAATAAATCCCTGGCAGTTTCACCCTGTTAGAACCTTCCAAGTGCTTCATTTCCATCAGGCCTCCTCATCCCTCTGTGGACACCACAT
Organism: Chloebia gouldiae; assembly: GCA_003676055.1. Taxonomy (NCBI): domain Eukaryota; kingdom Metazoa; phylum Chordata; class Aves; order Passeriformes; family Passeridae; genus Chloebia; species Chloebia gouldiae. The sequence goes on along the minus strand of QUSF01000031.1, from coordinate 2,126,106 downwards.
TTCTGATGGGAGAAAAGCACTTTGAGCTCCCTGCTCTGTATTTGCTCAGCAGCTGGGGAAAAGATTTTCTCCCAGTGGCTGTTGAGTCCTCTCCATTCCCTCAACCCAACCTTGTCCCTTGCTGGGAGCGTGGCAGAGGCATGGCAAGTTCTCAGCTGTGGTGGAGGGGAAGTGCTGACTCCTAGAAATCCTTCCAGATGGTTTGGAGCATCTCTGCTGTAGCAGAATATTTTAACAATCTGGCTATGATTTCCTCGGCTGCAAAAATCGATTTCCTTCAAAGAAATTGCAGGAGCTGCAAAAACTAAAATACCAGAGAAATGGCATTAATTTTGCAGTTTAGAATATTGACCTTCTCCTCCCACAGTTTTCAGAGGAAGGAAAACTTCCTGGCAAATTGTTATTCCTGGTTATTACTAAACAAGAACTTAGAAAAAGAGAAAAGCAGGAAATGATCCCACTCCAACCATTGCAATGTAAAAAATCTTCTTCCATTTGCTATTAAATCCATTTTCCATGTGTGTAACTAAAGGTGGCTCCTTTAGCAGCAGGGATTCTTCCTATTAGGAGTCACCTCACATCCAAGATAGCAAGGTAAACCTGAGCCCAAACCCTGCTGTCTTCTGCAATTCCTGAGCAGCAAATGTCATTAATCAGAGATGGACACGTTCATCATTCCTGCAGCAGCTCCTGTGAGCACACTCAAGGGCACATCCTGAGCATTAATTTCAGGAGGCTTCAGGGAGCTCGTGCTGGTGTTGGGCTCCTCACACCTGACAGGTTCCTCTCACAGGATGCATGCAGGGAGAAGAAAATTAAAAATGGAAGAGAAATTATCTCTTATTAACCTCCAGCCATCCTCTGTAGTGTACTGGGGTGTAAATCAGGATTTTTCTGTCACTGTGCCGCATTTTCTGTTCTACTTTCTGGTATTTGAGGACCTCAAACCAACACCCCATCCTTCTAAATACCAGTTTTAATGATATTTGCATGCAGCCCACTTCCTAATCCTGCCAAGTCTGAGGGCAAAGATTCAGGCAATCATTACCAAGCATATGAAAATATTCAGCAAGCAAATTGCTTGACTGTTTGAGCATTTTAATCTCTCTTTGCAAGGGAAGATGTAGCCTGGAATACCTGAGCAGACACAAAAACCCCGCTGTTGTTATTAAAATGAGAGAGAATTATTTTTTCAAAAAGTAGCAAAGAAAGCCCACAAATTGTTTTGACTTCAAGTGTTTATTTGGTTGTTGTCTGTAGTTCACCAAACCTGAAAGAAAATGAAAATATAACCTCCAGATCTTGCAGGATCATAATGATCTAAAGTCACTTTGATCTCGACTGAGGCTCCTAGGCGGGGTTTAATAGAAATAATTGTTACAATATAATGATTAATTATAGTAATAATGTAATAGCTAAGGGCTTTGCAGTTATGTCTCGTAATACTTTTATTACTCAGCCAGAGCAAAAGAAAAGAGATTAAATTAATGGGAAGAAGAAGCAGAACTGGGTGTTTTAATCAGGCTCATGCTTTCTGTTTCACTGGAAAATTGCTCCAAGAGGGACGCAGAGCCCAAGGTGGCAACAGCAGCTGCTGCTGGCCCTGGGGTGGGATGGATTCCCAGCTTTTGGGAGGAGAATTTGGAGAGAACTCGAAAAATTGGGAAAGTGGTGTGGGATAAAAAGGATGGCTTCAGCAAGCACAAGCACAGAGCAGTTCTCAGCAGGCAGCACTGATCGGCCTCGTCAGCACAGGCTGGGAAATGCCTCCTTGGCTTTATCCAGAATCCACTGGCTGGCAAGAGGAGCACCTCTGGGAAGTGTTAGTCTGGCAGAAAAGGCAAAAATCATCCCGGAAAATAGAAGGAAAAGTGTTGTTGTAAGAGAGTGCTGAGAACTGAGAAGGCCTCACCTCAAGTAAGCAGATTTGCAACTTCACCTTCTTCAGGAAAGGTCAGGAGAAGGTAGCAGAGGTGGTCACAGGGCTCAAAATCATGGCATTTGGGATATAAAAATACAGGTATCTTTAATTTAGGAGAAATTACACCTGGGGAATGCACAACAGCCTTCAGAGGAATGAAAGATTCTTCACCAAGTTCCCTGGGGGTGATGGAAGCCAGGGGAGAGTTAAACTGCAGCAAGGCAGAGGCTGATTAGATGTCCCAGAATTGTTCTGCTTAGGGGGAAAACACAGTGGGAGAGGCTGAGGGGAAGGTTTGGATCCTCTGTGAGTATTTTAGCTGCAGATGATCCTGCTCTGGTGAGGATGCCCATTTTAGAGCCCTTTCATTTCTGGATCTGTCAGTATTTCCCACAAAGACATAAATCAGTCAGGAGGAGCAAATTGATAACTCTTACCAGGAAGAATAAATGATGAAATATTTGCCATTCCAGATTAACTATTTGATTATCCAACCCCAGGATTTTGTAGTTGCTAAAAATTTGTGAATATTTTGTTATATTTTGTATACTTTAAGCAACGTAGCACATCTGCCACGTGGAAAAAAGGTTGTTCAGCCTTTCTGTGAAATTGCATTTCACACCTGGCAAAATCTTATTGCCTCTGACTTCCCAGCTTCTTCACTTCCTTGGAGCACCCACAGTAATTCCAGTGGTGAGAAAAGAGAGTCGTGACATCAAATATCAGCTCACAGCTCCAGAGTTTGGGCAGAGGTGGAGATAGGAAGGGATCCTTCAGGTGGTTTTTATTCAGCCTGTGCCTGGCGTCTCCAAACTGAGGAAATATCCATCTCAGTTTGTGGCAGATTTAGAGGAAAAATTCCAAACCAGCAATTTCATCAGGACTGCTACAAACCTTTTCACCTCCTTGCCTTTGATTCGTCTTTTCCTGATGAAACCATGGTGTGTATGAGAGAGAAGGAAAAAGATCTGCAAAAGCAAAATATTCTGGTGTTTGCAGAGTTTTTCCCTGGAGCCAAACACCAGGAAGCTTAACAGATGTGGTCATGTCACTGTGGGATGGGAAGAAACACTGAGTGAAGATGTTGGTAGAAAAATCCCTGCTGTGTGGAGGAAGTGGGATGATTTTATCCTTTTAAATAAGCTTTAGAGGTTTGAATTTGACATTAATCTTTATGTGTTAATGAAAGAATTCCTGGGTGCTGTCCTGTGGGAATGCTGGTCTGGGTGTGGAAATGCACCCCACTTTAGGGTTTGGTTTTTTTTTTTTAATATCTGTGTGAATATAAGCAGTGGTGTTTTGCTTTAGCATATCTCACTGATAGCATCTGTTGCTGTATTAGCAGGCAGCAGCTCCGTTAATCTTCAAAGCATTTTATGAGCATTAACTAATGAATCCTCACGTTTTCCCTACCTTAGCTCACCTCTTTAATAGGGAAAGAGGCCCCATGATCTTCCCAGCACTTGCAGAAGAGGCAGTGGCAGGTCTGGTGGTAAAATCTCTAAGTTTGGTGCCTTTCAAGGGGAAATGATGAATTCAAGGCTGTGTTTTGGGTCGAGGCTGCCCACTGAGGGCTCAGGGACCTGTGTTCAGTAAGAATTAAGCATTTATGAGATCAGTTCCCTTTTTCTCCCCTTCATTTCCCTTCCCTCATTATGGAGGTCTGTTCCACACGAGGTTTGGGTACCTGATGCTCAGGGCAGAGCAGAGTTTTCCCAGAGCTTCCCGGAACAGCTGGGAAAGGAGAGCATAGGGGATGCAGCAGCACACGGCTGCTCCTCTACCACCACCCTGTGGCACCCGCACCGCTCATCCCCAGCCATGAGAGAAATGTTTTACCATTCCCAAATGTGTTGTGGGTCAGCCTCTGGTCTGAATACACCACGGGGAAAGAGACAAATCAAGGTGATGGTGCATTTCCTCAGCACAGGGAGAGGGACAGATGGATCAGAGGTGGATCAGTGCTCTCCTGGAGCTCTGTCAGCTCCCAGGGAAGGTGATGGGAGCCACTTGCTCGTGCCTGGAGAAGGGAATTCGAGCTGGATGGATATTCCCACCTTGTTTGTCTTGCTGCAATAGCCTTACTTTAACTCATAGATCACACTCACATCTGAGGGTCCTTGTGGAAATGCCAACCCATTCCCTCCTTCCCAGCCTCTCCCTCCCCTGTGCATTCATTTCCCATTTGGATGAACGCTGCCTGTTCCCCCAGCCTGCCTGACTCCCACCAGGACAGGACTCGCGTGTATTGATGGCAATTTTACCTTTCCTTTACATGGGAAATACAAAGAATTCAGCTCAGCCCCACCCGGACAGGACTGGCGTGTGTTGATGCTAATTTTACCTTTCCTTGACATGGGAAATAGGAGGAATCCAGCTCAGCTGCGGGATGGATGGGCTGTGAGCAGAGGCTGGGAAGTGTTGGTGGCGTTTGCCACCTCCTGGAGAATCCCAGAAACAGCAGAGGGACACGCTGGGCTGTGGCTGTGGTGCCTTAGCATTGCAGCTTTGGTATTTTCCATCTGTTTGTAACCCTGCAGTTCTTTAGTGTGTAACTCCAAACTCCACACCCAGTGTGAGCTGCTGCTTCCCCATTTGGGGCAGACACAACAATTCCTCTCCAGGCCTGGCAATCAAGGCCAGAGATGGGAACAAAAGGGAGTTGGGGGAGCAAACCTGGGGTCAGTGACTTCATTACCTGCAGCTGGAATTGGCAGATTCACCCCCAATATGCAAATAGACCGAACTTATAAAAGTCCGAAAACCTGAGATATGTTGTCGATTTTTGGGTGTAGTCCCTGGGGCTGCCCTAAATATACCTGAAGGCCCTTCAATGAAGAGAACAGCTTTTTATTCCCTTCCTTCTGTCTGGCCTGTGTTCTTAGGCAGTCCCAAAAAGGCATCAACTGCTCCCTGTTGTGTCTCTTTCCCCAGAGCCTCCCCAGTGGCTGAAGAAGCCCGAAGGTGGGGTCTACAGCGTGGGGGCAAACCTGGTGCTGCTGTGCGAGGCCATCGGGAACCCCGAGCCCAGCATCCAGTGGAAGCTCAACGGGATGCCCATCGATGGTACGTGCAGGGCCGGGCTGCTCCTCCAGCCCTGCCCAGGTGGGCTGTGCCTCTGCAGCACCCAGCTGGAGGGGACCCACACGTCCTAACACGCTGAGTGATGTCTGGTGTGGCACCTCTTTAGATATTAGTTTTTATTTACTTCAATAAACTAATTTTTAAGTAGGATGATTGAAGAGGGTGGTGGTAAACATTGCACATGTAGAGCTGTGGTACCTTTGAGGGGCTGCCCTGTAACTCTCCAATCTTTTGGGGATCTGGGACAGCTTGAGGGTTCCTTTGTGCTTCGGAGTAAGCCCAGGTGGCTGGGGAGCACTGGTGTAGCAGTATTATTATCCTTTCACGAAGTCTCTGAAGTGAATTTACTGGAATTTGGTGCTCTGGAGTACATTCCTCAGGCCATGGGACTGCTGGCAAAGGCAGAGCCCTGGAACTCACCAGCTCTTGGGCACAGTCTTGGTTGGATCCTCAAGATGTTTTTCCTTTGGCCTCCAAGCAGTGAGGAGAGCCTGGGAGCTCCCCAGTCACGGCGTTCCTCCAGCTCCTGACACAATCTGGTGTTTTCCAGGCAGGACCTTCCGAGGGAGAATCTCCACCAGGGAGATCAGCCTGACCAACCTGCAGCTGCAGGACAGCGCCGTGTTCCAGTGCGAGGCCACCAACAAGCACGGCACCATCCTGGCCAGCGCCAATGTCAACGTCCTCAGTGAGTCCCCCGTGGCCATTTCCCTCGGGGTTCTGAAGGGCAGGGTGACCCCAAGAGATCGTGAAGGGTCTTTGCTTCCCTGGCCTGACGCAGGGCCAATATTTATGTTCCTAGTTCTGAAGTGCAGTGCTGCTCACCCTGAATTCTCTCCTGCAGATATTGCCCCCCTGATACTGACCCCAGACGGGGAAAACTACGCCACGGTCGTGGGTTACAGCGCCTTCCTGCACTGTGACATCTTTGCCTCACCTGCAGCAGATGTCAGATGGTAAGATACTGGGAATTGTTTGCTGGTTTTTTTTTTTTTCCATGTGAAACAAGTTTGAAAAGTCTGCTAGTTACTATTTCTACAGAGCTAAGAATAGAAATTTACAACAAAACTGTATATAATGTAAATGCTCTGTGTTTAAATGTGCTTTCAAGAATTCTGAAGAATGGGTTTGGAAAAAAAAGATTTCCTGGAAGTCCCCATTACCTGTTTGAGACAAATGCCAGGCTATACATGAAGCAAACCCATGCTGTTTATAGCCAAATCCTGATGCAGCTTCATCAGTTTAATGCTGACAACCTTTCAAGTTTGGGCACACTATTGAGATGGAAATGCAGTGACTTACAGAACACATTTACCTGGACATGTTTCCATAGGCTTGTAAATCACAGGATTGTCACAGCAGCTGACAGGTGCAATAAAATTGCAGGTGGCAGCTGTGGATTAAAGACAGAGTATTTTAAATAACTTTATAGGCTCTGTCCCTGTGGGTTTGGTGTGCAGGACTCTTAAGTCCCTTTAAGATTTGCTTCACGTGCATAAATTATCTCACTAATCCTGACTTTAATTGCTCAGTGGCAAAGCCGAGTCCTAAAATTCCCCTGCAATAACCCCTAACCATGAACTAACTCTTCCTGCAGTAACCCAGGCCTGGTTTTATCACCTTTAGGACTAAGGATGACAGCATAGAGCCCCTTTCAACGTTTCGCTACGAGTTAAACAAGAATGGCACCCTGGAGATCAGGGGCACGAGGAAGGAGGATTCGGGGTCCTACGCCTGCTGGGCTGCAAATTCTGTGGGGAAAAGAGCAATCACTGCTAATCTGGATATAAGGGGTGAGAAAAGAAAAAAAATCTTTCACAGCTGCTAAGATTTTATGAGAATTTTTATGTATTTTATGCTAAAATGTTATGTTTTTCAGGAAGTAGTGAATACTCAGTCCTGGGTACAGATTTCTTCTGTGACTTTAAGAATTCTCTGGATATTATAACCTGAGATTGTCACAGGTCTCATATATATATGAGCCTTTAAAACTGTCCCAACTTTTCAGCTGGATTTCTCACATGGTGCTCATTTTCTTCTGGATGCTTGCATAAGCTGCACAAGCCACCACAAATTTGCATTTACACATTATCTTGAAAGGATTTTGCTTCCTTTTTGTCACTGCCCTGTTACACTCAGGGCAGACTCTTGGCTGACCCTTGGGAGCCTTCCCTGTCTGTGCTCCTGGGCTTGGTGAGGTCCTTGTTGATCCAGATGATTTCCTGTTTCTCCCTCAGCTGTGGGATTCCTTTCCCTAAAATTCCTTCCTGATCTGTTGATCAGAATGCACATCCCAAACAGGATAACTCCCACAGTGGGCACCAAACGTGTTGCAGGGTGCTGCTGGTTGAAGGACTTTGCACTGGGTTTTGCCTGTTTGTTGATAAATATTATTAAACAGAGTAAATAAAATCCTCAAATGTGTTTACTTTGAAATTTGAGATCCATCCCTTGTGCTGGAGCTCTCCTTTAAGGGGTTTGTGTGGCTGGCTGGCAGGAGGGGTTTTCCCTGGAGGGTGTGGTGGCAGTGGGCAGCTCCTGTTGGGCACACAGGTGGCATTTAGTGGGTTTTCTACAAATTTGCTTAGGATTTAGGGCTTGCCAATTAAAAAAAAATATAAAAATATAAAAACAATTAAATACTCCATTAGCAAAGCTCTCTGATGTAGGTTTGCTGTGACAAACTTGAAGAAAAAGCCCATTCTTTGTATTCCATTTCCACCCACTCCCTTGGCTTTGGGAATTTTACAGTGATAATAAACATGAAAACGTACAATGAAATTCTCACAGAGCGACGTTTCACTGCAGAAATAAATTCAGTTTAGCGCTTTCTTCTTACTTATTCATCTGTTTCTGCATTCAGATTATAGTCAATTAAAAGAACAAACTTGATTGCAATAATTTTTTCTCACTTGACTTTAATATGCTTGTAATTTTTCTTGGATCATTGCCAAAGCTTATTTCAAATGGCAATTAGACATAAAAATCATATTCAACCCTTTTTTTTTTTAATCATCCATTTCATGACAAGCTGCTAACAAGGATTTTCACCTGTACCATTTTTTTTTTTTTTGTGGATTTTTTTTTTCTGGAGCTCTTTGGTTTGGAGCGAACTAAAAAATGTTTCAAGCTAAAAAATGTTTGAAGATAAAAAAAATGTTTCAAGATAAAAAAAAATATGAAATCCTGGCAAATATCTATTTCAAACCCCACCATCCTTCACTTGAAATGTTTGTATATATGACAAAAATAGACATGATTTTTGCTCCTGAAGTTGATTCGTGTAGTTGAAGTGCTTGGTGAAAATTTGATATAATAGCCCCTCTCTCACCTAATCAAAGTGTTTTTCTGTGATCAATCAGATGCTACAAAGCTTGTTGTTACTCCGAAGAACCCCCGAGTGCTGAAATCACATTCCATTTTATTGAAATGCCAGGCTGAGTATGATTCCCATTTGAAACACAGTTTTAAATTATCCTGGAGGAAGGATGGAGATGAGCTGCCAGTCAACAGCACGGAAGGTGGCAGGTGAGTGGGGAAGGAACAAGGCCGTTCTTGATCTCAGCTGGATAATCTGGTGTGGTGCTGGAGCTCCATTAAACATGAGCCTTAATAGCTTGAAATGCAAATTTATGTCTGCAAAGAGTTCTTCATGCATTTTATACATGATCTGCATTTTATACACATCTAAATATAAATGCAGCAGTGTGAGTTTCGAGCCAAATGGGTTTGGGTTTATTAACTCTGTTGCCATCATAGCAGAATATAAAGTTATATATTAATATATATATAATGCATATATATATATTTTATGTATAATACAAATGTTGGCTCAACCCAAGAACACAACCCTGACCCCAGTGCAGGTTGTTTCTCCACTTCAGTGGAACCAGTATTTTCTTATAGTTTGCATTTATTTGGCCAAAGCAAAGTCTTTGCAATGTTGAAGTGATGGCAAACAGGTTTCAGGGATTCTGCCATGAATCTTTCCTACGTATGAGTTTAGGATTTTCAGGCTGAATTTTGCCCTATTTTTGGGTTTTCATTGACCTAAGGGGGCTGGAGCTCAGCCTCTATTCCACAGAGGGGTCCCACAGGGGGAAATCAGATGTCTTTATTAATTACCACAGGAGAAAGATGATTTCCTAAATCCTGGGGAGGCTGAAAATCCCGCTGAGCCCCCGTAGGATGGTGAGGCAGTGCCATGGAAACTCCATGTCTGCCATGGAGCCCATGGCCTTGGATCCTTGGCAGCTTCCCTGGTGCTTTGGACATTACACAAATACCTTGGGAATGCTCAATTTCCCTCAGCCTTTCAACAATTCCATCATAAACCCCATATATTTGTCTCATTAATAACGTGCCAAAATCCTATGGCTCGGACACTCATCTAGTGCATCTCAATGTGCTTCTTTTCAGAGCAGGATTGACAGGCCAACCTCCAGCCACCAAGGCTAAATTGCCACAAAATACAAATAATACTCCTCAGCACAGTGTAGAGCAGAGCCACAAATCCATTTTAATGTAGCAGGTTCAGTGTGCAGCTATTTAATGAACGTGCCAAGTTATGTTATGAACAATTTTTCAGAGAACAACATTTGTGTGTCATACTCATCTTACATAGTTTTCTCATCCTTATTACCTTTTTTTTGGTGGTTTTTTTTTTTCTCTGCAGGATAATTCTGGACAGGGATACCCTGTTCATATCCAGTGTGCTCCTGGAGGATCAGGGGGTTTACAGGTGTGTGGCCAGCACTGCCCTGGACTCCGCTGAGGCTGAGACACAGCTGATTGTTCTGGGTAAGGCTGATTTTCCTTGCATCAGGAATTGCCACTGCAGCACTTCTTTGCTTCTTTTCACACAGCCTCAATAACCCAATTTCACAGAGCCTCTCACTCCGTAAGCTCAGCTGTGCTGTCCCTTATCTCTGGGTATGGTTCTGCTGACACAAACTCGATTTATTTTCATCATTGGTGTAGTAAGACGAGGCAGCATTTTTGCCTCAGTTCATTTGAAGTTCTTGGCCAGTCCTTCACAAGAATTGGACTGTTTTTTGAAGGCCATCAGGCCAATAGTTGGATGTGCAGCTCCTCAGAAGATCAGTGTGAGTTAAGCACCTAAAAGGAATTAATTCTATCCTGAGCATGAATGATTGTCCAGGGGCAAGGAGCAGAGAAGAGCCTTGACCCCCTGGGTCTGAAGCTTGGCCTTCTGAGAGCATCCTCACCCCCTCCCTGAAGGACCCCTTGGAATTAAGAGCTGGAATTATCTTGTGGAATGCTGTGTCCAAGATCAGCAGCCAAAATTCTGCTTTTTGGTCACAATTTTGGCCAGCCTGGTCTAAGTGAAAGTGTCCCTGCCCATAGCAGGGGAATTAGTCTTTAAGGTTCTTTCCAACCCATTTTATGATTTTATGATTCTATAACAGCTTTGCATCATTTTAATTACATTTATTTTTGCTTCATTTTGCATTTTTATTTATTGCTGGCAGTGATTGCAGCAAGAAATAAGTCAATCTGCCCTTCAAGATGTTTTTCCACTTTAAAGGAGTAATATTTTTCCGTAAATAGTAAATTAGGAAGATGCTGTTCACATTATTTATGGTGCTGTGTCCTTCAGTGCTGTATAATTCAAAATGTTTGTAGATTATTCGTTACTTCACTTATGAAAATTTCATAAAGCATTTTATTGCTTTTTAAAAAGGTGCTTTGCAGAAGAAGAAAAACAGTTTTGTGGTCTTTTCCCTTGCTTATTGCATATGAGAAAGCTCTTGGTGAATTAACAACATCTTATTTTCCAAGTGAAAAATTCAGGATTTTGCAGTCAGGGACTGGTGGGCTGGCTGCAGAACTAAATAGAGACATCAGATTAGGGGCAACTAAGATTAAAATAAATATTCAATTAGAGTAATTCTAAGTATTTGTTTGGTAGAGGGGTAAGAATGTTTAAGACGCACCATCACCATCTTGAAATTAATATATTAAATTTTAATCAGCTGTACTCCGAGGATAGATCAGAAACATGCCTGCAGATTAAACTGTGCTTTCCTGATATTTTCCCAGATACCAGAGAAATAGGGAAAGAAATAAAAAAGAAAAGGAAAAAAATCCAAACATAAAATTTTAAACTGCCAGAGCTGAGTCACCTTCTCCCATTCCAATTTGTCACAGGGTAAATCCACGTGATGCTGGCACAGAGCCCTGCCCAGAGCAGGTCAGCACCCATTAATGATTCAGCAAATCTTGGGGCTGACTTAGAAAGAAAAATCTGTTGCTGCAAGCACAATAATGCAGATAGAGGGAGATGGGTTCGAGAAGGATTTTGTGTTTATAAGGAAAAATCAGCACCAGAAGATTTGGGATGTTTTTGAAGCAATTCCCACTTTCCACAAGCTGTCCATCTTGAAATCAGGAGTTTCACTGATGCTGTTGAGCCAGGGATAGGCAAAATGACTTGTACGATTTCAGAAGGAAAACTGAGAGTTTATTCAAAAGCACTTCTCTCTTTGATAGAGAACATCGTGAACATTAATTCCATTGGTCTTAGAGTAAAAACATTTCACCTGATTGGTACCCTGGACTCAGGTCAGCGTGGTAGAACATATCTATAAAAAATATGAACAGAAAGCAAGATAATACATTGTTTACATTCCTCTTGGACTTTTTCCCAGGCTCAGCCTGGCAGAAATCTTTCTCTTTTTCTCTCTGACTGAACTGAGGATATCCCCATTTCCCCACCATCTTCACTGACTGGGCTGTTCCAACCCTCTGGAAAATGCCAGGACAAACAGAAATACCTTGCTCATGACACTTCTTTATTTCTCAGATGTTCCTGACCCACCAGAAGACCTCCAGCTCTCAGAAAACCAAAATCGGAGCGTTCGACTCTCCTGGAAAGCTGGGGCCAGCCATAACAGCCCTGTTAATGGTAGGAAAATGTTTCCAGCATAACCTTTTGGGGCTGTTCAGAATTCTGGCACATCCTGGTTCTCACAGGACACAAACCCTGCTGACGGCCAGATTTAATCACTTTTACTATGACATTTCATTTCCACCCGCGCTGTTCACGCTAAGTTATTTTTTTAATCTTTTTTCCTTCGTTTTTTGTCCTTTTTCCTGCCCAGAGTCAATTATAGAGTTTGAAGAGAACCGCTGGGAGCCGCAGAGGTGGCAGGAGCTCAGCAGAGTGCCAGGGAACGACACCACAGCCCTGCTGTCCCTGGCCCCGTATGTGAATTACCAGTTCCGCGTGGTGTCCGTCAACGCCGTGGGCAGGAGCCGGCCCAGCACACCCTCCCTGCGCTATGCGACCCCTCCAGCTGGTAAACGTGGCTCTGGTTTCCTAAATATTAGTATTTTCAGTGCTTTTTTTTGGAATGTCTGTGCCCTCCCATGCTCCAGAGGGTGTGGAAGGATCAGGGTAGCTTGTGCTGCTCAGTGGCAGGCTCAGGGATTATTAAATGTAGGTCCTGTGGTGGGAATTACCCCCAGCTAGTTTGATGGATTGGAATAACCCTCAGTAATTTTGGTGGGGCAGGGGACTATTTAAATGGACTGTATTAACTAAAGCAGTGCATATTCAGAGAGGTAAAATCAGCTGGAGGATGTCTCGTGACAAGCCATATTCTGATACTGTAGATATTAATGAGATGGGAACCCTTCTGGGGTGAATTCTTCAGTGATTGGCAAAAAAGAGCAGCCCAGCAGTTGCACATCAAATGTCCAAGCGTTGTTTTGAGCATTTGATGTGCAGTTAGAAAAAAATCTAAATTTTAATGACCCAACTTGCTGCACCGCATAAAATTCCCAAGGATGCCAAAGGGAGGAGTCCACACTGCTGAGTTTTCCCTACACCTCCAGCACCTCACTCTGTTGATTTTCCACCCTTTGCAGACCTTCATGGACAAACAGCTCCTGGTGAAGGGCTGGGTTTACAGGGAGCCTTTTAGGAGCACTAAGCTTGTCAAAAATCTCAATTTACAGAGCAGAAAATGTTGTTTCCCTGAAAGTCATTTTAGAGGCCAACTGTTCAGCACAACATTTGCATTCCTTGGCATTTTCTCTCCTTTTTCCCCCCATTTGCACCAGTTTCAGGTCCCTCTTCAGCTTTCCAGCTGTGTGTGCACCTCTAATGATGCACCTTCTGTTTGCTATCCCCCCAGGGAGAAAAATCTCTTCCTCATAATCCCCCCACATCTGGTGCTTTCAAATCTAAAAGTCACAGTTCCATGTTAGCTGGTGGCTCCAACCAGCAGGGGCACTTAGGAATCCAAACTGCATGAACGACGTGCTCGTGTCCCATCAGCCCTGCTGATCCAAGTCATTCATCTCATGAACGTTTTTTGTCTAAGTGGCTGTCACTAATAGGGGAATTTCCCATCCTTTTTGGCATTTAAACGCTAAATGCAAATAAATGGGATGTGCAAACTAACCTTGTCACCTGTGTGGTTTCAGCTCCAGATAAAAACCCAGAGAATATCCGAGTTGAAGCTTCTGAACCCAATGAAATGGTGATGAAATGGGAGGTAAGGCAAGATTAGCAAATCCTATGGGAATGATCCTTTATTCTTCTGAAAGGTGAATTTGACTTATATGCATTCTGCATTTTCAACCCCAGTATCATTTTTATTTCAAAAGACTGTTTTATGTCTGACTTCAGAAGATATTAAAAAAATACGGAATTCCAGTAAAACATAGTGAGAATTCACCAAAATTTGCTCTTCTCTGCCTCTTTTATGCAAGAAACTAATTCAAATAATTGTGGTCTTACTCTGCTCTGCAATTAAAATAATCAGGCAGGCCCAGGGAGGGGATGGGTGGCTCATGGCTTCTGCCCTTCCAGCCTGGAACTTTAAAAATGCCACAGATCCCTTGCCCAAGAGAATGTGAGCTTGAATTTTTACACCATGAACTAAAGAAAAGTGGATAAATTCCAAATGTGTGTAAACTCCAAAGCCTGTGATGTGCATCAAAGGAATTATGTAAAAGTCTTGAGGATGGTTTCCAGACTTCAAGTTTCCTGGGTTTTAAGCCTTGAGCTTCTGTGCCAGCAGTGGAGTTATGTATTCCTTCATTTAGCACAAATATCCACAACTGTGGAGGGAAGCAGGTTTTTGTTGAGGCTGGAATTACACACAACTTGCATGAGATTTACTCCTCAATCTGCTGCTCCCAGCAAAGAACAACAAATGTTTTCCCAGTGGGAAGTCATGGTTTGGGGTAGAATTGCATCCAAAAAGATATGGCCCTCAAAATCCATGGGCTTGGATTTGAATTCGATTTTTAGCCCAGGGTCAGGAGAGAAAAATTCTGCCTCTCAGAAAAGGTTGGATTTGATCTTGGAGGTCTTTTCCAACTTTAGTGAATCCACAAAACACAGAGTTTTAGTACCCAGTATGTTTACTGGGAATTACTGGGATGGCCAACACACCTTTGAGAACCAGAAACTTCATAATCACTGCTCAGACAGGGAAAAAGTGGAATTGAAAGCTGAGCCTGAAAGGAGAGAATGAGATGGAAAATCTTGGTTAAATCTTGTTGAATCATTAAAATGTTATTAAACAGGATATTCATTTATTCATGGCATTTCCTGTGTGCTTTTCAGAGGAACTGCTGGGCACTGCACAGGCTATTTCTGACAGACAAAGGCTGCAGAATGATGTCAATCTGCCTATTTTGGATTAAGAGACCAGCTGAGCTTTAGTGACTGGGATTTTCAGCCAAGGATTTGCAGCTTTAAGGGAGATCAAAATAAAAGTCAAGAAGTGCTGTAATTTAACTCTATACAAGAAATCATTTTTTTAGGAGGAAATTTTTACTTCTTCAGCTTCTCTTGCAAATCCATCCCATTCCCTGGGATCTGCTGTGGAGGTGGTGCCAGTGAGAAATCTCCCAATCTCCCAATTCCTTTGCCTCAGACATCCCAAAGGTCCTCACAGCAGAGCAGATCAGTGGGAATTTTTTCAGATCCCCCAAATTTAGGTCTCCCCGTGCATGAGGATCATCAAAGGGGAATTAACTTTCTACTGGTATTTGATGCTATTTCCTGTCACACCTCTTGGATACAAACCAGCTATTATATATTTCATATTTGCCCATATTTAAATATTATTAAAGACAGCCTATATGGTGGAAAACACCCACAGCTGTTCCAGT
The DNA here is from genome assembly GCA_003676055.1 of Chloebia gouldiae. Lineage (NCBI taxonomy): Eukaryota > Metazoa > Chordata > Aves > Passeriformes > Passeridae > Chloebia > Chloebia gouldiae. The sequence continues at coordinate 2,110,946 of QUSF01000031.1, read as the reverse complement.
GTTTAGCCTTTTTTGGTAGGATAGGTGATTATTTAATTTTCTTAATTAAAGTAGAGCATTTTCAGAGAAACAAACTCAACTTGAGGATGTTTCATGACAAGCTATTGCTATACATCTCCTAATATTTTATAAATTCATGTTAATTAGCTGGAAGCCCTGCTGGGATGAATTCTCCAACTGATTGGTAAAAGCAGAGTGGCCCAGCAGTTGCACATTAAATGTCCAGGCGTAATTTCAACCATTTGGTGTGTAGTTAGAACAAATCTAAATTTTAATGACCCAACTTGCTGTGCTACATAAAATTCGAGGATAAAATGCAAATTTTATCTCTGCTAAAAGGCACACACAGCCTTATGCCAAACTGTGCAGTTCAGTAGTGCTGAAGGCGTGTGGTTTTACCTCACACAGGAAAACCTGTGGCAAAACAAAGCCTGATGTGTGTAGGAGAAATTAATCTGGATTTTTATTCAATCTGCATTCTCTTGAAGTCACATTGTTGTTGTTCTAATCATCCTCAAATTAAAAGGACAGCAAAACCTCAAAGCTTGGGGGTTTTGCCCCTTTTCTGTCCCAGTGTTGTAGCACATATTCCAAAACCCCCTCGGCTGCTGGTTTGTGATTACAGCAAAGGCAGACAAGATCTCTGTTAACTTTTCCCCAGCCACTGAAGCCCACGGAGAGGAACGGGCCGGGGCTGGAGTACAAGGTCAGCTGGAGGCAGCGGGGCGTGGAGACCGACTGGAACGAGGAGCTGGTGAAGAAGCACTCCCTGAGCGTGCGGAACGTGCCCACCTTCGTGCCCTACGAGATCAAAGTCCAGGCCGTGAATAATTTGGGACCTGGCCCGGAACCCAACATCACCATTGGATATTCCGGAGAGGATGGTGAGTGGCAGGAACTTGCCTGTAAAAATGGGGGTTTCTTGTGCTGCAGAACACTCAGGTGTGGAGTGATGGATTGGGCAGCCCAAAGCTGCTGGAGTGCCGGGGCTCAGCCTGATGGGCTCCATGAGGCATGGACATGACCCGTGCTGGGTGCCTGGATGCCAGCCTGCTGGAGTGTGAGGGGTTTTTTTGGAAAGGTCACTTGTGCTCTCATTAATCTCAGTTGCTGGCTGAATCTGGGTACTTGTTTGAAGGCCACAGTCCATGAGAAGTCTCTGAAGTGTAGCAGTCACGTTGTACTTAGTATGGAAAAAATCTTTGGGCTCTCTGAGGCTTGACCCAACAGTTTAATGCTGTCAGAGGTTAAATACTTGGACAATTAGGGACAAACTCGCAGGCACTGAGTGTTTGAGTGAATTTGCAGACAAAGCCACATTCCCACATGTGCTGGTGTTACCTTGTCCGTGAGTCCCTGAAGAATGTGTCATCTTCTCCAGCCTGGCTTTCTGCCCCTTGGTTTCCCATGGCTCCCAGGTGGAGTATCAGTGCTGGAAATGGACTCGGTGGTGGTCAGACAGGAGAATCCCCTCTGCCCACCCAGAGCTGGGAACAGGAAGGTCTGGTGGTGCAAGAAGGGGTGGCAAATAGTGAGAACGAGGAGATAGAAACTCCACAGCATGTTTATTTTCTTTGTCTTTCTGTGATGAGTCTAATTTTGCATCTACCAGTAGAAAATCTTCCTCACAATTCAGTTGTCAATGGATCAAGGCCTCCTTTTTTTCAGGCACTGTAATAGCTCTCTGTGTTATGCAGTGATTAAAATCCTACTGTTTAATGAGCTGAGTTGTAAAATGAAATTGATTATAAAAAAAACCTTTATGATTGCTTCTTGAGTGCCGTGTTAATCATTTTTTTATTCTTCTCACTGCTGTAAGCATTGCTTGAAACAGGAAATCATAAATACTGGTGCAGAAATTCATGTGTCCCAGTACACATGTATCTCAACCCTCAGCAGAAAAATACAGAAAAAATAATGTTTATTGGCCCAATCCACCCACTGGATGCAGGTGGAATGGCTTTTTGCTTGCCCACAGTGAGACTGCAGGAAGTGGCACAGCTAGAGCTGGAAAGCCAAGCCCTGGAGCTGTGAACAGTGTGAATCTGTGGTTTTGGAAGTGTTTTTAATACCTTTTGTTTTTACAGTTCCAGATGCTGCTCCTTCGGGTGTGTCGGTGGAGGTTGTGAACAGCACCCTGGTCAAAGTCTTCTGGTTTGGGATACCAAGGGACAGAGTTCGTGGGCACTTAAGAGGCTACAAGGTTACAAATCTCTCTATCAGTATTTGTATGTGGTTGAATAAATTGTTAAATGATTGCAATGATTGCATATTGCAATCTTTCGTTTTTGGGAAGGTGAGAGAGATCATGATCATGCTCATCCCCATACAAAATAATTTGTTATAGAAATCCCAATCTCCTCACAGGTCAGCTGGTGGAAAACAAGAAGCATGCTGGATGGAAAGAGGCACCACCCAGAGAAACACTTCCTGACGTTTGTAGGAGACAGGAACTCTGGGATGATTCCTGGCCTGGAGCCCTTCAGTGAATTCCTCTTGACAGTTTTGGCTTTCAACTCCAGAGGAGATGGCCCTGAGAGCTCCCCAGTGGTGTTTGAAACTCCAGAAGGAGGTAAGACAAGAGGAAAATATGGGATGGAGGGTCATAAATTGAAATTGTCCTTGCGACAAGGTGAGTTGATTCCCTTATTTAAGGGGATTGTAAAAACTCCACTATTTGTAGAACCCTTCTCTCCAAAGGGAGCTGTGGGTGTTGAGCTACATTATATCCTCATTTAACAAGAATTTGTAGGGACAGACCTGTTCACTCTCCTCTGAAAGCTCATCCCTGTGTCTTCCAGTCCCTGAACAGCCACGTTTTCTCAGGATCCTGAACTTTGACAAGGACTCAGTCACTCTGTCCTGGGGACTTCCCAAGAAAGCCAATGGCCACCTCACTGGCTACATTCTGCAGTACCAGATAAGTATGTGCCTCATTTGCTTTGAGTTCAGAATTGAAGCAGGATTAGTTAAGGAAAATTCCCAGTTGTGATGTGCACAGAGGCTGCCAGAGGGCAGCCTGCAGTTCTCCATGCATTTTTTTTCCCATGGAAGCTCCCATTGCTGCCATTCCCTGTCCCACATTTATGGGCTGATTCAATTATTTCATATTGGCAAATTACACCTAATGTAGTGGCTAAAACGGCCCATAAATTGTAGGTGCATTTTACTGGAGTGACACTCATTAAACACAAAGTGAATTGTGATGAGAGCACTCTATGAAGCCACATTAATGTAGATATGCACATTATATCAGGGGGTTTCTCCCCACTAAGGTGCCTCAGCAGAAACACAAAGGACCACCTGAGTCATGGTGTTGAGTAATCACACTGAAAACAACCAAATACCAGGGGAGTTCTTTCTTTATGCCTAGGAAAGAAATGAGAAACAAAGACAACCTCAGGCAAGACCCAGTACATAGCCCAGACTGCCACAACACCAGAGGTGTGATAATTCAGTGTATTTCACATGTTTTTTGAGGGTGGAAAAGGATGATTCTGTGCCATAATTATAAAAAAAAAAAAAATCACCCGTGTACTTTGCACTTCTCTCTGCTGGTAGCAGAACTGCTCTGATGCCTTTGCATCTGGATCTTCACTTGGTTTTGCTGATTATGGGCAGAGAGTGGATCTATTTACAGGATTCTAGACTGGTTGAGTTGGGAAGGGAACACAGAGTCATCTCTGTCATCCCACAGCACAGGAGTGTGTCCAGATGGCTCTGGAATATCCCCAGTGAGGGTGACTCCACACCCTCTCTGGTCTCTGCTCCAGTACTCCGTCACTCCACAGGGAAGTTCTTCCTTGTGTCCAGGTGCAACTTCCTGGGCATCAGTTCCTGCCCATTGCTGGGCACCACCAAGCACAGCCTGCTCCATCTTCTGACACCTCCCTTCAGCTATTTCTGTGTATTTATAAGATCCTCTCTCAATTTTCTCACAATCCCTCCTTCAGCTGCCAGCTCTGAGGAGCCAGAGCAGCTCACAACACACCAACCACCCTCTGAGCTGCTGGTAAAAGTCTGCAGATGTTTGGAAGCAAAGCAAGGAGCAATTAATGGATATTTAATGATCTAGGAGGCAGTCCTTCTTACCTCCCTCTCAGCATATGTGCAATCAGAGAGCTTTCAAGAGCAGCGATATCTCACCGAACCATCGCGAGATGGGCACGGAGGACATAAATCCCATTTAACACCGACAGGAAGGGCTCCTACACTCACCCAGCCTTCCTCCTCCCCTCTCCCTGCTGGCTGCTCCCTCCTGGGGGTGCTCAGGACACTTTTCCATGCCTCTGACCAAGATGTTCTTCCCTTGCAGTCAACGAGACGCACGAGGTGGGCGCCGTGAGCAACGTGAGCGTCGCCAACCGCTCGGCGCTGAGCTGGCGCCTGGCGGGGCTCAGCCCCAGCACCAAGTACAAGTTCTACATCAAAGCCTGCACGGCCAAGGGCTGCGGGAAGGCGGCCACCGAGGAGGGGCTGACGCTGGCCCAAGGCAGTAAGTCCCCAAAATCCAAAATTCGGTGTGGAGGAGCTCCGAGAATAGCGGGAAAATGCTGGGTGTAGGTAAAACCTTACGAAATTAGGGCCTTGTTACCCTTGTAAAATCATGGCTAGGGCTTGCTGCTTCGGCTGAGAAAGGACTGTGGGAAAGTGACTCAGTTGAACTGGAGGTGGGAAAACAAGTTATAGAGCCACGACGTGCTCACATCGTGGTTTATGGTGGCTGGTTGTGTTATATTTGTTGTGCTTTGACAGAATGCAGCTGGTAACAGCCTGGCTGCTTTAAAAGGCCTGGTTTGTGCCATAAGAGCTCCCCTTTGCACCTGCCTGGGGACTCTGCATTACTCTGCTTTTCTGTAATAGAAAAATCCATCGGGAATAATCCAGGTTTGATGTTTCCTTTGTAATTAGGGGAAGTGAGTGTGTTTTCCTTGCCATGAGAGCAGTCAATGGACTTTTTAATGTGGCCATGGTGTTCTTCAGGGAAGCAGAGCTCATCTGTTTCATTTTGCTGTGCAGTCCTGTTTCTGTTCCCACCCATCAACTCCTTAAGCCATGCTGGAATAAGTGAATTGCATTCAGGCACGAACAGAAAATTGAAGATGCAGATAATCTGTTCTCAGTAATATTATAAAAACAAATTCTGCTCATGCATGAAGATAGGGGACTGCCAGCAACATTAGGGTCAGCAGTTTGACATGGAAAATCCAGATAAACATCAAGTTGACTGCATTTGCTCCATTATTTATGATTATTTTATCAGAGGCCAGGAGTGAGTGTCTGTGTGCCACTTACACCCTGTGCTGAAACACTGATGTTCAGTGATTTAAAGGAAAATCCCAAGCACTCTATGATAGCTCATCTTTCACTTTCAGCTGAAATGAAATAAAATGTACTGTTCTCAGCAAGTCTGAGAACTCCACAGTACTGAGGAGCAGCTCCTTGCTATTAATCAGAGACCATTGCTGTGCACTTACCCTGGGGAAGGAGAAAGAGAATGTGATAAGCAAAAGAGTCCTGACTGCATCATTTTTAGCAAAGATAACAGTGTGCAGCAATGTTGATGGAAAATAGAAAAATTGCCCATGTGCTGTTGGACTTCTAAGTTGCAGAATTCTTTGCAGCTACTGGTAAAACAGGAAAAATGTGTTTTAAACCTTCATGTCCCAGTTCCACATCCAGTCAGGAACTGCTATTTGTTTTCCCAAGTAGTAAAACTCCTTCTCAACTCTCTTTTGGCCTCCAGTCTCACTGTAGGATACAGGTACTCGCTTGGTAGCAACTATTAATCACCATGATTTATTCCTCATTAAGAAAAGAAAAATATCTCTTCTTTTTCCCAAGATAAAAATACCCTATTTTCCCCTCATTAGCTGCCTTTTCTGGCCTTCATTGGGCAACCAGAATAATGTGTTTTGACTCCTTGAAATAACCTTGTCATGGTTTAGAGATGACGACATTCATTTTGTTCTCATTCTCTACTTTCCTAAACTCTGTTCCAGCGGTGGCAACACCTGATTCTTGTGAAATATTCTTAGACTAGAGCAGTATAATTAATGAAAGCTGCAAGGGTTCAGTTCTGTGATTTATGTGTTCTCCTTGTTGCTTCTCAAGCCACCCTAAATTAGGGCACTGCATCTGTCATTGAGATGCCATTAGAGTTCTGTGTCATTATTTGCTGGCTAAATTGTTCAGATATTTTTCACCTAAGCAGGAAAGGCTGAAAAAAAAAAATTAAAATCACTATTTTCAGTGACCTCCTTGGGGTTTTAAGCTGTGGTTTGGGGAGTGAGGCAATTGCTCAAAATTAAAACAATCTCTCTTTTTGAAGGAGGGGAGTGATTTCAGAAGTCAAAGTTGATCATTTCAAATGACCCACGAAAATGGCAGGTATAAAATGTGGTGCCCTCTGAGATGAAACTCTGTGATGGAGCACTCCACATTTCTTTGGGGGTTGATTCAGTGATTCTGTAATCACTCTGTTCCAGTTTAATAATAAAACCATAAAGCTCTCGTTGTTCATTTTAAGGCTCTGGAAATTTCCACTGCTGCAATTCAGCCTTTGCCACGGGTATTTCAGAATTTCACAATGCAATCTGCCAGGAAAGTGGAGCTGTTGAGGTGGCAGCTCTGGATTCATTCACTTTTTTTTTTTTTTTAAACTTGATCTCCATCACTGATGTTGCTTTAATTTATTTGCAGTTATCACAGTTACTGTTGTCTAGAATTAGGAAGAAAAAGGAATTTCCTTATTTAATATATGTGAAGATTCATGTAGCACCACTGAAAACAATTCTGTACAGGGAAAATAACTCAGAAATGAAACCCTTATAGGCAACCTATGATCTTTATCATTTCTTGATAAAATTATTCTTGAACCTGAGCAAAAGGGGATTTGGATTGTACAGCAAAATAAATAATAGCTTAATTTCTGTGATTTCATATTGGTTTCATTCCACAGAAGAAGATATGTTGTCCTAAGAAAATGACTATAATCTCTGTCTTCATATTTTCAGGCAGTATGTCTTAAATGACCTCCAAACTAATTAATTTTCCCCTTGAAAATGTCAATTTCCCCAAGATCATTAGCCCTCAGAAACAGAACACAAAATAATGTTCTTCCAGAAATGAAAAGATTAATTTAATGTAACAGCCCTTCTTTAACACAAAGCTCCTTTCATCTTGTCACCAGTGTTGCTCAGGGATTACCAAACACATATTACATGTTGAGAATTATCATTGTGTGTCCAGAAATACAAGCATTAATGAGAAATTCATCCACATGAAGCCACACAGTTGTAGGTTTATTCTCCAGAGAAGCCAGGAAATAAAAGTTCACCAATTTCATTATATTCCAGTGGCTGTTGGCACGTAATTCCCAAAGGCTTTTGCAAAATCTTAGGGAGAGGCTCCTGTCCTTCAGGACCAGAGTAACCACTTGGAACAAGACACGTGGGTTCAGCTCCCTTTTGCCATGGGCACGGTAGAAAAGGAATAATAAAATACCTTTCCTGTATACAACTACTCATGCTGTTAGCAGCAAACCCTATTTTTTAGCTCACAATCAAGAAAATCTAATGAAATCGGTGCAAATTTCTTGATGACCACCTCACCTATAAATTTTTCTCAATAAATTTTACGTGCAACAGGTTGGCTAATCTCTAATAATCCAAATTCAGCATGAATTACCTCCTGCACTGAAAAGCTCTGAAAATGAAGGATGCTTGTATTGCATATTTATACATTTTTAACAGTGAGGCAGCAGTGAAAATTAATGGAAGTTCAGCTTTGCATTTATTGCAGCAGATGTATTTAGACAGGTATGGTTATAAATTAAGATGCTGCCCACAATTAGTATTTAGCTCTCAGACTGCCAGGATTTTTTATATAAGTATATCTTATAACAGATGTGCTAACTTTTGGAGAACACTCTGGAAAATCTTCGGGGGTGGTTTCTATTGTTTTTCCCTTTATACCATAAGCTTCTATAAAAAATGTGTGTTCTGTTCTCCTCATAAATCTTGGAGCCCGGTAGGAATATTGTAAAATTGCAATTCAGTGTTTAATGTTCATGCAAGTCCCATGGTGTGGCTGATAAATAGTGGGGGAAGATGAGAAGTGCTGGTGATATGCCTTTATTACTAATGCTCCTTCTCCCTTATTGGAGATTAAAAACCCAACCCAACTGCTTTCAATTTTCTGCAGCTAATTCCTGCAGCTTTCAGGACGTTCCTGGCCTTCCAGAATGGGGAGCTTTTCCTTATCTGTGTATCTTTGCTTTTATTTTTCATTTCTGTTCCAGCCAGCAACTCTGCCCCCATTAGCAAAGTTTCTGTAGGGCTCCTGTTGGCTGTGTCACACAGACCAGGAAGAAATGGCATGGGAAAAAAACAACCTGTAATCACCCAGCACTGGACTCCTGTTCTGAGTTTTAAAGGAAAAAAAGAGTGTTTTAGGATAGGAGATGCTAAATGGAGAGCTGTTGGTAAACAGTTTAGGTAAACAGGTTGGGCTGGGCTCATCCTCATCCCAAAAGGTCCATCCCAATCCTAAACTGCTCCATGTGCCAGGGCAGCTGCAGCGTCAGACAGAGCTGACAGAAAAAGGGATTTTTTTCAGCCATCTCACTTCCCTCTTTCTGCTTTTCTAAAGAGGTGATGGTTCATAAACAGGTTGGGATAAATAAGAGGCAGAGACGGACTGGTAAAGCTGGTTTAAGAATATGAACCACAAACCACCAGGAACTCAAGGTTTAGGATTTGCTTCCCAGGAATTCAGGAGAAATTCTTCCCTAGGAGGTTGGTGCTGTGAACACTTTGGGTCATGTATTTACTGTGTCATGCACAAGTGTTGGTGGTATTTAACCACTATACTGGGTTGAAGGTTTGTGCTCATTCCTGTTCCTTTATGGATAATATTCCCATTTTTCTGATGCCTTGACTTTAGAGCATGTAATTAAAATGTACCTGTGTTATCCTGTTGCCTAATTTTCAGTTTGATTAAAAACTATAGCTGGATTTCACATAGTTCATTTAGCAAAAATTACCCATAGATGGATTAATTTATACTAATGAGCTGTGCTTCAGTATCAGCAGTGTTTGAGCTGGATGTTTCTCTCTGGTCCCAGTGGTCTGCTCATTTAAATGCTTATTGTAATACATGGAGAGTTGCCTTGAAAAACTTATCCTGAACTGCTGCTTTGACTGTGCTTGGATTTATCTTAATCTTTTTTCTTTTTTTTCCCTTCAGCTGTCAACTCAGCCTTAATCTCCAGCAGCTTCTTGCTTTGCTTATTTACTAGTTAGAGTATTAATGAGCATTGTTGCCCTGTCAGTGCTAATTGGCCGAGTAGTTTTCAGATTATACTTTGTGCTTTTAGATGGCTTTGGACAAAACAGACAAATTGGGCAACTAAAAACAATTCAAGAATTATTTTTATTAAGTGCAGCCCCCCCCAAATTTCTCTCCTGCCATGGAGGATTGAGGACAGGGACACTTCCATGTTGTAGGAGATCCCTCCATGTCAAACACAGTTCTGAATTTGCTGAACACGCTGTTCATGTCCAGGCAGTGATTGTCAACTGCTGTAATGTCCTGCTTTCCACAAAAGCTGTTCTCAAAAATCTTATTTAATGCCCACAATCTGAATGCAGACCGGGCTACAGAGGTGTTTTGCAAAAAACAAGGTTCCATAACCAGAACTAGTGGAATTTACCTTCTCCTAATCAAATATTAAACTCATCAGCAACACTTGAATGCCTAAATGTCCACTTACAGGCAAATTGTTGAGTAGTTTCTAAACCAGTGCTTTGTGCAGGCATTGTGGAATTTAAAAGGACACAGAAAATCACTGTCAGGAGAGAAGCAAGGACAAATCCCACTGATAATTTTTTCTGGGAGACATGTAAGGATCCATATCCAGCTAACAAGCTGTCTGTGCTTCCCTGCTGAGTTCAGTTCAATGGGAGAAGCATCAAACCCTAGATTATCCACACAAAGCAAGCCCGTTTGTAAGTTGTAATTTTTTCAAGCAGGCATTAGTTAAAGCAGATCCATAATCCCCCATCAATATTAACTTTCATCCTGGGAAAGTTGTACAAACACCAGGATTACTCTGGACTGCCGTTGAGTTCATCTGATGGAAGACTAAAAATCAAACAGAGGGAATGTTCGGGGGAATTTTTTTTTTGTTTGTTTGTTTTGGAAAATCAGATTGCCTGATGCCAAATGTTTAAAATTACATGTTGTATTTGTCTGTTATTTGTAACTGTGCATTTCCTAGGCTTCTTGTCCACGAATGCCATTAATCCCTATGCCTTGAATGTGTGCATTCCGTAGGTAAAGGCAGCGGCAGGATTTCAGACGCAGTAAAGCCCACCCCAAAGTTTCAGCCCAGCGAGGCCCTTGAGCCTGGCACTGAATACACAATCCGCCTAGTGACTAAGAACTGGGTGGATAACAATAGCATTTTTGAAGATGTAATTGAGACCAGGGGGAGAGGTGAGACACGAAGCCCTTCGAGGTGCTGAACGTTTGTTTTTCCATGTGAATCGATGCTGAGGTTCCTGTGCCGTGTGAGTGTCCCAAACTCATCGTTCCATGCTGTGGGGTTGAGGTTGGCCCTTGCAGTTGAATCCCATGGCAGCACAAACACATCCCAAGTTCTTGGCTGAGCCCTTTACAACCACCTGGACAATCCCAAACCTTCACAAACCTGTGCAACTGTGAGAGGGCAGCTGGGATAAAGCCCTTAAGTGGCCAGTTTGGTGATTTGCATGTACCGGGGGCACTTTTACCTCTCTCTTTTTCACAAAACTGCTTTTGCATGAGAGGCTTAACAGCTCTGTGCTCAGCTTTCCTGTGTGGTGCTAATCCTGTGAGTCAACTGCTCTCTCAGAGCCACCTTGCCAAGTGTCTCTGTCATCCCTTGTCACCCGCACGCTCCCCTCCAGTCCCAAATGTCACACTCTGGACACATTCCGGCCTCGCGCTGGAGTTGAGCGCCATCCGCAGCAATAGACTGAGTCCATTAAGGTCCAGAGAGGAACATGATGTGTTTGTGTTATTTTGGGGTGCTGCCCTTGCCCTCTGATTAATTCCCTCCCTTTTTGCTCCTCTGCCATCTCCCCAAGCCTACGCTGGCATCTACGAGGGGATTTCCACCCAGGGCTGGTTCATCGGGCTGATGTGCGCCGTCGCCTTGCTCACCCTGCTGCTGCTGACAATTTGCTTTGTCAGAAGAAACAAAGGAGGCAAATATTCAGGTAAATGGATTTATTGTCCTTTCCCTATGTTCACATGTTAATAACGAACATCCTTCAGAGGTTTCTCTCTGGGGGCCGCAAGGCCGCGAGCACAAACATCCAATTAGGATTTGTAGCTTTTGATAAATATCCACGGAAGGGGTTTTAATGAATGTAAGTGGAGCTGTGCTGTGTGCTGGTCACAGAGCCTGCAAAGGCCTTTCCCAGCACTCCTGGAATATTCCAGCATTTAATCCAGCAAGATCCTTGCTAGCAGAACTCTCTGCCCGCTTTCCACCTGGGAACTGCTGCTGGACACACAGACAGAACTTCCACAGGCAGCTTAACAGTGGGATATTTTGCTAAAAATTACCTCTGTCACTATCCAAGCAGTGAGTAAGGATTTAGATAAATGTATTGAGGTGGAAATCTGGTTGCCCAAAGAGGTGGTGAATGCTCCATCTCTGAAAACATTCAGTGCCAGGTTGGGCAGGGCTTGGAGCACCCTGGGATGGTGGAAGGGGTCACTGGCGGCACTGGATGGGATTTAGGGTCCCTTCCAACCCAAACCATTCCATGGTTCTATAAATACCTGCTTATAATCAATTAGGGAATGGTCCCAAATTCCTGGAAGCTCCCAGGTTGTGTCCAGCCAGCTCCAGGCCAGGCTGGAGGTGAGTGCAGGTGGTTTTCCCATTGCCCCTGGGAAAAGAAAAATCCATGGCAGAACACAACACAGAGATCTGTCCTTTATTTTATTTGTACAGTGAAAGAAAAAGAAGATTTGCATCCAGATCCCGAAGCTCAATCAATAAAAGATGAAATCTTTGGGGAATATAGGTAAATAGGACCTGCTTTCACAAGCCTTTGTGTTTCTTGGGGTTTTGTTTGTTTCCAAATGCCATCATTATTCGGGACATTTTTATGGCATGCAATTAATGCTGTTTTTCATTTTCAAAGCAAACCTCATAGGAGTGGATAAGAGTAGGAATATAAAGGTATATCCAGTATATTTCAATCCATCCAAGCTGGGATATAAGGAAATGTTGATGTATTGGTGGTTATTTTTCACTTTTTTTTTTTTTTTAATTAGCATTGTATGAATAATGTAAATATATATGATAATCTGGGGTGCTGCTAAGAAGCCCACTGAAGTCAATGGATTGAATTCTGTCTCCAGTGGGTTTTTGAAACTCAGACCCAAATCATGTAATATGGGGAATCTTGGGAAAGAAAACAAAGAAAAGTTCGGAATATGGTAAAAAAAAATATTAAAAAACCAAACATCTCTCTACAGAAATCCCTGTAGGAGAATTAAAATAACCACTTTGGCTGCTTTAAAATAACTAAAACTTCCAGCAATATGTAATTGTGATGTGAAGGAAAATACATAATTATAAGAACCATACTGGAAAACTGGTGTTGCTACCCTTAAGGGCATAAAACTGCTGTTGAAATCCCACCTATATATACTACATTATTTGTACTGGAGTAGGGCTTTTTTTTTTTTTTCTGCAAAATTTCATCTTTATTTAATTTTTAATGCTTTCTAATGGGACAAATATTTAGAAAGGTAAGAAAGCCCTGAGGTTAATAACTTTGACCCCCTCCTTTCCCCCTGAAATCCAAACTTGTCTTTTTTTTCTGAGGAGAAATGCCCTGTGCAGAAAAGTAGTGATTTTTTTTTTTTCTGTGTTGTTTATGCACGTCTTGAGTCCATCCTGAAGAAATGAAGCTCGAGTTCATTTCTCTGTCCCCGCTTAGATAAAATTGCCAGAGATTTGAAACTGAGCTGGCATTAACAGCAAGGGCTGAACTTGAGTAATTATGTCCCTAATCCAGAGGCCTAATTTAGGTTTTTTTTCTACATTTTTTAATATTTTCCCAATCCCCCCAAATGTCCCCTTCTTGTTCCTATTCTGTAGTGCCATTAGGCAGAATGGCCAGAAAAATTCCCCTTTTATTTCCAGAATTTTTGTGGTGGGCCTCTCCTTTTTCAAGGAATTTTCACTGAATAGAGTCTGCAGCTGCAGACATTCATTCTGCTTTGGTTTTTCCCAGTTCTTCCCCTTTTCCCTGGAATTTTCACTGGGCAGAGACTGCAGGTGCAGATGTTGATTCTACTTTGTTTTTTTTTTCCCAGTTCTTCCCCCTAAGCAGAGGCAAACTCCAGTTTTACTCTGGTAAAATAAACTAACAGCGGAAAAAAAGGGGAAAAGCACCTTTATTGGTCATTTAAACTCAAAGGGATGCTCCCAAAGCAGTGAGATGTGACCCACTGAAGTGACACCACTTCATTCACCCACCTCAAAAGGAAAATTAAATAAATAGGCCCGGAATGTTGTCCAGTGTTTTGTAAAATGAGAAGTCCAAAGACTTCACATCAGCCCCGGTGGCTGGAACAGACCCCTCCAATCCTTTCCAGCATTCCCTTTTCCTTCCCCCTCCCTTTCTGTGCATTCTGTCTGCCCAAGGCAAAAAGGGAAAAAAAAAACCAAATAGATGGGTAATGATAATGCCCATTTACCAATTAATTCATTGGAATCATGACAAAATCCCGTGTGGGGGAGCTCAGGTGTGTGAGGAGCAGGGCAGGACTCGGAGATCATCCTCACGGTTCCACCCACGGGTCCCTCACTCTCCCCTTCCCACGGCAAGAGCAGTGTCCCTCCTTGCCAGTGCAAGGCAGATTTTTGGAAAGGCATCTCTTTATTTTGTAGTGACAGCGATGAAAAGCCGCTGAAAGGCAGCCTCCAGTCACTTAACGGGGACATTAAAGCCACTGGAAGTGCTGATAGTCTGGTAGATTATGGAGAAGGGGAGCATGGCATGTTCAATGAAGATGGTTCATTTATTGGAGCTTATTCTGGATCTAAGGAAAAAGGATCAGTGGAAAGCACTGGGAGCTCTACGGCGACTTTTCCTCTGCACGCCTAAAACCATTGGTGTTGAATTGTGGTGTTCATCCTGGCCAGCTCCCACAGCTACCTCGTGGGCTGGGGAGCAGGGTGCCAGTTGAGCCAGTCAGGACAATCCTGACATCCAGGTAATAAAAAAAACGAGTCACTGCCACTAAAAGATGATTTTTTTTTTTCCATCCTAATTTCTATGTGTTTTCTTCTCAATAAAACGGAGTAATTCTTTTTTTTTTTCTACACGATGTGTTAGTCTGAGCAAAGCAGAGTTTGCTCTGGTGGTACATCTGTGTCCTTACCTGCTGCTCCAGGTGTTTCTTAGGCTTGGAATATGTTTCTCTGTGCAGTATTTTTGCCCTGTATGGCTGTTGTCACAGGTGTGTGTGTAAAATTCCCTCATGGCCTTGGTTATAACCTCAAGGTTATGGCACCAACAAAACCAGGTTACTCTGCAAAGAGACACAACAAGGAAAATTGCAATTTAAAATACCAGAGAAATATATTCTATATATTGTATAATTTTTTTCCTAAAGAATTAAACCCCTTTGTGTATGATATTAAAAAAAAAAAACTGTTTTAGTGGTTACAGCTGACTTCCATTACCAATACTTAGAAATGCAGCTTTACCCACAGGAGAGTGTGGGTGAAGCTGCTGCCCAGTAGCTGGCACTATTTCCTTAAATAAGTTAAGCTGCAGCTCTTTCCTGTGGCAAGGCAAAACAGGGTTCCCATCCACCATCACTCAAAAGATTTTTAATTTTTCCCAGCTGCAAGCTGCATTTCTAAGCAAACTCCTTGGTGTCTGTCTCATATCTGTATATTTGTGAGCTAGCCAACATTTCATGGAGACGTTGTACATATGATATTGATATTGACACAAGTCCAGAGCAGCCTGGTTTTATTTTGAACTGAGACATGTTGCTAGCATGGGTCTGTATAGCTGTGTAGGAATGAGTAGATTTGCTTCTCAATATGGATTTGGACCAGCAAAATTAGTTTTCAGAAGGAGTTGTGTGTATAGGAATCATCCAAACCTCTCACCATTCAAGCAGCACCTAAACTAGGCCTACCTGAATTTCAAGAATTCATTTCTTTTCAGCCTAATCACTGTTAAATAAACAAAAAACAAAAGCAAAAGCAAAGAGAAAATATTATGGTAGAGTTTGTTTTCCTATTTTGCTGACTGAATGCTGGTTTAAATCTGGTTCTTTGCCTCTCCAACACTAACTCAGCCGAGCTGTACAGCACATTTTTTTGGTCTTTTTGTATTGGAATCTCCTGAATCTCTTTTTAACAGCATTTGTATTTTTGAATCTGCTTGTTTGAGTAGAGCATCAACATGGCTTCATTTCTTCTGTCACTTCCATTATAAAAGTTTTGCAGTATTTCCTGCAGGAGGAATAGATCCTAAAATCTGTTTGGCATCCTGATAGCAATTAGGCAAATATCCCCAAATTGCTCCCCCATTATTTCAGTGGAAGGAAGAGAGGAAGCAAGAATTACTCACTTGGTTCTGAGTTTCCAGCAAGGGCTACAATTAAGCCCAGGGAAATGCAGATTTTTCCCCAGTGGAGGGGCTGTGGATCCCACACAGCTCCCCCCAGGCTGGGGCTGCTCCTCAGAGCTTGGCAGTTTCTTTGGTGCTCAAGCTTCTCCTTATCTGTGCCTCTTTTAATTGGAGCTTTTAAGGGCTTTTTATGTAACCTCTATTTAGGAAAAGCAAACCCCAAACAGCCACCCCAAAAGCCCCATTCAGGCTATGAATATAAAACAGTGAGTGGAAATCTGCCCTCAACCAAAAATTATTCCATCCTATATCAGTGACCCACATTATTCACTTCTTATTACTTACAAAGTTCTATTTTCTGTATCTCACTCAATCCAAACACTGAATAGGTCCAAAAGCCTTTTAGTTTTTTGGGGGAAAAAAAAGTAATTTTCCAAAGAAGGGAGTTAGAGAATTAGAATTAGAGAAATGTGAAAATTGGCATCTCTTCAACAGAGACATTTCCCAGCAGCATCTTTATCTGCTGACTCGTGTCTGCTGCAGCCCAAACCAGATAAAATCTAAGAGCTGATTAGGCTTGTGACAACCTACTGCTTGCTTTGGGCTGGTTTTAATGTGTTTCCTTTGGGAATCATCTGCAGTGATCAAAGCTCTTTGAAAATTAGGGAATGAAATGGGGGTGGGCTCCCCTAAATCCTCACTTTAGGCTGGAGGGGCTGTGCCTGAACACACCCATCACGTTTTCCTGTGGAGCACTGCAGATAAACCAGACCCCCTCATCCCAGAAAATGCCTCTGTTAAACAATATTAAATTCCTTTGTTCAATTTCAGACCATATTAGTGAGTGTCAAATGATCCAATAATGGATATGAATCCCCCGTGCAGCTCCTGCTCTGTCGCTGCTGAGAGGTGTTTGTGCTGTGCTGCTTTTTCCACTCAGATTTTAATTCACAGCCTTAAATCTTTATGTTGGTGTTCCACCATGCCTCAGGACCTAAAAATCAAACAGGGAGGAAAAGATGTGCAATGGAACCTGGATTTTTGAACACGGGTTTTGAGGAAGATGCCCAGTGAATATTTAACAAGAGGCTCAAACTCCCAGGAAATCTCACTTACCTGAGCTGTTTCCTCTTCCCCAGTCATTTATTTTCCTTTTTCTCCTGCACTGGGACGTTTTTCTGCTGTAAAGATACCCTGGAAAGTGCAGGTTAGTGATGTTTTTTTAGAGATTTTTTTTCAAAATTAAATTAACAGAGCTTAGGTTTTCCTGAGGAGTTTTTTGTCATTGCAGGGAGCTGGGCTGTGTTTTTGTCTTGATCTGTGCTGGGTGAGAGGAAGTGTGACCGTGTAGCTCAGAAAAAGTGTCACCAACTGCTCTGCAGTTATAGAACTTCCTGAGTTGGAAGGGATCCACAAGGTCATCAAAATCCAACTTCTGCCCCTGCACAGGACAGCCCCAAAAATCACACCCTGTTCTGAAATAGTGCATTGAGCATTAAACCTTTGCGTTGGTTTGTTTGGGAATTTTTTGGATTTTTTTTTCTTTCTCTGGCCAGGGGTATTTATTAAAATCAGCTCCTGGAAATCAGTGAGGATTCCATTAATTAACAGCTAGCAGGGAATTCCAGCCTGCCTGCTGGGAGGAGGGAGTCCAGCCATGGGAGCAGAACAGGGAATTATGAATTATCCCATCCCAGGCTGTGGTTGGGTCCCTTTGGTTCTGACACATTTTGCCTCAGAAGTGTGAGAGGGGAAATGGCATTTTCAGACTTGATATCCAAGGCAAGCCAGGGAGGAGGCATTTCCCTGGCCCCACAGATCCAGGCTTGGGGATTTAAGAAGCCTCTGGAAGAAGAGAGGGCTCTTGCTGAAAAAGTTCTGCAGTTTTGACTGTGCATAACATTAAACAAATAAAATCAGCTCTCCCTAAATAATGGGGGAAAACCCCTCTGTCCTTTCTTCCAAGGGAGCTGTTTGGATTCCCAGAGCAGAATAATATTGATAATTTTTCTCTTATTTACACACACACATATGCATATATATACATATATCTATATAAAAATCTAATAGCATTATCAAGAACTTGCAGGAACAGCCCCAGCTTCCCTCTGTCAAAATTAGGGGATCCAATCTCCAGAAACCCTCATGGCTCTGCACTCCAGCAGGATAAAAGTACAGCACTGGGCATCAGAGCCCTGCTGGGGCTGGATCTTTAGGAAGAGCAGAATTAGGAATCAAATCCGAAAATTTACTTCTCCCCTCTGGATAAAATTGTGTGTTCATGTATAAAAAAATTTTAAAAACATTTGTTGTAAGTCACATCTTAAATGGATCTGATTAGCAAATCATCTAATGATTGATGTTTGTTCTGCTGTGTTGATGTTACACAAATTCCAGTGAGTAGCTCTTTTCCTGGGAACTGCTTCCATTGGCTGAATGGCTTCAATCCAGTGCACGAGAGGTTTTCATCAAAGTTTTCAGGCCAATATTATTTTTGACATGAAAACAAATAGTAGCACAATCTTTCTATCTATCTATATATATATATATTAAAAAAAAAGTGGGATTTTTAAACAGTGATTCCACATTTTTTAAAGAAAAGTTAGAGTAAAATTCACTGCTCCTTGAGCTTTTGAGAGGAAACCTCAGCATCGTTTTTCACAGCCATGATTTTGCAGATGAGAAGTGTATTTAGGTTATTTTGCTTACCTGTAAGAACAGACAGAAAGGGAATTCTTCATGGAGAATTCCCTTTGTTTGCCAGTGGATCACACCCTCAGCTGCATCTCTGTCAGTGTTTGTGACAAAAAATAAAGGTACAAACCACGCTGGAGTAGCAGGACATGTTTACATTGCAGCTCTGGATCTCTCATGTCAAATCTCAAGCGATCTGCACTGATTTGTTCTGTTTTCAGGCAGGAGCCCCTCGGGGGGTTTGAGCCAAAGCATTCTGTCTGTTCATTTTTTATTATTATGGTTCTGACTTTAAACAAGAGACTTTGTAATTTCATGAGAAAAAGATCAAAGCAAATGTGGTGTCACCATCACAATGTTACTTTTTTTGGGAGCTAAATGTTAGTGTGCATTGATTAAAGTTTAGAGAAATGTGTTGTACTGTAGTTGCTGTTTGTACCATGCAGATGTGCACGTACGGTTTGAAAAGATATTTTCATTTGACATGAAATACAACTTTGCTAATAAAAGTTTGACTTGATGTAATCTTCAAAAGCCTTGGCTGCAATCAGCAAGTTTCTTTTGTTTGATTTGGGGGTTTTGTTTGATTCTTTTTTCACTTGACACTGTTTATTTGCTGGGAATCTGATTTAATTGTGACTCACAGCCCTCTCTAGGCTGTGATATGTGGGGATTTTTTTTTTTTTGTTTCACACCAAGGTTGAGCTTCCCTTGGCTTTCACAGGGATTTTTGGACACCATGGATCATCAGCCCTGTAGATCTGACACCAAAGCAGGATGATCCTGACCTGCAAACAGCCTGAATTTAATTCTTCCTTGATTCCACAAGATCCTCTCCTGGGCCAAACTATCACCCTGTATATTGTTAGCAGTTCTCACAGGCTTTACTCACCCTGCTTGTAGCACAAAACCTCCCAGCACTCAGAGTTTCTACTCTTCTTCATTAAAGATCACCAAAATATTGGGAATTTATCAATATCCTGGCTCACACAAACCAAACAATATCTTTTTTTGTTGTTTTTAAGGGAAAATTACACTTATATTTCAAGTCTGAAATCTATATGGATTCATTTTATAGGAATTTAGCAAATGGGCTTTGTTTGCCAAGGAAAATACCTTGGTTCTTTCATTACTCCCTCCCCTCTCCCCATCACCCGTGCTCTGTTCTGGGATTAATTCTACTCTGTCTGCCCATGGGAAGGTTCTGCAGGTGAACACAAATTCACCCTCCTGATTCCTGGAATCCAAACTGAGGAGTCAATAAAAGATAGCAGACAAATCTGTGGCAGCAGATATTGCTGAAAAATCCATTTTTAATGTGTTTAGCAGGAATCTGAAAGATCTGGTTGATACTCAAGAGCATCACCCTCATTGCTGATGTGGCTTCTGTGCTGTTCTGAGTGTATTTCATTGAAATATTCTGTGCTATTCTGAGTGTATTTCGCTGTATTTCAGTGAAAGAAATTCTCCTTTTTTTTTTTTTTTTTTTTGGCCACATGTTTTTAGCTGCTTCACTTCAGCAGGAAGGCTTCAGGACTTTTTTAATGCATTCTTCACCTGCAAGAACTGAATAACCTCAGTGGGAATGCAGGCCTGTGCTAACAGGCATTCACCTTTCAGGGAGGCATCAAGGGCATCCCAAGAAGGTTTTATTATAATTCATATTCTGGAATAATGAGATTTACACTTTTCCCAGTAGCATAATGGGGAGGAGAAAGTCCTACAATCATGTGCTTCACTGGAGTGAGAATAAAGGTGCTGCTGCCACCAGCAGGTGTGTGGGAGCAGATGTCACAGAAGTTTAAGGATAAAATATGGGATGAAATTAAATTTATATAAAACATGCATTTAAAAAATATTCCTGGGCTGTTTAAAATGAGAGTGAAGTAACAACTTCCACAGGTGCAGGAGCTCTGGTTAATCATTTTGAAAAGATTTGATGTTTTGCTTTTGGGACAAAGTTGTCACTGTTAGACCTGGTTTGGGGGCAGAGCATTCCTTCTAATGCTCAAACATTTCACTCTGTTCCTCGTTCTCACAAGGAAATGTCATCACTTTTCCACTTCAGCATCTGTTCCTCAGCTGGGAACGCAGAGGAGTCCCCCAGGGAAACGCCAGCATTTCACTCTGCTGAAATGTCTGAGCTCTGCACATTTCCCAGCCCCATTCAAGACCTGGTGTTGTTTTTACTGTGCTTGAAGTCCACATGATGTGGCTAAACCCACCCAGGAGAGATGCCCCACCCCATGCCCTGGATGTGGAAATGGGCATTTCTGTACAAAAAAACCACCATTCTCTGCATTTCAGGTTTTATTTTTTTCTGTAGAGTTTGTAGTTCTATGCTTCATATCCCTCCCAGCCCGGGGCTGCAGCATGTTCTTCACCATTTATTTGGAACATTGGGGCAGGAATATCTCAGACCAGAAAATAGGCAGCAGTACCCTGAGTTTGGGTGGGTTTTTTTTTTTTTTGCTTTTACCACCTGGTTTTGTTTGGAAGTCCCAAAACTCTTTTGCAGTAGTTTTATTGACTTAAAACTCTAAAAATGGATGGTTTTGGTGTATGTGCTTCACCTGGGATGGGGATGAGCAGCAGGGATGTGAGGAGGAGTGAGAGCAAGGGGCACAGGAGCAGAACTGGGTCATTCCTGATTGCTCCTCCTGCAGGAAATGAGGTACAGGAGGAACCTCTTTGCTAATTATCCTGGTGGCAAATCAGCTTTTCCTTCCAGTTTGGGTGGAATTACCTTTGTGGCTGAGAAGTGACTTTCCCCAGCTTTGGAATGGGGAAACTGCTCTGATGTTGCAGCTCCTGGTGTGGGAACAGGAGCAGAGGCTGTGGCTCCCACAGCTTTCCTGGGATGGAGCTGGAGCTGCTGGAACCCTATGGAATGATGGAGCAGGTGAGAAGAACCAGCAGTGGGAACAAGGGTTTGGTGCTGCTTTACCTGGAAAAGGATGTCTGTAAAAAAAAAATACAAAAAGGTGACAGTCACCAGGCTATCCTCACCACCTCGGTGTGGCAGAAAAAAAAAACTCTCAGAGAAGGTTTTGCTGATGAGGCCAGTCCTTGAAGCTTCAAGGGTTGTCAGCCACCCCCAGAGAAATCCCACAGAAAATTGGGTTTTTTCCTCTCAGGGAACTGGAACAGTGACTGCAACTTAAAATTCAAGGAGATCCAATGGAGACGCTTTCAAAAGGCAAAAAGGTCAGGATATCCTTGAGGATAAAACCTCAAGGTCAGGGCCCATGTTGGGCACCAATTAAAAAATGCAGGTGTTGGAGCAGCAGTTGCTGCCCCCACAAATGTCAGAAGACCCTGCTGAGGAGATTTTTGGGGCTGTGATCCCTCCCAGGGGGGTTTGCTGTCCCAGGGCTGGTTTTTCCCATTTTTCCCCTGGCTGGATGATGTGGCTGCTCTGCTGTCTTTCTTCTGGAATGTTGAAGTTTGTCCCCAAGGCAGCCAGGCTGCCTCTCCTACACAGGCTTGGTTGTTTTCTTCACCCTCCTGACTCTGTCAGGATTTATCTGTGTTGGTCCCTGGGCTTGGAAAGTTCCAGCCTGTTTTGTGTCTGTGCTGTGTTGTGGCTGCTTCTTCCCCATGCATGTTTCTCACCTCCCTCATCTCTTTGGGCAGTTGTATTTCATTGGCAGCTGCACCTGGGATTTTGAATTTAGCACGGATGGAGGTGGCTGAGCTTCCAGCCTTTTTGGTACTTCAAAAACAAAAATCAATTTTTTTTAAAAAGAACACAACAGTTTGTCCAAATAAATTCCCATTTGCTCCTCTGGGTGATGGAGAGAAGATCTGGGCAGCAGTTCAGGCCCTCCCCAGTGTGTTATTGCTGTGGGACCTGCCTGAGCCTGGTCCTGGGCTGGGATTTAACCTGGGAATTGCTGGTGCTGCTCCCTCTTTTGCATCTCTGTAGGGAGCTGGACACATGAGGCTGCTGCTATTTTGAAATGAGTTCTTTGTGTGATTATTTATTAAATAATGAAAAGCATTAATGCAGTTTCTAATAAAAATCACCTTGCTATGTGTAAGCCTTTATGACTAAAGGCAGTCAATGTTCCGAGCATTTATTTTCCTCTAAGTGGCAATTTATATGAAACATGCATTAAAAAAATATTCCTGGACTATTTAAAATGAGAGTAGAGTAACAACTTCCAGTGGTGCAGGAGCTCTGGTTAATTATTTATCATTTTGAAAAGTACATTTTCCAAGCTCAGCATGGAGCCCAGAGGCCACTAAGTAAATAAATTTACATAAAATGCAGTGGAATCAGATCATTTGACACAGTAATTCACCTAATTTAAAAAAAAATTCTTGAGGGAAGAGAGTTGCTGCAGAGAGGAGTGTCAGCAGTGGGATGTGGAAGTGGCAGTGACAAATGGAGTGGGAAGAGCTCTGGAATACTGAGGGGTGGGGGAACACCGTGGAAGCTGCTAAAGCCACTCATTTTCATTGTTACCTCATCAGGATGAGTTGAGGAGAATATTATCTCCTGGAAGTATTTTCTTTTATTTCTCACCACCATTAGTTGCTGAGAACTTAAAATTTACTGACTGGTTTATTGGAAAATATTTATTTTAAACCCCAAAACTCTTCACTTTCTTAGTGCATGTTTTATGGCTCCAAGGCTGCAAATTATTTCCTGTCCCAAGGCCTCTTAGCTGCCAGGTTTTTGTCATTTTTCTGAGCGTGTTGTTTTCCTCTGCTGGGCTCAGTCACTCTCCTGCCAAGGTTTTCACTCTCCCAGGGCAGCAGCATCTCCTTGCCTTTACCTGGATCCAAATTTTCTGAACTTCCCAGCTCCTGGAGTCCCAGAATGACAGAATTAAGAATAAGAGGAAGAATTTAAGTGTTGTGCTTTCAGATTATTTCAATAAGGAGGAAATAGAAGTTCAACCTACCTCAAGGAATAAAGGTCATCAGGTTTAGTCTAATTTATTGAGATTTTTACAGATTTTGCGGATCATACTTTTTAAAAATAAATAGTTACAAAACCTCTTCCTTTTGACTACATAATGCCATGGGGGAATGGAAGAACAATGTGCTAATTCTTTAAATATTCAGGATTGTTACTCTCTCATTGACTCTGCCTTTCGAGATTGAGCATTTGAGTATTTGAAAAGCCCATATTTGGGCTGATTTTGGCAAACCTCATAAAAATACCTGCTTCTCAGTCCTATACTATCAGAGTTGAAATTTTTCACACCCCTCCTTGCTGAATATTAATTTTTCTCTCACATCTGCCACTGAAGTTTGCAGTTAAGGAAACTTCCAACTCCATGGGCTCATCAGCCACTTCTCAGTTCCCGTTGTACCTGGAGCTTTGTGTCAGCCTGAGACAGAGCTGAACCCATTTCTTTTTCCAATCCAGATAATAACTGCAAAGAATGGATGGGTTTTGCTGCCATTGAAAATGCAGACTAATTCTTGCCATAATTATCAAGTCTTTAACTGGTAATTGCACACTGTTCCCATCTATCTCCTGTCAGATTTATTTCTGTAATTGACCTCCTGGTCCAGGAATTAGAGACAGCCTTTTATTATTGGTTCAATTAGTCTTAGAGCATCATGGGTTTTTCTTTCTTTTTTTTTTTTTTTAAGGTATTTTAGCTCTCCAGCCCATCAAATGAAATATAAAAAATGTCACTAAATATTTCTGACCTTCATCACTATTAGTACCTGCTGAGTCTCATTTTATTGTCTGTACAGTTACACTGAGGAGGGTTTCGATGAGGAAGGGTTGACTTTGTGCTTTTCTTGCTTTTAGCCTTTAGGGACATCTTTTTGGGGACAGGAAAATGGCTTTTCTGTGGTGGTGGTGGTGTTGAGCTGCTACACCCCCAGTGCTCCCCACCTGATGTGTTTGTGTGGAGTTTGAGAATTTCACCCAAGCTTGAGGGAAGCGGTGGGAGCAGCCCAAGTTGAGAGTCAACCTTCAGTCAATCCATTCATTAGGTTATCAAAATGTCATAAGGAGTCAAGCAATTCAGAATTCCCCCTCTCTAACTTCACCACTGCATCAGTTACCAAATAAATGGAATTTTTTTCTTTTCCCCCCGTACAAAACAACAAGCTTAGCTGCTTCCCTGAGACTATTCATTTTCACCACATCAGGAACTTATTAATTCTTGATGAGAATTCAAGCATTAATCAATTCTTGATTGAATTCTCCCCAGAGGGAAAGAGGAGAAACTGGGCCAGATTTGCCTTTTGGCTGCTTTGAGTTGTGTCTCTGACTGAGCACACATGGAGCAGTGGGATAATCAGTCTGCTCCATATCAAACACATCTCCAGGGCTGATGGGGCACTCTGAAGACAATCTCCCTGTACAGGTGAGGAAAAAGGGGCCTGAGACCTTTTGCAAAAATGCTTTAAAACCTTAAGATAAAAGTGATTTTTAAGTGTTGTTGGTGTTTTCTCCCTCTCACCTGAAAAAAACCAAAACCCAAACATATAATCTTATAAAAAATGCTAAAACAGCCCCAAAAAATGTTGTTCCTGTACATTGCAAGAGAGAAAGAGTCATGGAGATCTCAGGTGGTGGCAGTGCAATCCCAGAATGGTTTGGGTTGGAAAGGACCTTAAAGATCATCTCATTCCCACCCTGCCATGGGAAGGGACACTTCCCACTGTCCCAGGCTGCTCCAAGCCTCATCCAGCCTGGCCTGGGACATTTCCAGGGATCCAGGGACAGCCTCAACAGCTCAAGGAGCCTCCTCAGTGTGTGGAACCCTCGAGGCCAACCTCCACTCCCAGCCCAGCCGTTCCCCCATGGTCCAGCTCTGGAGCCTTTGGCAGCAGAGCAGCCACCAGCTGCTCCCTGAGCTCAGGCACTGAGGCTGCACTTGTGCTGCTCAGCTTCCTCCTCCCTCCCTCCTGCAGGCTGCTGCAGCTGAAGATTATTTCATTTTTATTCCTTCCACCTTTGGAAGCCAACCTGCTGTTGGCTGGTGCTGGGAGCAGAGCCCTCCCTGGTGTGACCCCGCTCCCTGACTGACTGCAGGGTGGGAGGGATGCAGGAATTCTGCTCCCAGACCCAAAGGAAAGGTTTGAGGAACCACTGAGGGAGCTGGGGGTGCTCAGCCTGGAGAAAAGGAGATTCAGGGGTGCCCTTATCACTCTACAGCTCCTGAAATTGGCTGTGCTCAGCTGGGGCTGGGATCTTTCTCCAGGAACTGACAGAACCAGAGCACACAGCCTCGAGCTGCTCCAAGGGAAATTTAGGTTGGATATTAGGAAAAGTTTTTTTTACAGAAAGGTGATAAAGTTCTGGAATGTTCTGCCCAGGGAGGTGGTGGAGTCCCCATCCCTGGGTGTGTTTAACAAAGCCTGGATGTGGCTCTGGGTGCCAGGGTTGAGTTGAGGTGTTGGGGCTGGGTTGGACTCGATGATCTTGAAGGTCTCTTCCAACCCAGTGATTCTGTGGATTCAGGTTCTGGAGGGATGGGACAAGGACTGAGAGGTTGGGCACTGCCCCTGGGTTTGAGCTGACACCAGATCCAGCTGCTGGGAGGGCACAGAACTGCAGCAGCTTTTCAGCTCCTTTACTCTGATTTTTGGGTGTCTGAATTGTGCAAGTGTGGTCCTGGCTGCCCTGGGAAAAGCAGCAGTGGGATCAGCTTTCAGCTGGGTGCTGGAGCGTGGCTGAGGATCAGAGCTGGAGGAGTGGGACCAGAGGGCTCTTGGTGGCCCAGGAAGGCACAGCAGCTGCCCACAGCCCCATCCTGTCTGGTTTGGGGCTCAAAGTAATAGAATTCCCTGCTGTTATTTCAGCTTTTGCCATGCTGGGCATCACCAGCAGTGCCAGGTGACAACAATGATGGATTCTGTAGAGGGTAATGGCAATGCAGGCTCTGGTTTCAGCTGTGAATGGCTCTAGGGGATTTAAATGCGTAAAAAAATTGAGAAATATTCAAATTTATTCTTCAAAGACACTTCATACTCAGTGTTAAGGAAAATCCCCTGGCAGTGATGGTGTACAATGGGATTGGGGGTTTATATATTGCAGTCCTGCCTCCTAGGGAAAGAGAGAACCTCTATTTCAACCAGTCTCAGCTGAGCAGGAAGGGTAGAAAACAGCTTTAAAAGGTCAGGAGAGGAATAAGGGAGCACTTAAAAGAAGATGGCAGCAATGAAATGGAGATTTATCAATTCTAGTGACCTGTATAAACAGATGAAAGGAGTTGTAGCTGGTCACTTAAAACCATGTAAATTTAATTAAATTGGTATTGCTTGCAGGAAAGAGAGAGTATTGAATATAACAATTAGTGGCTCTTTGTGCCCTTTTGGGAGCAGCAAGTAGGAAGCAGGCCCAGGGAGCAGCCTGTCAGTCCCAGGCAATTAATACAAATGAGCCATCAGCATTCCAGGTCAGCTTTCTGCCTGCTGGAATCCAGGGTGGGGCACTTGGCCATGGCTGCTAGGAAATAACCCACACAGGATGGTTTTCACCTGGGTTTTGCAGGGTGGAAGGAGCTGGTCCCTGGGGGAATTTTTGGGAAGCCAGCACAGAAGATCTGGAGCAGCTGGTGGGAGATTGCCCAGAGTGTTTCCTAAAATCTGTGGCTGATATTTCCCTAATTCAAGGTGCGTCCCATCCAGCAGGATGGAGCTCTAGATTACATCCCATCTCCACAGCACGAGAGTAATTTATCAGTGCATGGAAAATTAGTGGCTGCTTGCTTTGATTGTGCCTGCTTAATGCTAACGGGGGAAAAAAAATCTCTATTTACTGTTCTCCAGAAGATCCAATTTCACACTGAGGAAAACAATCCAACTGCCCCGATTCCTCCACCCTCCTCCTGTCCCTGTGGAAATTCTCTGTAAATGGCAAGTGGGGTGATCAGGAGCCCATGGCAGGGAATGGAAGTGAGGAGTTGGGTAAGACTGAGAAGAGAGAACATGAAAAAAA
Organism: Chloebia gouldiae; assembly: GCA_003676055.1. Taxonomy (NCBI): domain Eukaryota; kingdom Metazoa; phylum Chordata; class Aves; order Passeriformes; family Passeridae; genus Chloebia; species Chloebia gouldiae. The sequence continues at coordinate 2,083,664 of QUSF01000031.1, read as the reverse complement.
TGTATGAGCAGTGAGTTTAAACTTATTAAATAATGTTCTTTAAGTGTGATAGGAGTGAACAGAAGTGCAGCAGCCCATTTTCAGGTGGACCCAGGAGTGCAGGTGCCTCTGTCCTGTCCCTGGGAGGGAGGAGGGTGATGCTGCTGCCTCACAGGATGGAATAATTTATCTCCCAGCAGTGATTAAGAGGCAGTTAAACAGCAGCTCCTCTCACCAGACTCTGTTAAATCAGTAAGTCTGCCTAACTGGCACCTAAAATTTTTAAGAGCCATCTGAGCTACTCTTTGGATCGTTAATGTTTATTTTTAATAAGTCCTGGCTCGCAGGGGAAGTTCCAATGGCTGGAAGAAAGCTGGTGCTCTGCCATTATTTAAAGAGGGTAAATGGGCTGACCTGAGTAATTACAAGGCTGTCAGATGAGCGTGCAATCAATATGTGTTTGATAGCACCAAATGTAAGGTCATCTATCCAGGAATAATGAATGGAGATGGTGCAGGCAGGAGAGGAGATCTTATCCCAAGGAGCAGCACGGAGAATGCTGAGCAGGGCTGGGGAGAATCCCTCACTCTGGCACGGGGAACTCCTTGAGGGGATGCTGCTGCTGCCCTGGTTTTGTGTCTGGAGTTCACAAGGACATGTGGAAATTCAGGGAAAATTCACCAGAATGATGAAAGGTTTTGCAGTCCGCCATACAAAACTGGAGTCTGCTTAAGCCACGGAGGAAAGGTTTTATTTATTTTATTTTCTCTTGAAAAACTCATGAGCTTCATGGTTCTAAAGCAGCCATCAAAACCTTGTGCTGTTTCTATATTTTTCCGGAGTCATTTCTTATTTAATTGACAAAATTAGCGGCAACAATATCTGCCCTGTTCTTCCCTTTTAATTGGATGTTCTGAATGAAATTGTTGTTGGATTTTGGGGGCTTGGACTGTTCATACCAATACACTTCACACCTTAATGTTGGGTCTGTAAATTGTTTGTGTTTCAAAGAGACTGCCAATACCTTTATGGAAAAAAAAAAAAAGACATTAAAATCCTATAGTCCAGTAGGAACTGAGTGTGGAAGGGCTTCTGGAGGCTGCAGAGCAGCTGGATCTTCTTGGGTACTCCCACCCTGATGTCCCACCAGGAGTTAAGGAAATGTGGAAATAAATGGTGTGGTGGGAATAAAGATACTTCTGACAAATTTCCCTGTTAAAATCCTATATTTTTAAAGCATAGTTTGACTTTGTATTTAAGATCTGATTTTTGGGGTTTAAATGACAATTTCTGTTTGGTATTTAAATCCATCTTTTAGAAAAAGAAGCCTCAATGAAGTCCATCAAATCATTCACTGGGGGAAAACTCCAGGCTGCAATGTTTGCAGTACAACTTTCCCACTCCATTTCCCCATTTTCCCCCAGGTTAAGATTTTAACCTTTCATTTCATTCCTCAGCAGCTGAAATTTTATATTGATATTTCTCACAAACTAGCCCAATATTTATTTCCTGAACCTAGCTAGGAGTAAAAACCACTCTGTGAGGTGGAGGTCCCTGGGAGCAGCAGACAGGTTGGAATGAGGATCTCTGAATGAGGGAATGGCTCCTAAAGGCTTTGCCAAACCCTTTGCTGGGCTGGGTTTGCATCTGCTGCAGCATCCACAACATGCTGGCTTCCAAAAATTCACTTTGTCAGCCTCTCCTTTGACTCTTTATTTCCCTTCCTTCCAAGTTCCATTTTTCTCCCTCTCCAGGGAAATTATCCTTTGAAGTTTCCTCACTTTATTCATAGTAATTGTTGGGTTTCTTCAAATGGGAAAATTCTCTGAGGAGGGTTCCAAGGACTGGGGGTCTGGTTTGGCCCCTCCTCCTGCCTGGTAAATCAATTTCTTCTAATTTCAAGTTAATGAGCCTGATTATCAATATTTCACCAGCAAGTAAATGGAATTCTATTGACTTGGGTGGAGCCAAGTCAGATTTCTAAGTTAACTTTTATTCCACAGGATCCAACTCAATGGGATACAACTGGCAGGATAATATCACTTTTTAGTCCAAAGCCATTTTCAAACACCTTTGTTCTTTTTCTGACTTCTCACCACCCTACAAATCTTATTTTAATGTTTTTCTTGGTGTGCTCTGTAGCTCTTTAGTGTTCAAATTAAGAAAACAAGCATTCTTTTAATTATCTAACAGTGGTTGGTTTGTTGGCTTCGTTTTTTAATGAGTGTTTCTTTGTTCTTAAAATTAAAGAAACCTCTGCCAAAAGTCAGCTCCTTTGCAACTGCAGCATTTCCCAACGAGACCAGCAACATTCAGGGTTATTTTTGGAGAGAATTTTGTCAAATAATGGTCACTTTGGGTTACTGTGGACAAAAGAAATAGTCACTGATCAGCTGACAGGTTGTCCTCAGTTTCCAAGTCCTAAAAAAAAGAGAAAATGTATTCTTTAACTCTTAATATTTCCAAATGTGATTTCCACAGCTGGGCAAACATGGGATAAGTGAGCACACATCCCACTTTTCGTGAAATATAAAGAAAGCACTTTTTATGGGTTTCCTAATGAAGTCTTTGTTATTGTGATATGTCCATATTTTGAGTGTTGTCAGGTTACTTTTTGTTGCTGTTTGTGCTATAATACATTAGCTGACAAATGGCTGTGAATTCCAAGGAGCTGTAATTTTATATAAGAATTCTGGTTTCCACTTGAGTGACTTAGGAGGAAATGATCAGGAACGTAATATGGAACTTTGATCATGCAGCCTGTTTTAGTTTTGTTTATTTATTTGTTTAGGGTTTTTTCATCTTTAGGGAGAATTACAACCCAGAGAAATGAATAAAATATAATTATTTCACAGGGTGCATTGACCATCAGGAAGGGATTTCTAAGGAATGTCATTGCTGCAGCATCTCTGTGGTGTTGCCTGTGGAACTGTGACATTTTAGGGCTATAAATTGGATAACAGGAGTGAGAATTGTCTGTGTCTTGGCCATCAGCACCATGTCCCACCACGGGTCCTCTGCTGCTTGCTGGGATGGGCTGGGGGTCTCTGCTGTGCTGGAATGATCAAACTCATGATCTACTTCAGCCAGGAAAAAGCAGAGAAAGAAATGTGGCATTAAAAAGAGGCAGAGCAGAGACTCCCAGGGCTGGGATGCTGCTGATCAAAGCACACCCGGGGACGTGAGCTCAGCTCAAAGGCTCCAGCCACAGCTCTCATTTATCCATGAATATATTCCTTCTGTTTCCTTCTCTACTCGTTATTATTTCTGCTGTTTTCCCCAGGAGATGGTCATTATTTCATGGTGGTCATTATTTCATGGTCCTGCTCCAGTCATTATCTATTGGTGGCATTGTTTCATTTTTTTCACAGAAGAATTCCAGTAGGATTTCTGTCCTGCAATTCCTGTTTGTGGCCAGCACAACAGCAGCAAGGGGAAAGGTGTGAAGGCAGCTTTAGTTTGTTGGGTTTCAGTCCAGTCACTTTCCCAAGTTGTGTTCTCCAGAATCTCATGGATGCTGTGGCACAGATAAAATAAAGACACCACCTCAATTTTGGGCTGTTTCACCTCAGTGGTCTGAAAGGATTTGTAGTCCAGGACACAGATTCCCAATCCATGCTGCTGTGCAAATTAGGGGTATTTTTGGAGAGCCTTTTCCTGCTTGCCCTGGAGGCTGAAGATTTTGGGTTTTTTTTTCTGCTGCCTGTGTGTGGTTGGACTGATCCTGCTGTCCCCTGGGCTGTGATACACTGGAAGCTGATCAAAAACCAGTTTGGGTCATCCCAACTTTCTAAAATGCCTCATGCAGAGACAATATCTTTCCAATAATATCTTCAGAACAACTCTTGGGTCTTTGCATGATGCAGAGGTGTCACCACGAGGCTCAGCAATAATCTAAATATGTATTTAGAACCCCCAGATGCCAGGCAGGGAGAAGTACCAGTTATGTGTTGCTAGCCCCTTGTTTCCAAGAGTTAACTGAGACCTGTGAAAGGAAATATTATTGATTAGCTTTCAGGGTAAAAAATTAGCTATGTTTGCCCAGATGTGTTCAGCATCATTGTATATTGACTAAATGTATGAAAGATAGATAAGATACAACCATGATAGGCACATCTTGTCTGAAGCAATGGCCTTCATTAACTTGATTATTAAAGTGAACATATTAACACTGAGTCCTGCAGCCCCTCTGCCTCCCTGTGTGAACAGCAGCATTTCAATCTTGTATTCACTGAGCTCTAATTCCAGTTTTCCAATGATACAACCTTTGGGATAACATTTTCCATGCTCTTCTGAGAGACAGGAAAACAGAGGAGGAATGAAACCACTACCCTGAGCAATCTGGACTAAGTGTGAGGAAAACCTGTTTCCTTCACATTAATAAGTTTATTTTCACTATTGGTTTGAGAAATGGGAAAATCACTTCATTTTCCAGATAACTTGATTGATCTGCTATTTGCAAGGTGGTGTTTGAGATCCAAAAATGAACATTTAAGCAGCAGGGATGTTGTCACTGGAAGAAAAACAAGGATGTGCTCACCTTGTGGTTGGATGTGCTGTGCTGCACTGAGGCTGCCTGGACCAGCTCCATTTATTCCAGACTTTGTGAGGAATTTGGCTAGTTGCTGTGATGTATTAAGGGGCCAAGAAGATGAAATGCTTTAATCATAATTGCCTGTTCAAGAGCCAAACTTCAAGCAAGGATTTAATATCTTTAAGTGCAAGAGATAATAATAATGGCAAAAGTTACATTGTAAGGAGTAATTTCAGTTTCTAAAATAAGTCTCTGGAATAATACTCAACCAAGTAATTTGTGTAGCTACATAAATATTCCCTGTGTTCCTTAAAGCAGCTTTTTTTTTCCCTTCAAGTCTGCAAATTACCCTTTTATGAGATGCTGTACAAACTAACTACTATATCTATTCAGAGTATGATAATATCTCCTTGCCTTTGAATGAAATATTTGGCCCTTGAGGATATGCCAGTAGCTCTCCTCACAAAATACCTGGAAATTGAATAAGATCTGCAGCTTTATTATGTACACATAATACTGGAACCTGTGGGATTATATGTAGTAACCTTATTTACAGAACCAGGAGATGTATTTGCAGAATATACATTAGGCTGGGAGTGCTCAGTAACACCTTTATAACATCCTTTCCTTATGTGGATTGAACTCGGAGAAATGCCAAAGGTCTTGGCTCAGAAAAAGGAAAAGGGTCCCCAGAACAATCTGAGTATTTAAAGTGTAACATTTCAGAGTGGCAGGAATAATATCTTCACCTGACACAATAATAGTAAATCAGATTCTAAGTCCTTTTGTCTCAAAATGCAAAGCTCTTGTAAGAAAATGCAGCTTTTCATCTATAAGAAAAGCTCGTGGGTGGCGTGTCCACAGATACTCTTCTTTTGAAACTGGAATAGGACCATGAATTCAGGTATCAGAGTGATCACATTAGTGACCTCATACTTTAAATACTTGAATTGAAAAGTGAAATTGGTGAAAATACTTTAATTTCTTCCAAAAGTGGACTCCCTTCCCTCTGGAAGCAGGACTCGCTCTGGGGAAGAAGCTTTTCCCCCAAATATGTTCAGTTTCCCAACTTGAACCCCAATTCCTTTGGGAGAAAGGAGGGGAAAAAAAAAATCATACCTCTCTAAATAAGAAAAGAACCCGTGTCTGGAAATTGTGAGTTCCAAACTCTCTTTTTTTTTGGGAAGAAGCTGGGAAAATGTAGAAACATTCTCTGTTCAGAAGTGTGCACCTCAGCTGCTCTGTGGGCATGAATTCCTTCTTGACCAAAATGTGGACACGTTAGAGCTTTGCAAACCTCTCTTGTGGCTTTAGCCATGATGCCAAAGGCCTTTATAGAAACTTCTGAGAAGTCAAAATACAGGACAAACCAGTTTTATCTGAGCTGAAGGAAAACAGAGGTTTCCAAACTCTTTTTTCCCCCGATCCTCTTAGCAGTTCCTTCACAGATAAATAATTCCATTACATTTGGAACATGCAAGCGTGATCACTTTGGTGGCTTTAGCCATTCTGTTTTTCTTTACTAAGTTGTTCTTTACAGGCCTTGGAACAGGATCCATGTCCAATCAAACTGATCAGCATTTTTGAGCCTGACTTTTCAATCACAGTCATTTAATGTAACTTTATACAACAAAGTTGTTTGGATTCTTCCCTAAAGATTATCTGCAAGATCTTCAGGAGCACTTTGGATAGCTCAGAAGTTTCAGCACTCTCTATATTTTTTTTTCTCATTACTTTCCTGCTGTTTCTGTAATGTTTCCAAAGTGTCAGTGTTGGGTACAGTAACAGAAGAGTTTGCAGTTTCCTTCACTGAGACAGCAATGCTGTCTAAGGTGAAATGAAAATAGACTTCACTTATTTGTGGAATTAATTATTAAAATGTGCTCAGCAATCACTCACATCAACTCCCTGTGCTTACAGGGCTGTTTCTCCCCTTGTGCAAATACCACCAAAACAGAGAGGGGTGGTGCTGGGTTGCTCTGTGTTAGTGATGGCCAAATCTCCTCCTGCCTCTTGTATTATTTAAAATGTGCCTTTCATCGGTTATTCAGTGAAGTGCATTTGAGGGGAAAAAGTAAACCCTGATTCATTTGCATTAGCATCTAAACCTGGATATATCAGTCTAAAAAAAAATAATAGTTTTGGAGTATAATTTTCATTTGGTTCTTGCTAGTTGTCATTTCCTGCATGGTGCTTAGCTAATGTGATTGGATTTGGGGTTTAGGCCTGCTTGGGTTTCTGGCTCTCCGTCTGTATGGCTGAGGTGATTTAGGAGGAGCCCTGTGGAGTCATCAGGGAGTGCCTCCGTGAGTCATGGGATGGTTTGGGCTGGAAGGGACCTTAAATCCCACCCAGTGCCCCCCCTGCCATGGCAGGGACACTTCCACTGTCCAGGCTGCTCCAGCCCCAGTGTCCAACCTGGCCTTGGGCACTGCCAGGGATCCAGGGGCAGCCCCAGCTGCTCTGGGCACCTGTGCCACCCTCCCAGGGAAGGATTTATTCCCAATATCCCATCCAGCCCTGCCCTCTGGCACTGTGAACCCATTCCCTGTGTCCTGTCCCTCATCCCTTGTCATTTGTCTCTCTCCATGTTCCCTGCAGCCCCTTCAGGCCCTGCAAGGCCACCCTGAGCTCACCCAGAGCTTCTCCTGCCCAGGTGAGCAATGCCAGCTGTGCCAGTCTTTCCTCCAGCAGAGCTGCTCCATCCTCTGATCCCCCTGGAGCCTCCTCTGGGCTCTGCAGCAGCTCCAGCTCCTCCTGGGCTGGGCAGGGCTGGGGCAGCTCTGCAGGTGGGGTCTCACCTGGGAGGGGCAGAATCCCCCTTTTCCTGCTGGGACCAGCCCAGGGCTCGGGGGGGTTCTGGGGTTGGCACACACAGCTGGGACATGAAGTTGACCAAAGAAACCTCACCAGAGTCTCCTGAGATTCAGCCTCATTAAGAAACCCTGGAATAAATTTTGCCAGTGGTTCTCAGAAACCACATCTCCCTCACCCTGTGGCTTCATTTAACAGCAAGTGTCTGTGTATAAGCACAGCCTAAAATTGAGGGAAAATTGAGGAATTTGGGAGTGGATGTGAAGCAGGACATTTAGGAAGCTCTGTGAAGGAGCAAGGTTAAAGGTCTGAAGTTATGTTTTGTTTGGTTTTTTTTTGTGGTTTTTTTTTTTTTTCCAAAAGAGATGATCTTTGAAATCTTTCCCATCAGTTCCCTCCACATTCCAATTTCAGCTTTGTGCCACCCCTCACTGTGCACGTCTTGGCAGGAAACTTGCCCATCTTGCAGAGCCTTGCGTGAATAATTCATGGCAGTGTCATGCTGATTCTCAAAAGGCTGGAATATTTCTTTGGAGAAAACGTTTAATAAGATTTTTCCAAACAACACAAACTATGGCTTTGTATGAATTTTATGGGGTAGTAGCTCTCAAAAAGTTTTGCACGATCAAGGATTTAATGAACTGAAACCCCAAACATATGGTAGCCCCTTCTACCTATTTGTTTCCTGGGTTGAAGCGTGGAGATGAAGCTGCTTAATTGGAGTCAGAAACTTGAATTTGCCACATCTGAAGGCACAGAGAGAAGTTTTAAGAAGTAGGATACAGCTCTTATTTGGCTCCTTCTAATGACATCTTCATTTGGGTGATATTATATGGCAATGATGGGATATGAAGCAGATTTTACACTTATTTTTTTTCCAAGCCAACAGCAAATACCAGACAGCTCCTGCAAAAATACTGAAATTCTCCCAGCTGCACTGTGTCCCAGAAATTGTGTTCATCCAGGTGTCATTTAACCCAGCAGAGAGAGGAATTGAGGTGTTTGCAGTCTTTGGAAAGAAGGGTGAGTTCCACAACAAATTATTGGACCTTCCTGAGGCTGAGGGTCGTTTTGGTTGTTGGTATTTCCTTTTGAAGGCAACTTTTAAACAGGCCTTGGCAATCTAAGAGGCTGGTCTGAAATGGGAAATCCCTTGAAATATTTGAAAATAACTGTTGTTTTTTTTTCCTTTTTCCCCCTGGCTGTTTTAGAATTATTCCAGTTTTTAGTGGGTGCTACTTTGCCAGGAGAAAAAAATAAAAAGTAACAGCAAAGTCTAAGAACAAGTTAGTGTAGTTAAAATATATCACATCAGTCTTGGTGTTTGTAGGAACATATTTCAGGGTGTATTTTGCAGCTAAAAAATTGGGATAAATATTTGGTGTTGTTCTGAGGATGGGAGACCATAGGAATGTTTGAGAAGAAAATGTTTCACAAGGGAAATATTGGTGGTATAGAACTGGTTCCCATTATTGAGATCTTCAGTTTAGGAAAGGATGGGGAGCCCTTTCTCCAAATTTTCTCCAGAGCTGTGCAGCCAACTGCCCAGGGAGCTGCAGAACCTCCATCCTTGGAGATTTTCACAATTTAATTAGAAAGAAGCTGCACTTTACTTAACCCAGCAGGAAGAGCTTTACTTTAAATGGGGAAATTGTGACCTCCCGAAGTCCCTCCCAACCATGATTTCTGTGAGTCTATGGGATTTTAATGCAAGAGTCATTTAGGATTTCAGTAAGACTTTGCATGGAAGGGATCACAGACCTCTGAGCAGGGTAGAAATTAAATCTCCATGGATTTCAGTGGCAGGATTCCAGCAGAACTCCCTGGATCACCAGCCTGACTGTGCACATGTGCCTGGTCCCCACCTCCAGGATCCTATTTTCTGCTCAGACCTTGTGACTCAGACTCAAAAACCTGCACATTCATTCCTACTGAAATGTGTTCCTAGAAGGATTTTGCACCTTGCAGTGACTTCCAGGGAGCTCATTTAAACTTTTAAAGATTATATTGGTGATTGGTGGTTTTCAGTGCTGAAGTTGCCTTCTTAATCAGCATCTAAGAGAACTCCTTAAACCAGTTGATTCTTTTTTTCTTTCTCCTAGTTGTCACTTAATTGAAATTAATATTGTAATTGCTTTTTCTGGAGACTCTGTAACTTTGTGCACTCTCATTTAGGGAGAGAAATATGGATGATGGGTGACTAATGATGCTTAGTTAGGCATTTTTTAAAAATAAATACAGCATCTGTCAATCTGCTCTCTGTCAGCGAGAGAAGCAGCTCCTGTTTTCACACACTATCTTCCTTGAGGGGATTCTGTCTTGGGAAGCACTGTAATAGGCTGAAGTGGATGGGATTTGACTTTTCTTGGCAGTTTTCACCCTTTCCTTTGCAAACACCCTTGCAGTTTTCCCATAACATTTATGGGGGCTGAGAGTGCATTGCTGCCAAAGAGAGAACATCTCACAGTGACATTGACCACAGCAAGTCAAATACTTATCCTTCAAATTTATAAACAAGGATAATAAAAGTTGGACAAACAATATCTTTAGCCCGAGGAGTTCAGTTTAGCTATATTGAGCAGGATGTTGCTGTGTGAATTTAAATTAGCTGGATGTATCCTGGGTGGTTTGGACAAGGTGGACTGCTGTGTCTCTCCCTCTGCCTCCTTTGCCACCTGCTTACTGATAAGACTTTTATTTTTAACCTATCAATAGTCTGATTCCTCTGCCTGCAAGGTTCAAAAGGACACATTGTCATTTTACTCATAAATATACAGTATTTTATTTCCTTCTCATTGACTCCTCACTCTTCAAATGTTCATTCCTTACCTTTTCCCTTCTGGTGAACAGTCTTGTTTCCTGCTGCTTGAAAAATAAAAGGAAGCACTTTACTTTTCAAGCGTTTCTGAGGACCAGCCTCTCCTCTTTTTAAAATTAGCTGTGTGCTGCAAGGTGCAGGGGAGCAGAGGGTGGAGGATGGCAGGGTGAGCAATCAGCTTGGATCCAAACAGAAAAATTCATGACCTAAATGATGCATCTCCCTCCAGATGTCAGAGCAGCAAATAAATGTTTCATAAACTTTGCTTTCCAGGTCAGCTCCAAGCCATGATTTTATGTTGGTGGTTTAACCCTTAATGTTTAGAGAAAGCAGCACAAGGAGCAGGGGATGTTCCTGGACATCCATGCTCCTGGGAGTAGTTGTGGCATTAATGCCTCCAGCCAGGAAAAACAATATGCAAGACTGATATAATAACCTTGAGATTTATCATCACAGATTTACTTTGTAGAAAAATCTGAGGAAATGGTTTCCCACCCCTGTGAAAATACATCAACAGCAGGTTCTGCACCCTGGGGCAAGAGCAGAGGTGGCTGGTCCTGCAGGAGCCACACCAGCCTTCTGTGAGGTCCACAACACCTCTGTCCACCCAGGAAAGCTGTTTGTACAGTGGGATGGAGGAAAGTAGGTGGTGGATGGCTGCAAGGAGGAAGTGAGGACAGAAAGGCAGAATTATGTAATTATATCTGTAGGATGAACACTTTTCCATCGACTCAATCCTCACAGCTGTAGAAGCACGGGGGGCTTTTTTTGCAGGTGAAGGAACAGCTGTTGCATCCTCAGAACTTGGATCCCACGTGCCAGCCCTGTGCTGTTGAGCAGAGCTGCCTGGCACCAAGGCCCTGCTCTCTGCAGGAGTCACCCGTGTTCTCCAAACCAGCCCCTGCCATTTTCCGTGGGGCAGGAACCCTCTGCCAGCCCTGCCTGTCCTCAGGCAGCCAAATGGGGCTGCACACCCTGCTCTCCTCACCAGCACGGAGATTGTCAGCAAATTCTGTTAACGAGTGGCACAATTGATGTGCTCGTGGGCTACTCCAGCGCTGGAGATTTATTGTATTCTCCCTTCTCGCCGTGCTGCTGCTGCTGCTTTACAATTTAGAGGGAAGCTGGCATTAAAAACATCTGCTGCCCACGTTGGCCTGGAGTTGCCAAACTTCTGGCTCTCTTTGTGCCAGGGAGGGCCTTGCCAGCAGCAGGGTTGTGTTTAAATGTTAGCTCCCGAAAGCGCGGCTCGCGGGCACCACTGAATCAGCGCTAATCCTGACATTTCACTCGGGGAAGGGGAAGGATCAGGGAGGGAGAGGCACAGCCAGGAGCTTAATTAGCATGGAAGTGCAGAAAAAAGTGGCATGCTGTACAAAAGAGCACGGTAAGGGGTTATTTCTTGTGTTTTCCTGAGGTTTCCCCACAGCTGCTGAGGATGTGTTATTTGGGAGGTGCTGGCTCGGCTCCAGGCTGTGGCCCTGCACTGAGGTTTCTGCCTGCTGGTGACATCCAGGATGCTCAGAGCCCAGTGTGGGTGTCCCATTTATTCCCAGAAGTGCAAGATCTGTTCCCTTTATCCCTCCAGCTGTGTTTTGGGGAGTTTTCCCTGATGCTGGGATGCTCCAGGTGGGTCAGGGTCTGATCTTTGTGATGTCAAACCAGGCACTGAGACTTGTCCCTGCATCCCAATGTCTGTGCCACGTGTGTTCACTCTATTTGAAGAATTCCTGACAGGTAAAGAAGCTGTCAGCTCTTCATTTCCACCCCTCACTTTAATAATCAGTGATTCTTTTCCTGATTGCTTCCAGAGCAATATCAACACCCCACAATAAGCACAAGGCATTGTCACACCACAGAAGGGAAAACAATGGCAAAGTGCTCAGGATCCTGCACAGGAGGAGTTGAGAAGTAGCAAACTTTGGGGAAAACAATTATGAAGACCCTCTCTATTTTCTATATATGTTTTGGCAGGGAATTCTAGAATTGTTTAGGTTCAAAAACCCTCTCGTTACTTCAGCACTGCCAATCCCACCACTAACCTGTGTCCACATGTGCACATCCTTTAAAATCCTCCAAGGCACTCTCTGCATTTAGAAACCTTTTTGGTGAAGAAATTTTCCCAAATATTCTATCTGAACCTCCCCTGGTACAACTCAAGGCAGTTCCTTCCCATCCCATCACCCCTGTTACCTGGGAGAAGAGCCTGACTTCCACCTGGCTGCAAGCTCCTTTCGGGGACTTGTAGAGAGCTTATATGGTGAAAATTCAATCTAAAAAGAAGGAATGAAATATGAAGTTTATTAATAGACTCCAGTAATTTCTACGTGCATTTGTATCCTTTATGGAGTAGTGTTTCTTCTCCCAGTCAGTGTTTAAACCCAGTATGCTGTCAAACTTACCAAATAATTTTTATTTTTATCTTTTGGTAAATGTTTTTGGTAAATACTTTTTGGTAGTTTGGTTTTGGGATTTTTGTTAGGTTTTTTTGTTTTGGTTTTTTGTGGTTTTTTTTTTGTTTTGTTTTGGGTTTTGTTTTTTTTTTTTTTGTTTTTTAGATTTTGGGGTACTTTTAAGCTGATAAAATCTTCATCATTTTCTGTGACTTTTTCCAGTTGTGGCATCACTCAATTGCAGGTAAGATCCTGACTTGTGAGAAAGAAGTGCTGAAAGCAAGTTAGGAACCATTTCTTTAGGAATCCCTGGGCTGGTTTTACTCTCCTAAAGAATTTCCTGACTCTTGGAGCAGCCAAGTCTCATGGAAGGAGATGATGGCTCAAAGTGAGACCGTGTTTCTCAACGTACAGCTCAATGTAGAATATGAACATGCAAATCACTTTTTCATAAGGCATTAGAAACATTCCACTTGATCAAAAAGGAGAAAAAGATGAAGTTTAGCAGCAACCAGAGGGGGCTTGATTTCAATAGGAAACGCTGAAATGATTTGATGATATGGAAAGATGTTTATATTTCCAGGTGATATTGTCAGGAGAGGTTGCTGCTAAATATCCCTGTTTGTATTTCCTTGGAAAGATGGTGTTGAGAGCACAAATGCCTGCAAGGTTCCTCCCTGAGTGTAAATCCCAGCCTGTATTTCTGCAGGTTTGAGCAGTGTGCTGCAGAGTGGAGCTGCCAGGCACTGAGCAGCAGAGGGCACTGATCTAACAGGAGTGGGAGAAAAATCCTCATTTTGCCTCAGCGCAGTCTAAACGGCCCCAAGATTAATCTGTTAATATCCTCTCTTTCCTTTCCCTCCTATATCAGTGTTAATTGCCAAACAAGTGACAACTTTCCCCAGTATATTATACTGGTCCATTATACTCTGCTGCTGCAGATATGGTTATTTGCAAATTCGCTACAGACTCCTCCACAAATTCCTGAGGGTTTTATGTTGCTCTTGTATGTATGAATACAAATAAATAGAGGCTGCAGTTCCATCTATATCAAATTTAATCTGCATGCTGTTTAAAGCAGTCTAAATATTAAAACCAGATTATTGGAGTTTTCCACGGGAATAATTTTATTTTTCAGAGTTTACTTCCAAATCAACTTGTCTCTTTCCTTTGTGGTTATTTTTTTGCCTCCAAAAAGATCCTTTCTTCTCAGGATTACAGTGTTTTTATTGGCTCTGCACTCACAAGTGTATTTAAGGAATGGTTTATACCTGTTGTCAGCTGAGCTGATAAATGCACCCGCCACGGAGACTTGGCATAAATAGCCATCATAAACCTGGCTGCATAAAATACATGGCATAAAATCCAAAGGAAAAGGCCAGCCTGGATGTGCCGGGGTGAAGGAGGAGGCAGAGAGGGGCAGCAGCTCCTGCTGGTGCTGCCCAGCCCGGGGCAGAGCAGAGCTGAGGGACGCTGGCGGCTGCAGACAGGGCTGGAGGCAGAGGCTGTCAGCAGCACTGATGGAGCTTGGCGTGCCTGCAAATCGCTCTGACAGCCAGGGCCCTATAAAATTTTAATTTGAGGAATGAACCTGCTCTAAACTTTGCGAGTCGAGCCCTGCAGCTCGTGGCTCGGGCAAGATTTTTGCGAAGATAAATGAAAATAGACTTAAGGACTCTGACAGCAGCCAATGGGCAAGGCCCTGTCTTGTGTCTGACAAAGAGCCCCGACCTGTGTCACGAAATTGGGGTCAGTAAATAAATATCAGCTGCTGTAAGCACGTCTGCAGTGTCACAGTGTTATTAAAAGCCTTTCAGGGTGAGCAAAGGACATTTGTGTCGAGGTAGCCTTGAGGTCTGGCTGCCTACAAATGGTGGTTTATTGTCTGTGTTGTGTTAGTCTGACTGAGAGCATTATGGCAGGTGTAACTGTACCCTGCAGAGCTGCCTGAGATTTGGCTGCTTCGCTGGTTTTGGAAGAGTTTTCAGTGGAAAAATCCTGTTACTGAAGGTGCATTTTGGTTGTTACAGACTATCGAGGCTCAAAGCAGGAAAGGGATCTCACTCTGAGCTATTTGGGATCAAACCCCAAAACTAAATCCAAATGAGGACACTTAAGTGGGACTACTAATAGCAGCCCTTGTTGCTGTTTCCTAATCACAATTAAAGTGGGAAAGCATCTTGAATAGCTGGGGAAGGGTTACCCACCTCCCAAAACTTACTAAAAGTAGTATGTTTAGTGCTTCTTTTGGGAAATTCCTGTCTGAATAGAGGTCATAGTGTTAGCAGGCAGCAAATAACTGTCAACTTCAACAGAATAATACCAAATTAGTGCTCTCCAGCTGAAGACAGATGCCCACTTCTTATGTTCCAACATATTCTTTTCAAATATGGATGTAGCACCTTCCCAGTTGATGGGTAGTGAAGCTTTGTGAACCCTAACTGCTTTTCAAATAGAATATTCATGTTACATGGTCATTTCTTTAAATACCTTTTTTATGTAAGCTGCTTTAAATGTAAGGTTTGGGTCAATTTTTTGTCTTTTCCTCCATTGGGTGATGTTTTATCCCCTCAATATGAAGGCAGCTGAATTTTGTGCTTAATTACATTTTATATGTACCCATTTGACAGAAAACTTATTCATGACTCTGGATGTGAAGCAGAATCTGGCTTTGGTTCAGTTTGAGAGGCAGCAGGTCAGACTTTAGTGCACGGTGGCTTTCTGATTTGTTTGTTTGATTTAGTCTTGTTTAGCAAATGCCAAAAAAAAGAATTTCCTCCACTGAGGTCATCTCAAGAGAGGTCAGTCAGAGTGGCCTGCCCAGAAAAATCCCTGGTTTTAAGCTGTGTTTTAATTTATTCCTGGCAAAGGGTGGCAGCCCAGGATTTTCTGCTGCTACATCTGCTCTTGGGCACTGGTGGTGTCCATGAATTGCTTCCCAGCTTAGGTCCCACTGCAGGATCTGGGCTGGACTTGGCCAGAATGTGTGTGAGATACCTCCTGAGATGGATTTCCATATCTGATTAGTGTGAGTGAAGCAGGGAGCCCAGCTTTAGAATGCCTGAGCAGAAGAATTAATGTAGACACTGCACGAAAGGCTGAAAGAACAGAGATGCATGGGAGGGGTTTATCAGACACCACAGAACCCTGGAATGGTTTGGGGTGGGAAGGAACCTTAAAGCCCATCTCATTCCCCCCTGCCATGGGCAGGGACACCTTCCACCAGCCCAGGTTGCTCCAAGGCTCATCCAACCTTGAAATATCAGCTACTGCAGAAAGAGAAACAACATTCTGTATGCCAGAACCCAAAAGCAAGAAAAATTATTTATTATGATCCAAAAAGGAGAAAAGGACTTGGTGTTTCAGGTATGGGAGCCTAACCTGGAAGCATCAGATGGGAAATACCCTCCTAGAGTCTGAAAGGAAAGAGAAAAAGGAGAAAAAGAAGGGAAAAGGCATTTTACAGCAAATGTAGGAATGTCACTAAGTTAGGAATGTGAGGGATGTGTCCAAAGAGGCCATTGGTGGTCCCCATCCCTGGATGTGTCCAAGGAAAGGCTGGAGGTGGCACTCAGGGCTGGGGACAAGGTGGGGATCTGGCACAGCTTGGACTCTTTGGTTGATCTTTGGGATCTTTTCCAACCTCACTGATTCTATGATTGAAGGGGAGAATTGTGGCATCCATCTTTTTCAATGGTCAGTGCAGAAAATTCAGCAATTCTTACTGTATGTGATTTCCTAAAAAAAAAATAACTTATTTTTCCTCACCAGCCCTACTGCCATTTCCCAGAAAACAAAGATATATCCAGGAATAATTGCTTTAGCCTTTAGTTTTGAGTGGAATTTTTTCTTTTCCTCTGCCAAGCAAATAGAAAAAGCAGTTGGACTGGTTTAACATATACTCCTATCTAAGAAAAAAATCCAATAGAGATGAAGATAACTTTATTTCTGTCAGCAAAGAAAAATATATATTTGATCCAATCTACACTAAACTTTTCTTTGCAGTTCTTGAGAAATAAAAATGGAAAAAAAAATCCATATATCACATTCTTGGCCAGTATTTGATGACATTCCCCTTCAGTTTTTCCTTCTGTTTTCTTACTAACTACAACAAAAAAGGGAGAGTGCAAGTTTATGTACCAGTAAAGGTAGAGCAGCAGAGTTCCCAGGCACCTCATTTTACAATTTGCTTTGACATGAAGTGAGAAATAACTGAGCACAACCTTTACTACAATAATTGGATTTTTGCCATCAGGAGAAGCTTGTTACATTTGTGTCCTCTGAGAAATAATAAGCTTTTTAGGTTGGGTTTTATAGACTCCACTCTCTGTAACCTTAGAGGGATGTGATGTGCAGTGGTTGGATCCTTCCCTGCCCGAGTTGATCATCTCTCATTGTTCTGTCAATAGTGGTGCTTGGTTTACACCACCACAGCCCCCAAATCATTTTGTGAGACATGGCTTAGAACACAGCAGACTCCTCTGTCTTCCTCCTTTTTTTTTTTTTTTTTTGCTCTTTCTTGCTTCTCTTGTTTCAGGTTTTGTCAGTGATTTTTTGCCCTTTTTGCAATTTCCTGGAAGAATCGTAGGACAATAGAATTAATTATAAAATCTGCATGGATATTGCACCTGGAAATGTCAGTTAGGTCAGAGCCCAAGGATGAGTGAGCTTTGTCAGCTGGGGATAGGAAATTTAATTTTAGCATCTCAAGTGTTTTGAAGTCACATGTGGTGTTTCTCTCCATCACATCTGGGCTCCCCCAGTCCAAAAAGCTGCTTAATTTCATGCATCTCATTAAACTTGTGAGTAATTTCATAGATTTTATTAGTACTAGCTAGAACTTTACCATAAACATTGATGATCATGTACAGGTTTGTCAATGATTGTGTCTGTCATTTTCTAAGCTAAGCTGAAATGAAACAAATGTTGAAAATAATATAAGAAATTGTTACTTCTGATTTTGTTATGATACCAGCTCCCAGAATATTTGTACCTATTGTGATATTGCTTCAGTACTGTGAGTACAGGAGCAGTGAAAAGATAAAATATACATTAAAAAATATTCTATTACAAGATTTTCATAGTGTAAAAGAAGCAACAGGAGCATTGCACGTGAGTATCACCATTCATGACCCCAAGAGACTGGCATTGCAGCATCACCAGGATTATTTATCCTATGAGGAATATTAGATTTGATACAAGGATTGGATATTAGGAAGGAATTTTTCCCTGGGAGGGTGGGCAGCCCTGGCTGCCCCTGGATCCCTGGCAGTGCCCAAAGCCAGGCTGGACAGGGCTTGGAGCAGCCTGGGACAGTGGGAGTAGGAGGGACTGGAGCTTTAAAATCCCTTCAGCCAAGTCCATCCTATTACACAACATGATCTGAACCTGTTTTATTTAAATATAGCCATGTGAGATGGGAAATGTGAAGAGGTAAAACACTGTTTTAGGAGCGGGAGATGGATATTAAGTTAAAGTGCCTTGTACTCAAAATCAATTTGAATTTACTTCAAACTTTGCATAACCTTCTCCTCAGAGTTATACAAATGTCTTGATAGACCCATTAAAATCTGGAAAATGGGAGAGAAAAATCTCAAGATATGAGACTCCAAATGAGCGGAAATAAAAATCTCTAAGTGAAGTGCGAAATTAGAGTGGATCAGTGAGAATTTTAAGTTTCAATTTCTTTCACTTTGTGGCTTTATCACACTCTGTTACTTCACCACTTTTATGGAGCAGAACGTACACGTTACAACCTATTTATTCCAATTTATTTTTGCAGGGTCTTCTCTTTGGGTGTGTTCTCATTTTACTTGTGTAGCTCAAGGCGAAGCCCCTGTGGTGTCTCTGAGAGAGGAGAAGAACAAATGCTGGTGAATCTATGGTAAATCATGATTTTTGAACTCTCCTTTCATTATCTTGGTGGCCAAAAGAGGAGAGATTCAGATTGGGGTTCCCTTACAAGCTCAAAGTCTCTTCCTCCTTCTAGAAACAGATTTCAAATGCAATTTACCTCATCAGGGGATGTGCATGAATTTGTTTTCCAGGATGAACTGACTTGTTACTGAGCACCACACCATTTATTTCCTGTTCCTGTCTCCCTCCAAACAGTAGAACTGGCCTCATCTTATTTAGTCTCACAAACCAAAATTGTTTTCTCATATTTGCTGTTTCACTGCACTTAAAACGTGGCTCTTGTCCTTAAGGATACCTTTAAATGTGACTTTTATTCTGAGTTGTTTTTTTGGTTGAGACTCCCATTTACACCCCAAATTGAGGGAGAAAAATTGTGATTTTCTTTATCATGATGGTACAGTATGAAACAAATTGCTTCAGATTATGATTCCCTCCAGTTTAAATTGTTCTGTTGTTTAGACTGGAGCTGGCTGACAGTTTCTTCATTTATCTTTCTTGGCTAACGCAGCCCTGGACATATTTGAGGCATTAGGCTGGGGCTGGTTTGTCAGCCTTGACCTTGTGGCACATTAGCTCCTTGCAAAGCTGACACTCTTCATTTCTCAGCCCTAGAGTTTGTTCCAAGCTCTCTGAGCCAGGATTTGCCACAGCTGCTTGTGAAATGTGTATGGGCAGGTATCAAAAGCCATCATACATGGTTTTCTTTATCACACTCCTTGTTTTCCCCAGATTGTATTCTTGATCAGAAACAAAAATCTCACCATTCACACCTCACAACAAAATTTAATTGCTGTTTTTCTTCACTATTTTATAGACTTTGTCTTTCAACCAACTTTTACTCTTGAAATCTGGGCCATTGAAATTAGCAGCGAGTTCTTGCTACTCAGTGATCTGAAGTTATCTGTGAAGGACGCCCTGGTGGTTTCTTCTAAAAATTGGCTTTAGTCAACTTAATCTATAGGCTTCATTTTAGGAAAGGCAGCAGCTTTGGAGCAGAAAACTGAGGAATTCATGTGACTTAAAGCTGATACAATTGTGTAAGTATTTCCATGAGTGCTTGGAGTTTATTCCATGTTCACTTTAAATTGGATAAAACTAACCTCTGTTCCAAAGCCTCCTGGAGAGGCAGCCAGCAAAGTTTCATCTGTTTCTTTTCACCAGGAAGGTGGCCTCACTTCTTCACAACAATTTCTTGCAAACTTTGCATGTTCAAAGGCTGAGGCTCATCTTTTCTCCTAATGGGAATTAATAGCACCAGGAAGTTCTAACAACACTTGTCTCTTCAGAGGAATGAGGCTGTGACTCACTAAAAGTTGCCTCTCTGGTTTTCTTGCAGATAAGAACCTATGGGAAAGGGGGAAAAAAAAGCCACATTATTCAAGAAACAAACAAATAAACCAAATTCACAGTGACCCTGCTCACAGGGAATCCCAGAGTGGCTCATTTTCTATGGTAACTCACAAACCTTAAAAACCATCTTGGCCTGAAAAGGTCTCGGGTAAATTGTGCAGACCCAAAGCATTTGGGAATCAGCTGCTGAGGGAACACGAAAACAAAAATGTTGATTGCATGTTCTGGGAGAGAGCAGGTGAAGCTCATGCCAGCAGGGAGATTTATCCGTGGTTCACTCTGGGATGAAGAGCAGCTCGTGGAGGAGAGGGAGCTCTGTGGCAGCCTCAGCTCATCCCTGAGCCCACACGCAGCTGTTTGGCTGCCAGATGCTCTGGTTTTAATGGGTGAATCACAGCTGCAGCCCTGAAAACGCAGCACTCCCCTCTCCAGTCTCTGCTGTTCAGTCCTGATGTCTCATTTTCACTCTGCAGATTATTTTCAGGTCTCTCTATATATTTTTTTTTCTCGTAAGCTGATTCTTCCTTTTTGTTTTGTCCTGTGTTGTTAGAGATCTTTATGAGCCATAGAATTCTGTGTGGTTATTCAAGTAAAGTTTAAAACTGTTGAAGTCAAAGATATTTCAACATATTCAAATATTACAGAATTTAGCCATAAATCAATCAAGTTCAAAATGTAAGAAACTTAAATCAGCCATGTAGGAGGCCCTGGAGGGCTTTTTCTCTCCCCAGGAAAAATGTTGTGTTTCACACGGTGACAGACACCCAAAATGCAAATAAGGCTCCCCTCCTAAATTTGGATTGTTGTTCCACAGATTGTTTACTTTTATGGTACTTCATCTCTAAATGGATAAAGAATCAAAAATATCTGCCCTTGGTGAGTCCCAAATAATAGAGGAAGGTTGGCAAGCTGATAAGGAGAGATCTGAGTGGGATTCAGGGAACACCTGGCAGTCTGTAGGAGCCTAAAATCAGAGTGACTGTCAAGGGCACAAAGTATGGGCATGTCCAGAAGTGGAGTTTCTCATGACTGTGCTCCTACTGTGAGGATAAAATGCTGATTTTATCATGTCTGAGTTATCTGCATCATCTCCTTCCTTGACTGCTGAGCTTTCTGAACAAATCCTGCAGCAAAGGCACAAAAAAATGTATATTTTCTAACTTGTTTTGGGAAAGATCCATCTCACCCAGCAGCACAGGCTTTGGAGAAGCCACACCCACCAAATTTTGTCTTCAGTGGAGCCTGGATTTCATCCTTCTTGCTGGACCTGTGAGTATCTGATAGAATCATGGGAAGTTGAAGGGTTGGAATGAACTTTAAAGATTATTTAGTCCCAACACCAATGGGCAGAGACCACAGTCACTTGTTTATATGTGAGAATGAGAATTCCTCTCAAGAGCACTTCACATCTTCTTTTTCCTAACTCAAAACTATGTAATATATTAATTTTTATTGCCTTTTTATGTCAAGTAAGACACAGATGAGGCTATACAACATTTCACTTATTTCTCATCCTACAGCAATGATAATTTATGTCAAGAGCTGTAAGCTAGCAGACCACAGGAAATAGCATGAAATAAATATTTCCTAAAATGCCTTAATAGGAGAGCTAATGCTTCTAATGTGTGTGTCTTGTAACTTGATTTGGTCTAAACTGAGAGTGAATTGGATTGCCATACTTCCATGGGTGAGTATTCAAACATGCCTAAACTTCATAGAACCTCCTGGAAAGAGAGACAGGCAGTGTCAGAGCAAAATCAAACCCAAACTTTTAAGCCTGTTTGCACAGCAAGCTCAAGAACCACTTTTGCTGATCTGCCTGAAACCTGGGTGATTTAAATGCCATTATTCTCTTTGTCAATGCCCAGGCAAGTTCTGGTACAAGTGGAAAACCTAAAAAATATGAACTTTGCCTAATAAAACGTATTAAAATGGGTGCCATGAAACGGAATTATTTCAGCTGGAATGTATACACTGGGGACAAGCAAGATCTTGAATATTCACATTACAGCTCATTGAAAAGGCAATGGGCTATGCAACAAGATTGACAACAAAGGGAAAAATGATGAGGAAAATTGCCTTACTTATCTGCTAGAGTGCTCTTGACTGCCAACTGTAATTTTATGGTTCATTATATAAAAAAAATACCATTAATGTTAGTACTTGTGTATCATAATCATGAGAAGGGAAAAAGTTCATTGAAATGTGCTCCATTTTTAATCAAGACACTATAATTGTGTGTTTTTCAGGCATCATCAATTTCCATCAATTTTACTGCTGCACAAATAATGTGCTGCTATAGTTCTTCCACAGGTCAATTCCTGCATGAGGTACGTTGGCTGCAGGGATGTAAACTGTAAATAAACAGTGGCATAACTTATCTTCTCTGATATTACTTGATACACCACCAGCTTTACATTGATAAGGGGAGCAAATGGAAGGGCTGGGCTTGAATTGTGTGGTGCACCACAGACCTTGGAAATTGTTATATAAATGTCGTTATATAAAATGTCAGGCAACAGCCAATATTAGCAACACAGAGCCACTGTCACACAGCAAATGTGTCTGTCAATTCAGCTGGGTGTTTTTGGGAGTTCTGAAAATCACAGCTCGGGTAAAATTGTCTGAAACTCCAGCAGAGCTGCACTGGGACGTGTCTGCCACCAGCCCTGTGGATTGGCCAGCTCAAAACTGCTCTGGCCATGGGAGAATTTGGGTTCCTCACACCCAAAGGGAAGTGAAGGTGGCACTAATCCATCTCTTTTTGCAAAGGGAGAACAAGGGAGCTCAGTGCCATCTTTGGGTGCACAGAAAGGTTTGTGCTGAACACATTTTCTGGATTAACATTGGTGTTATTCCATAGAATGTCAGGGAACAAATCTATAGCACAGCCTCAAGCCCAGAGCAGAGGAGAGGCCTTTCCCAAGGACTTTCCTCTTGATAAAAGAAAGATCATTCCCAGATGATGGTTTCCTAGATGGATGATGCTCAGACTTTCTTTATTCCATTCCAGGCTATGGATGAGACTGACCTTTGGTAAAAGCTGCTCTTTTCTTTTGGGAACATGCTGAGTTTTGAGGTAAGTTGAATTTTGTTTACAAAATTGAAGCTTAACCCAAGTCACAGCTGGCAGCCAAGTGCAAAAGGCTCATGATAGGTGTGCTATCAATGTTTTTGAAAGCTTTTTTGTCTACTGATGCAGAATATTGACGAAAACTGAGGATATTTATGGGTAATCTTTGCTGTATCTGATCCTTAATCCCATTGAGCACATTCCCTTCCTGAAGAATTCATCATGGAATCGCAGAATGGGTTGGATTGGAAGACACCTTAAAGATGATCTCTTGCTAATGCCCTGCCTTTGGCAAGGACACATCCACTAGCCCAGGGCCAGAACTGCCACCAGCATTTGTCTTCCTGCTCATTTTTTAAAATCCCAGTCTGATATTGGGATTCTAATCCCAACTAGAACCAGAATTTTAATCCCATTCTCTTGCAGAGAAATCTCCATGAAGATGCCTGAGAATGAAGCAGGTTGTTGCACCCCATGAAAGCAGCCCTGGCACACACCACAGCCAGGAATAAACACATTTTCTCTCCACTCTCCCTCTTTTGAAAGCTCCTTGTGCTTACATCAAGGAGGAAAAGCTCAGTAGACTGGGCAGAGCTGGTGCTGAGTAGTTCATGCTATGGCAAACAACTCGTAACGAGTGGCATGGTTTGAATTATATATTCATGTAGTATTTCAGCTGTATTAGTGTCAGACACGATTGGATTTGTGGAGCTTTAATTATAAATTACTTGATATAATAAGGTCAGCTGTCAAAAGCCCATTCCAGTGTCTGAGGCACTCAAAGTTTTGTTGTGGGGGGATGAAAAGAGCAGTTCATTTTATTCCTGAAGAGTCTGGGGAAGTGGAGGATGGTGAGACTGAAGCTCAGGGGCTTTCCTGAGGCTGACAAGCCCTCCAGAAATCCCAGCACTTTGCCAAGGCAGCACCATCCAGGGCCCTGGGAGCAAACTGCTGCCAACTGAAGCTCTGAGCTGAGCAGTAGGCCTGAAATAGCCAAAATAATACAGATATTTCTGCCTATTTTCTAAATGTCACCGCACACCTCCCACTTGGCAGTGGGATCCTCCTGCAGAGGATGCTGAGCAGCCGAGTGGGGAGGGCTGGAGCAGCCTCTGCTTCCTCCTGCCCCCAGCAGAAGGGAATGTCTGGGATAACACTTTGCAAATCTGCCTGGAAAAACATGGCATTATTCATAGTGTATGATTAGTCTTGCACGCTTTCCTTGTTATAAATATGTAACACATGCTCCAGTGCAGAATGTGATAATGTATTCCAACATGATCTTTATTGCTGATATTTAAAAACCTGTTCCTGAATATGCACAGTTTAAATTTCACATGAGTGTACATCTCCCATTTTTCCTGCTTTAAAGCGTAAAGTCTCTCAGGCAAAATGTAGGTTTTATGTCAATCCATTTCTACCCCTTTCCTCAGCTCATTTGTCTACAGTTAAATATTTTCTTCATCTTCCACAGGAAAATATGAATTATTCTAGTGCACCAAGTGCTGCAGTGTGTGTGCATCTGTGTTTGTTGGGAAGTCAAAATACAAACAGTGGAGAAGATATCCTCATTTGTTTTCCACTCCAGCTTTTAAGTGATATGTTAGGAAGCAATCACAATAAAGAGGAGCCAAAGGGGCCAAAGAAATTATTTCTCAGTGAGACAGCAGCCTGCTGTTATCTCTAATCTAAGAGGCACTGGATAGAGGTCATCTTCTGATCAATGAAGTGAATTGCACTTTATGACGCTGCAAACAGACAGAGAATGCTACAATCAAGTGCTTTCGAAGAGAAAACAGAAGCAGCAAGAGAGTGAGAGGAGAACCATAACAAAAATAAACAGATTTATTGCTATACAGAGCCTGTTTTACAAGGGCCCTGCAGTGTAGGAAGAGGATGTTGCCCTCCTTCAGCGCCCTGGACATTCAGAGTATTGCTAAGACCTGAAATCACTTTACCTGCCCAGGACAGTCCTCTGCACAAACAGAGTTAACAACGTGCTCTGCCACGTCCAAAGATTATCCCTCCTAAAGAAAAAACAATCTAGGTTCCAAGCTGAACACTTCAGCATGGGCTGTAATGGGACTTTCAGGAATTCTGAACAAGGAATGCTGACAGCTTTTCTTCCACAGCCTCCAGACATTTCAGGGCCTGGCTCCCTGCTTTGCCCATATTTTGCTTTTTAAGAGGAGTTTGACTCAAGTCTTACAGCACTGTCTGATATGATTTTGGATCTTTAAATAATACAGATTTCAAGGCCTGATCAAAATGTTTGCTGCTGAAGTTTTATAGTTTGGAGCATTAAGCATGGACATGTCATGCTAATTGAGCAAGAACTGCATGTGTGATGCAGCCAGTGCCACAGGAAAGCCTCAAAACAGTCTCTGCTTATTTTTTTTTCCAGACCTTGCAAAATCAATAGAAAGGTAACGAGGGCCCTTGCTGTCAGCATGGATTAATCTGGAATTCCCTGGCACCTTCAGATCCTTGTGCATCAAAACATGAGTTTATATCAAAAGTTTGAACAGTGGCTCAAAGTGCTCAGGAGTTCAAAAATGACAAGAGCCAGCGAACTAAAATGCCTCCAATTTCTATGGTTTGAAAACTTCAAAAAGTGTGATTGTGCTGGGAGGCTTTGATCTCAATATTACTTTTCTATTGACTTTGAAGTCCAAAGCAAAGGGCCATTGCAGCGGGATCCGGAGGTGCCGAGTGTTAATTCCTTATAGCCACATTTAAGGGACAGCATATTAGCTATTGACCACTGGATGCTAAAGATGTAACCATAATAGAGAGGATTTTCTTCTTAAAGAAGGTTTCACACTCAGCAGTGTTGGTGCAGTTTGAGTTTTCACAACAAAAAGGTCGCCGACACCCAAGACCTCTGGAAGGTGTTTTCTAGAATATTCCACATTTTTAATATAAAGCTGTTACAGCCAAGCAGGAATTAGTATTCTGTCAAAATTACCCACCAAACAGTGGTGTGTTATTTTTGGAGCTGGTGAGGGAAACCTCCAAGGGGGATGTTGGTGAAGGGCTGGAATCTCTTCCCTGAGAGGGGAACTTTGTAAATTGGCACCAGCATCTATCTTCAAACAGCAGAACTGGAAAGGAAAAAATGGAAAGGGCTGCATTTATATGGCTTGTAAAATATTCATTTATGTGCTGTGCTTCAGGAGAATCGATCTCTGGAGAGCAGGAGGTTTCTTCATCTCAGTCACATTGCAGTAGAGGGAAGAGCTGAGTGGGGTGAGATGTCGTGGGGGCAGTGATGGGGCCAAGCAGGGCAGCACGTGCTGGCCCTGAGCTCTGGATGGGGCACGGGGACATCAGGGCAGCAGGAGAGGGACACAAGCTCATCCCTGTGCCTCGGGGTTTTGATTCCACTCAGTGGCAAATTGAAACGTTTTTGTAGATTTGGTCTTCAGTGACTCGGTTTTTTCTGCCAGAGCATAGCAAGGTTTTTTGGTTTTTGTACAGGTACGTGTTGGGATTCCTGGGGTGGCTTGTGGAGGGGCCAGGAGTTGGATTTTGATGCTCTTTGTGGGTCTCTTCTAGTTCAGAACATTTAATGAATGTATGATTGTGAAAATGAATTGATTTTTGGATGGGGCACAGCAGATCTTGTTCTGCCCCTCCACAGTTCCCTGTTGCTCTCAGACACTGGATGTGCTGCAATATTCCATGGGATGGGATCTGTGCAGCTGGATTGACTTTTTACTATGGCCTCTTGAAATCACTTCTTGGGTAGTTTCCTCAGGAGTTGAGGAAATTTCCTTCCATTGGATTCTCTAAACCTGCCAGAGCCCCAGGCAGGGCTGTGCAGTGAGTGTGAGATGTGGTGTGGGCAGGCACAGCTGGGTTTGCCAGCGACCAGTGCCACCAATCCACTGATTTTTCCACTTAAAATACCCTTTTGAGGTTTCAAGTGAGGTGTTCTATTGTGAACAGGATTCTTCCACAATTTTTTCTGATGTTAAAGACTCGTAAAGGTTTTTAACTTTTACATAGTTAAACTGAGAAATAGCTCCTCCAATGTTTTCAGCTCCTCCTGACAATAATGTCTTTACCTTGGGAGCAAAGTATTCATGCTGATGTCAATAAAGGCAATGGTTTTGACAGCAGTTTTATACATCAGCATAGATCTGGAGTGCTGAATATTACCTGTGTTATCAATTGGCTAACACTTGCCACGAGAGAGATGTCTCTTTAGAAAGCTGTTCCTTTTATGAGTGTCATCAACTCCTGTCAGCCTGACACCGCTGGGTTTGACTGGGTTTGAAGTTTTTGTTGTTGTTTAAATTTGTGATAACATGAGTGCTTTTTGAGGAATGGATGTGGAAAAATGTGTTCTGTTCACATATAAACGGCTTCATTCAGCTGCTTTTTTGTGAAAGCTCTGAGATCTGTGGAGGAAAATACTTAAGTAATAGAGTGATTTGCAGTGCTTTTGGTGCTAAAACAGCACAGGTGTAGCTCTCACAGAGGCAGTGACTTATTGCAGCTTTGAATGCCTCTCCATTTAAAAGCTCTGGGGTTTCAAGCTTTGTGCAGAATCTATTTTGGATTTTGGATAAGCCAAAGGCAGACAGGCCCTAGGAGCACAGGGAAGCCACAAGTGCATAATCCTATCCCAACAAGTAAAGCCTCATTAGCAAATATCAGGAATATTTATTTTTCCATGCTAAGAAAAAGGAAAACCAAACTGACTTTTGTATTTCTAACAGTGCAAATTGGTGTGGATTCACAGTTTATGGATGCAGACAGAGCACAGGCTTGCTGGCAAACTTTGCTGTTGGTGAAAGGAACACCAACAAAAACAGATGTAACATCTGGCACAGCTCAGCACCAGCTTGTGTCTGTGACTGCTGGTCCAGGCCACACTCCTGAAGAAGACCAAGGAGGCATCAGCCATAATTCCAACAGGTGACACTGAATCTTCCCAAAATAATCACTGCCAGCTCGTAAGGGCCTGGTATCAATACAGAATCCCAGGAGGGATTGTTGGGAGGGACCTTAACACCCATCCCAATCCACTCTTGCCATGGCAGGGACACCTTCCACCATCCCAGGCTGCTCCAATCCCCATCCAGCCTGGCCCTGGGCACTGCCAGGGATGCAGGGACAGCCACAGCTTCTCTGGGCACCTGTGCCAGGGCTGCCCACCCTGCCAGGGAAGGATTTTTTCTTGATATTTAATATATTGTACCAACACACTGAAGTTGAACATGGATGGAGAGCAGGGAGCAGCTGCTTTCATTATGGGAGGCCTCTTTCTGAATATTTACATCTGAGATATAAATCACCCCTAACGCATCACTCAGTGTAATAGGTTCCTGTAATTAAATGAGAGCTTTATTGAATAAATTGCACACTGTTAATTATACGTGTAAGACTCTCTGGCAATTCCTTTGACTTTATTGCAGATAAAACAATGACCTTGTCTACTCTCATAGTGCTTGATAATTTAAGAAGATTGAAGAAGTGTTAATTGTGAGTTGGCCAAGAAGTCTTTAAAATGCTTTAATAGCTTTAATAGTATTAATTCAATATTGAGATAAGATTATTCCTTGTACTTTCTGTGTACTCACAGTGCCAGGCATTGCTCCTCTCACCTCTGGAACTCACCCCTGAGAGCAGTGGAGCTGGGGGAGGAGAACAAAAACCAGGAAAATGTTGATTTACTCTATAATAGCCAAAAATCGATTTTTCTTGATGAAGTGGAGAGTCAGGAATTATCTGCATCAAATCAGCAAGGATTTTATGCAAATGGATGCAGAATTAGAATAGCAAAGTTCAACTTGATGACATTGGTCTTATTTTTTGCATATTAGTCAATAGTTGCTAAGTTTACAATTTTCCCTTTCCTTTGGCATCTTTATTTATATTAAAGTTATTTATACATGCACACAAGTACAAACTCACCCATTGGGTACTGAAATTAAATCCCAGCGAGGCTTTATTTTTATTTACTGCTTCCTCCAATAAATGCACATCTTTCAAATCTCTGCAGAGCTGCATCGATTCCTGAAGTATCATCTCCCAATTTATTGAGTTCAAGTGGTGACTGATTGTCCCCTGACACTTCAGCAAGGACTTCAACATACAAGAAACAAGTTTTAAATAGGCTTCGATTTTATGAAGGTAACACCACATCTGGGAAGTTTTTTGGGATGGTTGGGAATTTCTTGATTTTTTTTTTTCCTCCCTGCACTGGAAAAAAAACTGCTGATTTGCCCAAATCCAAGCTGTTTGCTAAGCAGAATGGGAGATTCAACAGATCCAATTAAAAAGAAAAAGAACCCAGAGCAGTTGCAGGTTGACACTGTTAACAGGAGATTGTGCTTTTCCTTGTGATGGCAATTTTTTCAACATTTTAATGAACTTCCACTTAAAAAAAAAAAAAAAAGGAAGTTGAAACCAATTAATTGGAGTGACCTGACAATAAAAAAAAACAACAAAACAGGAGGAGTGTTGGAGGGTGGCAATGTGAGATCACAGCTTTACACCCCGTTTCTTACAGAACTTCCCTGCAAAGTGCTGAAAACCTGTGGGAGAACCAAGCTCAATCCACACTCAGTGGGGAATTTCCTTGTGGCATTGCTGATATCCTCCAAACTTAGAGAAAACTTGGGAATTTAAAGGGAAAATCAGCACCAACAGCCTGGTTTTTCTCTTTTTTGGTGTCTTCTGCTTTCCTGAGAGAAGCTTTTCTCCATCACCAGAGTCGAGCTTGGGGTCCTGCTTGTCTCTCATCTCTTAGCAAATTCCAGCCCATCCCCAATCCTGTTTAGCTTTGCTGGGACCTTCCTGAGATTCTCCTTTTTTGCCTCAATCCTATTGAACACCAGATTTTTGTGCTAAACAATACTGATCCATTTCTAATCACAACTTTGCTTGAAACTGGCATTGCTGCAACATCCA
The DNA here is from genome assembly GCA_003676055.1 of Chloebia gouldiae. Lineage (NCBI taxonomy): Eukaryota > Metazoa > Chordata > Aves > Passeriformes > Passeridae > Chloebia > Chloebia gouldiae. The sequence goes on along the minus strand of QUSF01000031.1, from coordinate 2,053,863 downwards.
GATCCTATCGAGTTAACTTGAAATCAACCTGGTTCACAGAAAACACTTGAATTTAAAGTTTGAAACCATCTTCCATTTAAAATAACATTTAAAAAAATTAATTTGCACCTGTGCTCTATAGGGCACAGGAAGAACAGCAAAGCTTTTCACCAGGATTTGAAAACTACAGCAAATTACTTCTTCAGACAGAGAAAAATAACCTAATAGCAGCTTTCTCTGGGAACTCACAGGATTTCTCTGTTCAAGAGAGCAAGAAAATACATGTGCTCTGTATGAATATAGAAATGAAGAAATAATTTATCAAGCAAAAATACAGGTATTTCTTCAACAATTTCCATTGCTGTGGAAATATTTTTTTCTTTTTTGACACAGTTTTACTGCTCTGCTCTTTGATAGATTGATCTAAGATAGGAGAAGTGTTTTCCTTCCTTTGATGATAATGAAAAAGGAAGAAAGAAAAACTTAAGCATTAAGATGCCAACATGTGTTTTATCTATTTCAGTTCTGCCTAAGAACTGTTCAGTTTCCCCCTATGCAGGAATTATTGCTTTACTTTCCCTGCCTCTTGCCACAAGTTTTCCTATTTTTTTTCCTTAGTTTCTTATTTTTTCCTTTGTATTTTACCATTCCCAAGGGACTAAAGCACCTGATCCCTAAGGTTATCCAGAAATACCCCACTGAGGATAAAATTTCTGCTTTGCTATTGAAACTATAAATTTTTAAATTTAATTAGTGCACTTCACTAGTCCTGTTTGAGTGGAATGTTGATCAGTTCTCTGTCCCCAATATGATTCTTATTTCTCTGAGACCTTTTAATAGAAAAAAAAATATGCCTTTCTCTAAATGCAGTTTTATTTATTTGAATCTCCTTCCCCAATTACTTAAATTAATATGAAGATACCAGCTGGAGACAGAGAGGACCAGGGGTATTTTTACTTGATTGATTTTCTATTTGTACATCTCCCAAAACAAATAAATCCACCTTGGAACTGAATTAAGGGGATTCACACCATGTTTTTTATTGGTTCATTAAGGAGATATAAAATCCACCTAATTTAGTTAATTCCATACAATGTATGTCAGTTTATGTATTCAACCAGAAATGGATCTCTGTTATCGGAGTTGTGGTTTCCTGAAACATCATGAATTGTTAAAATTGTGAAAATAATCTCCAGTTTTTTAAAGCAAAATCTTCTTTACCCACAGGGGTCTTTTTGAGAAAAAGGTTGTGGATGACTTGATAAAAAACCTGTCAATGGAGACATCCCAAACAATAATTTTGTTGTCTAATACAACAGCTGAACTCTTCAGGCATCTCCAGAAATCAGCTTGCCAGCTCTGCTGAATTCCAGCTTGAGGAATTTCTATAAAGCCTACAGGAACTTCACATTGCCAGTGGGAGTGAAAAAATAAAATTTCATTGGCTTTGGATCCATTCCGGACTCCGGGAAAATCCAGTCCGGGTTTTCCCTTTTTGCCGACTCCATTCCGGACTCCGGGAAAATCCAGTCCGGGTTATCCCTTTTGCCGACTCCATTCCGTACTCCGGGAAAATCCAGTCCGGGTTATCCCTTTTCCCGACTCCATTCCGTACTCCGGGAAAATCCCGTCCGGGTTTTCCCTTTTGCCGACTCCGTTCCGTATTCCAGTCCTGGTTCTCTGTTCCCCACGCTGCATTTTGGGCTCAGCCTTGGTTCTCCCATGCAGGAAAAAATGCAGCCTCTCCCCAGCCCCCTCCGTGCAGGAAATGCAGCCTCTCCCCAGCCGTACGAGCTGCAGGTGAGTCCTGCAGCACTGCAGTCACCACGCTTGAAGAGCTCAAAAACCACTTGGTTTTTGGATGTGGATTGATTTTTGGATGTGGCCCTTTGGGACAGGATTTAGTGGGTGAGGTGTGGTCGCTATGGGACACAAAACGAGTACACAGAGGCTTGGTAAGTTCAAAAGAGAAAAAGAGCCAATTTTATTTCTGACCTCGCAATGGGTAGAATTCCAAAAGTGGAGTGGATTGGAGGATGAAATTCCCACCTCTCCAACCACACTGGTCAAACCAACAGCCCATCAATTCTCTCCTCCGACAAGGAAGAATGCAAAACAATCATTATTTACATGAACAGTTCGTGAGAACTGCAGTGGAAATAATGTAATCATCGGCAGGCATAGAAAACTTTTAAAAGAACTTTAAAACTTTCAAAAGAACTATAAAAAAAAAATCCCACTTTTTAAAATCAAGGCAACAAGGTGGGATCTGACTGAAGGTTGGACTTGATGATTTTGGGACTTGCAAAAATTCTGCAGTCATGAACAGAACGGTGACAAATCCCAGCACCGCCTCAGAGGAAGGTCAGCACTGCTCACAAATGACACTGCAGCCTTCAGCTGGGGCCTTGCTCTCCAGCAGTAATTGGAGGGTACCAAATTTCAGCATGTGGAGTTCTTTAGCCTCAGTTTGACTCGGTGACAGACAGTGGCACTGAACTCCTGAGCTTGCAGCTTGATTGCAGACCATAAATTGTGCCAAATCAAACCCACCACCTAATTCCATGGGGGCTGAGAATACAGCAGCAATGGGAAATACAGGAAAATCAGGACTTGTTTCCCCTTTTATTTATTTCTTGGGGAAGGGAGAGGACATTGTTGAAATAAAACCGTTTCATTTTGTGTAAATTTCTCAGCTTTGCTGGAAGTGTCAAAGCCCAGCTCTCTGATCCATGATTTCATGGGTTCTGCTTAAAAGATAACATCCTCCAAACGGGATTATTTTCCTGGAAAAGGCAGGAAAGATCTATTTACAATCTCTTGCTGTGAATCAAGCCAAAGAAAGACTCAAACCCATCACGTGCAGGTGTGGGCTGCACCCAGAGCTGACAGCACCATCAGGTTGGGAATGTTGCAAGGATGATCACAGGCAGGCAACTTTTGCGTTGTTTATTTTTGTTTTTGTTTTTTTTTTACCAGTATTGATTGGCTGACTGTGCAAAAATGCTGCAAATGTGGCAGGAGAAAGCCTTGCTGATGCTCATGGACTGCAGGGTGCTGGGGTCAGGGAGCACCTGGAGCCAAGGGTGCCCAGTGCACACCTTAATGAAGTGTGACATCGAAATTCAGAGTGACCTTGTGTGTACCAGAGCAGGAGTATCGTGAGCTACATCAATAAAATCTGAATAAGGGCTTTTTGCTCAGCTGAAAGGAGTCCCTGACACCTGAGCTGCTGTAAATATTCATTGGGAAAACAGACCAAATGGTATTGAGGGTTATTTTTGGTAGCACTGGGGGCTGCGTTTGGGTTTATGCCACAAGAAATGAAACAACTGGGGCTTTTATTTATGAAAATATAATATTAGAAGGAGTAGTTTAAATTAGAGTTTCAAATGGGGGTATAGGATTCTTTCCACATGAGTTTGCAGAAGGTATTTAGAGAAGCTGGACACAGACTGGGGCTCACTAGTGATCAAAAAGTCCTGAAGTTTTACGGCACATGGGTGCAGGTGTTGATGAGGTTATTTTACAAGGCCCATTCTCTATTTAATTCCTCATTTTCCTTTGAAATATCCCAGGATACTATCTGAAATAGGAGAAGTATTTAATTCTTTCTTAAGAAGAGTTGTCTGATCAGGGAGAGCAGCTCTTGTTGCTTCAAATTAACATCTGCATAGTCAAAATATGGTAACTCAGCTTTGGAATATGCTTGGATTTGGCTTTTGTTAGTTCGTGTCTTGTTTTTCTCTGGGCTGTGAGGATCAGGACCAAAGTTTATGAACTTAAGGAAATTTCTCCAGGGGGATCAGAGGATGGAGCAGCTCTGCTGGAGGAAAGGCTGGCACAGCTGGCGTTGCTCACCTGGGCAGGAGAAGCTCTGGGTGAGCTCAGGGTGGCCTTGCAGGGTCTGAAGGGGCTGCAGGGAGAGAGACAAATGACAAGGGATGAGGGACAGGACACAGGGAATGGCTTCACACCCACAGAGAGTAGATTCAGGTGAGATATTTGGAATAAATCCTTCCCTGTGAAAGTGGGGAGGGGCTGGGATGGAATTCCCAGAGCAGCTGGGGCAGTGCCCAAGGTTGGACATTGGAGCTTGGAGCCCCCTGGGACAGTGGAGGTGTCCCTGCCATGGCAGGGCTGGCACTGGGTGGGTGGCTCCTTCTCACCCTCCACTTCTATTAGTTCCACATTTACATAAATCTGCATATCTGCTGATTCCATCTGGCTGAGTGCATCCAGCAGCTGCTGCACATCTGGGGAGATGCAAGTGGCACATCCCCCTGCCAGCAGAGGAGCCACTCCAGCCAAGTGGAGCCTCTGCTCTCCTGCCCATTAAACCCCATTCAGCTCAGCACACTGCACGGGCCACAGCTGCCCGTGGAAATGCTGGTGTATCTGTAGCAAAGATACCTCCTTAAACTACTTCTTCAATGTTATTTTTAGCCTTTAGCTACTGCTCAAACTTAAGATGCAGGCATTGTTGGTTTAGGGCCTTTTTAACATGTTCTGGCCACATTGAAACCAAGAATTTGAAAATATCTGCTGGTTTTAAATTTATAACTGTGCTTCCTGAGCTCACTAACAGCCACAATCTGGCTTTACTTTTAATTTTGCTGCTTTAACACCTTACAGCTGTGGTTTTCATGCAGGCAAATTTGATGGCAGCTTTGTGCATGTGAATATTGTTGGCAGAAGCTTTGTTTCACCTTTTTACTAAAGAAATATCTGTATTTGTAATGCACTTCAAGATGTATAAATACATCTGCACAGTGTATTATAAATACACATATTTATATATAAATACATAAATCAATGAATACATAAATTTATAAATTATCCAAAATTTGCTTTTGTGATTGTATTTTTGCCTGCTCTTCACTCAGGGGCATTGCTGGCCCACCATGTGCTGATTTATTTTCCTAGAAGGCCATGCAGTGTTTTTATGTTGCTCAGCTGCCTGGCTTGGTGCTGGGAGGGCACAGAAAGGTTGGAATGAGTAGATGTGGGAGGAATTATGTCATATTTTGTATTCAGGCAACCCACAGCTGGAATTCTGACACCAGTGCCCATGTGTTATTAAGTGATTGCAGAAATAGAAAAAAATCCCAGGTAAAATTCACAAGACCTCCAGGTTTTCCCAAATTAAAAAATTAAAACAATTCCCATGGAATTGTTTTAAAGAAAACAGGTTTCCCCTAAGTTTACTGGAATTCCAGGTTGGTATTTTATTAATACAACCCCAAACCCTGACGAGGTAGAGTGGTAAATCCACAGCACAGGATGAGGGTGCTCCCAGGAGAAGCACTGCTGTCCCATTGGGAAGATTTAGCTGAAATCCCAGGAAAAATTTCCTCATGTAAAAGCTGTCAGGGATTGGAACAGACCACCCAGGGCAGTGGTGGAGTCCCCATCCCTGGAAATGCTCAAAAAACAGGAGGATGTGGCTGAGGACAGGGATTAGGGCTGATGGTTGGACTTGATGAGCTTAGAGGTCTTTTCCACCCTTAATGATTCTCTGATTCAGTTCAAGGCTAAAGGATTAAGAACTTAAAAACTTCAATCCTTGATGATGTTCTTATGTGCCTGTAGAATAGGCCCTAATTTACTGATCAGACACAAAGAAGAACAGAGTCTCCAGAGAGAGAATTTAGCCCTGAAAAAGAATGGAGAATAGAAAGGAAAATTAGTGAAGATACAGGAGATGCAATCTAAGTCCAAATAAAATATCCCTGCTTGTCTCAGGGCTGCTGCTTCTCTCATTTACAGGCTGTGCTGATCCCGTGGAGTCCTCACCATAAAAAGTTGCCCAGTGATGCTCTGGAAGGTGAGTAAATGTATGTCAGGAGGAAAAATAACACTCCCGTGCAAGGATGATTTAAGATTCTTTTTCCCCACTTCTGCACGAGCTTGGATCTATTGTAACCTTCCCAAACCTTTGTTACCTTTGTAATTTAAACTGACACGTTAAATGCTAATGCAATTGATGGGGGTGAACAAGTGGTCAAGGAACAACCTGATCTGACTGTAAAATGCATCAGAGAATTGCAAAAATATGCAGGTCAGATATAATTTTGACAGAAAATGGCTCGCTGCAAGGGTTTATGTTTCCCTGGATGGTCTTAAAAAGAGTTGGACTATGGTAAGTACCAGAGAGCTTGAAAAAAATACCAAGTTAGACTTGATGGAAAAAATCCAAGTTCTCAATATCCTCAGATTTCATTATCAGTTTTTATTGGAGCTGGGATAATAAGATAATAGAATTAAGAGAAAAGTTATACCCATTTTCTTCAGCTCAGCAGCCCTAATGTGCAGAAAGGAAGTGACACTCATTTCTCACCATAAATACAGCAAAAACTGCCTGCAAAAAGAAGTCTCTGGCCATGTACAGGTCCTTAGTGAAAATTCTGTTACCTCAACAGGCACTGGGGCATGGCAGTGACCCTTAAGGGTGGGTAAAAAAGAGATTTCTCACCAATTAATCCCCAAAGTTGAAGAGTTTCCATTTGGCATAACATGGCAGGAGCAGGATGTGAATCCTGGGGCAGCTGCCCACAGGAGGAACCTGTGGTACACATTTTCCTGGGGTAAAATGAGTAAAAGCAGTGAAACAGCAGAGAAAGTCACAGGCAGTTCATCCCTGAGCTCTTTATTTCCAGTTTAGGGACTTCCTGCAGAATAAGAGACACATTAAATCCCTCTGCTGATGGCTTGAGATGATCTGAGCAGAGGGAAAAGGAAAGTTGGGCAATTTTCATGTCCACCAACACAATCCCACCTTTATTTCCTTATATTAATATATGTTAATATATGTGCTCAAAAAAGCACTGGTGCAGAACACAGATTATTTTCCATTATTTTCCATTTTGGGGCCATGACAACAAATTGTTCACTCCAGCCTGAGGATTACCAAGCATGTTGGAAATATCATTTTTTTCCCTGGACACTTTCTGAGCAAGAAGAGAGTTTTTGACTTCAGAATTTTTCAGCACTGACATTATGCCAGTGGATTTTGGTACCACGTTCCTCAAAAGAGTTTCAGGTTTTTTAACTCTGAAAACCCAGGAATCCCTCAGACTTCTTCCACTCCCAAGCACTCCCCACTCCAAGATGCCACCAGCAGGTGCTAAATTGACCAGAAAAAAAAGACAGCAAATAAAGATATAACCACTCCCTTCAAGAATTTGGCTTATTTTCAATATTTTCCTGATTTATTTACTATTTCAGTGGGTTTTTTCCCTCAGAGGGAATATCAGGGTTGAATTTGTCCTCCTGACTGCACAAGCATCATTGTATTCTTCATCTATATAAATGTTTAGAAAGGAAAATTGAAATGTAAATTGACTCAGTGCTTTTAAGTCCTTAAAAAAATAATAATTCAGTGCCCACTCTATGAAATGGAACTCTCCTGGCTGCTTTAACCTGCCGAGCAGGTTAGCATAACATGAAATCAATTATTGTACTCACCATATAAAAGCTGTCAGGTTTAATACTTAACTGCAGTATCTCCCCTGAATGTTTGATTTCCAGTCATCATCCCCGTGAAGCTCCAGAAATTCTGGGGTAAGAAATTTATTGGACTAGTCTGAATTATAAAAGGGAAATCGGGAAAGAATAACACTGCAAGCACGGCCCCCTTTTTAATCAAACACTTCCCAGCCCCATAACACAAAACAGAGAACAAACTGCAAATAAATATTGAATTTCTAGTCTGGAATCTAATAATTGTGACACCATTTCATTTGTTTTTCAGCTTGTCTGGAAGCAGCTTTTGCTAGAAATAATATTTCCATTATTTTCTATCCTTTTCCTTGAATTACTTGAGTTGTTTTGGGGGTTTGCTTTTGGTTTTTGTGGACATTTTTGGTGTTGTTGGTTGGTTTTGTTGCTTTCTTATTTTTTTGGCTGATTTTTTGTTTTTATGTTTGTTTTTTGTCTGTTTGTGGTTTTTTTGGGTTTGTTTGGTTTTGGTGGGGTTTTTTGTGTGTTTACTTTGTTGTTTGTGTTTGGGTTTTTGTTTGGTTTTTTGGGTTTTTTTTGTTGCTGTTGTTGTTTGCCTGTTTGTTGGTTTTTTTGTGTTTACTTTTTTGGGTTTTTTTTGCTTGATTTTTGGGGTGTTCTTGGGTTTTGAGGGGATTTTTTCATTTGTTTGTTGGTGGTGTTTTTTGGGGGATGGTTCTTTTTCTACCAAGGGAGAATCAAACAGAAAAATGCTTTGACTTTCACAGCTCTTCTGCTGCTAAACTTCATTCTATACTTACAACACACAATGCAAATAATTATTGATCTCTTTTCTGATCTGGCCTTTATTGTGTGACCTTGCTGTGGCTAAAATCTCAGTCTGAGCTGTGCCACCTGTAGCTGTGACCATGGGCTTAACAAGGTTGTCATTTGAGAATCCCAAAAATGATGAATTGAGGATTGTGGAGTGCTGGTGTTGTGACAAGAGTGGGAATTGTTTGTAACAGAGCTGGGACAAAGGCCCAGTGTGGTGGGGAAAGGAGTGAAAATTGTGATTCTGACTCCTTCCTGCTGTGTTCCTGTAGGGAAGGGGAAGGTTTGGACTTCTGGGAGGGCTGAGAGTGCAGGGAATGGAGGGACAGGACACAGGGAATGGCTTCACACTGCCAGAGGGCAGGGTTAGGTGGGATATAAACCAGGAATTCCTCCCTGGGAGGGTGGGGAGAGGCTGGGATGGAATTCCCAGAGCAGCTGGGGCTGCCCCTGGATCCCTGGCAGTGCCCAAGGTTGGACAGGGCTTGGAGCACCTGGGACAGTGGGAGGTGTCCCTGCCATGGCAGGGCTGGCACTGGGGGGGATTTAGGCTCCCTCCCAACCCAAACCAGTCTGGGATTCTCTCACTCACATCAAAATCACCTTGGAGCTGTGTCCTTGCCCCTGAGCCCCCCGGCAAGCCCAAAAGCCAGGGCAGGTTTCTGTGAGCTGCTCCTTTGCACTTGTGTGGTTAAAGTGCTCCAAAAGCAAAGCCCAAACCATCTGCAGGGTCTGGTTTGAAGCTCTGTCACCTCTCAGCTCTGGGGGATTGCTTCAAGCAGCAGAAACATTGCCAGCCCATGGTCCATAACAGCTTGGAACAAAGAGCTATAAAAGCAGGGAGCAGGAGACAGATTTATCTCAGTGTATTTCAAGAAATGATGATCCTGAATTGATTCCTTCTCTGAAATACAAACTCCAGGAAAACCATAAAATAAACCAGGATTTATCCTCAAGATCAACTCTCATTCTCTTTCAGAAATTACATTCTAGACAATAAGTGATCATTATGTGCCAACAGAGCTGAGAATCTGATTTTAACTTTCAGGTAACATATTAGGGCCATAACCAAATCTGAGAACTATTATCATAGCCAAATGACTGTAATGCTTCAAGGCTGTAACAGTCATCACCTTTTTATCATTCAGATTACCAGCCAAGCCTGAAACAATGAATTTCTTTAACATTATTCTCCCATAACCTTTAACTGTAGGCATTACTTCAAACATCTGAAATAATCCTTTATATGACACAGTAGAATAATACTTTTGCCACTCACTGCACACTGGAATTTGTTAAGCCCAGAGTAGAGCAGAAACTCCAATCTGTTCTGTCTGCCATGGAAATACATTCATTTCAATTGTGCTGGAATGATGTTTAAGTGATAAATAATTTGAAGGAACACTGATAGGAAGCATAAGGTTCATAAAAGTCCAGAAATGCTGCTGCAGTTTTATCACCATTATAAAAGTGTCCTGCTTGCCTTGTTTTGGGAGGGCTTTACTTGGCCAGCTCTCACATATTTCACGTGGAATGCACAGCATAAATATTCCACGGGTTCATTACAGAGCTGTGTTTGTGATAAACCTTCCCAGAGCCCTTTCAGGAAATGTTTATTCCTGTTCTGTCAGGTGGGTGCTAATGCCCCACGCCAGCTCTCTCCACAGGCCATGCTGATAAATAATTCTGTGTATGCTCTGGTGATTCTGTGCATAAACTCCCCTGTATCTGAGTTACTGCAGCTCCAGGCCCTGCATGAATCAGATTTATAAACACAGCACTGTGTTTCTTACCTGGGTTGAGGTGTATTATGATGGCACAACTGGCATTTATCTGGACTCTTGGTATAAAAATGTTTCCAGCCACAGAAGTAATGCATGAAAATACAAAAAGCAACTGCTGGAAATATTGCCACAGAGAACGGTCTTGAAAATCATCCCAGGGAGCCTCGAGGCTGCTGAGGACAGAACACTTTGGAGCAGCCCCTTGGAGAGCACAACCTCTAAAGGAACAAGTTTGAAGAATTAAATTGTGTCTTCTTCAGTGTCCTGATGAAAACTGAACACCTCAGAAAGGTCTCAGCAATACTGAGCAGCAGCTTTTTAATGAAGTTCAACTACTTCCAAGGACTTGAAAATGTAGGTTTAGAAAATCTGAATTTATTGAAATATTTCTAAGCTGCATTAAGGAAAAGGGATTCAGATACAAAGGATTCAGGCTCTGGGTAAGGAACAATTATTCTTGTGCTGAACAAGCAAAAAGGTGTTGGACTTTAAGTCCAATTTTTCTGTGATTTCTTGTGTGACCTTTCACAAGCCACACACGGTCTGCCCAGGGAAACCACAAAGTGATTTCCACTGGCTTCAGTGGAGGAGAGAATCAGCTCCTAATTTCTCTTTGAATCAGTTTTCTCATTAGTGAATTACCGACCTCAGAGCTTAATGCCTCCACTGCTCTTCAGTCTCCTTGAAGGGGAAGTGATATTGGAATGTTAACTGTCCTTCCTGCCAGCAGGCAGGGAGCAGAAAATCCAGATTAATAGGGGCACTTTGGTGCCATGGCCACCACACAGAGCCGTGTTCCTCCACCCCAGAAGAACAAGGCAAGAGTCAAAAAGACCAATTTAAACATTTCAGCTCACGAGAACGCTGCTTCCTCAGCAGGGACCTGGAATTTCCTGCGGGTTTTGCTGTATTTTAGGACAGATTTTCCCTTGCTGTCATCTCAGCACTCCACTAAAGCACTTATTTTCATCCACAGAGTTAATCAGTAAGTTGACATCACCTGGAATGGAAATTTCTGGAGCTGAATATTCCCCTGGTTCCAGGATTTCAGGGCTGGCAATGTTTACAAACTCCGAGCTCAAGGAGAGGTAAAAGTTGCTCCTGCTGGCTTCACCCAGCAACACCTGGCAGGAAAAGGTGACCATTCCAGGGGAGAAGAAACCAAAGATTGACAGCAAATTTGCTGGTAAGTATTTAAAAAATAAAAAAAAAAAGGTCAGTCCTGAACATTAAAGAGGGCCAGCAGGAAATCATTAAATCTCAGTGGTAACATGGGTTTATTTTAATTTGCTCCCCTGGATTTTCATTGACAGTGAAGGGATTGTGGAAAATAAAATGAACTCCATAAAAATGTGGAGTTGTCCACAGCTTGTAGAAGGACTTAGAAAATAATTGTAATAACCCAGACAGATTTCCTACCCCTTTCTCCTGGATTAGTTTTTATCTGTATTACTTGCATACAAAAAGAGTAACTTTTATCAGTTTAAGTGCCACTTGCTAGACACACTGGAGGATTTCAATAATTTTAACTGTGGGTTTTGATGAAATATTTCAATTAAAGCCCTCAAAGCCTCGGCTCAGATGCCACCAAGCCCTGGAGTCACTGGGTGCTACATGGCCATGTAGATGAGCCTGAGCCAGAGCAAGAATCCCCCAGCTGTGATTCCTGAAGGATCCAACCCATGGACTTCATGGGAGGGTGGAATTCCATCCTCTGGATGTCCTCCATGGACCAGGTCACCATCAGCTTCTCAGGGATCATTCAAAGTTATTCAGCTTCCATAAATTCATAAATTCCATAAATTCCATAAACTGCTATGAAGTCTTCATAAACTGATTGGAGTAGAGGTGAAAAAAGATTTTATTTTTTCCCAAGGTGGCTGCTTGAACCTGCAGTCCCCAGTGTGAGGATCAGAAAATTAGAGGCTGAAAAGACCTTCAAGAGCCTCGAGTCCAAGCCACGGAATTGTGCCTTTTTGGTAAATTAAAAAAGAAACATCCATCTCTGCTGCAGAGATCACCTGGCACGCCTGCTGATTTATTTAACTAATTTTTCATCTCATAATTCTTCCAATCTGTGTTCAAACGATCTCATCCTGCATCTCTTTGCTGAAGGTTACCAAGCTGGCAGAGCCGTGTCCTTCCGATGACGGATCTCCCTGATGCTCTGTTTACCTGCCCTTCATCTGCTCCAAGGATAACAGAGGTGCTTTGTTATTTTATTCTCATCCACAAGGAATTCAGGAATACCCTTCCTGCTATCCCCCACCCAAGCAGGAGGATTTTTGCATGCTAACAAATCCTTTCCCTTACGTTATTTTAACTCCTGAGCCGGTGGTGTTGTCAGAACTGCTCTAATTGAGTAATTAAATAATTGGTCATGGGAATCATCTCCGAGTGGTCACCAGCACCTGCTCAGCTTCACTCGGTTGTCCCAACAATGGTGCTGGATTCATTCCCAGCCCCAGGGGCCAGCAGGCACCATGAGGAGGGCAGAAACGTTCTCAAGTTATTTGAGAAGCCATCAATTTTCCCAAGTGTGCTGTGCTGAATTAAAGCTTGTCCAAACTCCTCACCCTGGTCATAATTCTTGCCCATCACGTTGGATGTGTCAGCTGTTGTTTCACCACCTGTTAATCCGTCTGTGCTCGGGCTGTACATGTGATTTATGAAGGTTCCTGGCTCTTACTTGTTGCCTACATGTGACCAATGCAGCTATTTTTTCATCACTCTTGTTTGTTTTTTTTCATGCTACATCCACCTATTAGTCACAATTTTAAGAGGGGAAAATATGGAAATTTTTCTTTCCACAACATTCATTGAAGTTTTTCTACCTTTTTTTATCATGAGCTATTGAAGTCGTATTGACACAACAGCTCGGGTAGATATTTTAATTTACAATTTTCACCGCCCTCCTTCACTGCTATCCAAAGTGAATTTTAACCACGAGTGATGCAGAAATGAACCTGATGATTTGTAATCATCAGCAGCTCAGGTTATAAGGAATCTCCTGCTGGGGTTACACATCAACACAGACAGGAGCAAAATTGCTTTGCTCATAACCTGTGGCAGTTTTAATCATTTTAGTTCTATTTCTTTCCAAATTCTGGGAAACATTAGCCAGATAATGATGCCTTTTGATTACCAAGCTTGTTCCCTCTTTCAGAAAACAGCTTTGGTCTGCAAGAATCACCTCAAATGAGGTTTCTTTTGTGGGCTGGTTTTGGTTGGTTTTTTCCCTATGTTACCTTTGTGCCTGAGTATTCCTGGTTTTCAGTCCCACTGCTCTGCTCCAATATGTTCCCAATATTTTTGCTTTTACTGGCTCATTTACCCGATGCAATAAAGATGCTTGTCATGTCATAAGGTAAGTATTTTCCCTAGAAATTGTTGTAAAACTTTGTATCAAACTGGACATTCCTATTGATTTTCGAATTGATATTTGCAGGGCTCCTTCTGCTTTCTTTTTAACAATTGACTTTCAGATCCCCACATTTTATGAAAGAAATATTGCTGTAAATTGCAGTGATCTTGACCTGCTCTTTTTCTCCTCTTATCCCTCAGAGCTTTGCTATTCTAATAGCTTTTCTATGCTCTTTGCAATTAGTTCACAGAAAATTAGAAGAGATAATGGTTAATGAACAACTGCCACTCACTGTCAGTGAAGTGCTGCGAAGGAAAAGGCACTTTCAGAAGTCAGAGAAATGAGAAAATATTACTGAGACAATGAGCATCCAGAGTTGGGGGGAAAACTCTGAGGAAACTGAAATTTTCCTTGATCAAGACCCTTTTTGAGACTATTCATCTTGCATCAAGCCCTGAAGACTTTCCTAACGCTCCAGACATTCAGTGAAAGGACCCCAAGGCAGTTTAGGCCAGTGATATTTTTAAAATATCTTTCATAGGCTTAGCTTGGATCCTTTCAATGATAAAAGAAACAATCAATCATGATTATTAAACCCCTGTAATGTAAAGCATCAATATTTACACCCCCCTCATTGAAGTTGTGGTGAGCGTGCTGGGAACGCCAATTTATTTTGATTTTCACCTGAAGAGAAAGCCACAGTGTCCACCTCATTAGGATGATGATTTTCCTTGTAGGGTTTTTGCCTTTATTTCTCCAGGGTGAGAGCAAAAATCCCAGAGTGGTTTAGGTTGGAAAAGACCTTAAAGCTCATTTAGTTATGGGCCTAAATCTCTACAGCAGTGAAATGGGAGAATCTTTTATTCTGCTTTTCTTTTGGATCTAAGCCAAATCACATCAAATTTAAAGTGATTACCTTCAGAATAAGATCCCATCTAAGATAAACCACTCCAGCAGGATGTTTCCATTCCTAATTTCCCTAACCAAGCTTAGTCACAAACATCCCCAGATGTGGTTCAGAATGTTGTTTGTCTTCATCCAGGAGAAAGATCAATTCTGTTGTGGAAACAGTGCACAGCGTGGGATCACTCTAATCAATTTGAGCAGGCCTTGGTAAAACTATCTGGTAGTCTGCAATCCAGCAGCATCAAAGCTAATTAATACTTTAGTCAGCTTAATGAATGTATTAGTGCTTAATATTTGTGTATAAGCTCCTCATAACTCAATAATCCTATCCCATTTACATTATTAATAGGACAGGTATGAGCTGATTGATCATAAAACCCATTAACTGAGATTTGTGCTGCCTTCAGTTCCCTCCAAGGAAGAGCAGGAATCACTGAGGATTGCAGGGAGCAGACTCTGTAAAGGCTTTTTCAGATTCCAGGTGAGTGGAACTGAAGAATTGCATTTTGAACAAGACATGAACTGATCTAGAAGGTGATGGATGTCTGAACCCAAGGGCTGAGTGCCCTGGTTTATGAGACACCCAAATTCCTTCAGGTCAAAGCCCCTCTACAAGGCAAGAGAAACACCAGGAAGGAGGGGAGAAAGAAGGAGAGATCCAATCCACTCCACAAAACCATTTCCCTTCATTTCCCTTCCTCTCTTCGCCCCACTCCTCACATAAAAACCATGAAGTGGGAGCTCATTTATTGAAATGAAGCTGGAGGTTGGTTCAGGTGGGAGATGAGTAAATAAACCAAGTGCTTTTAACGCCTGCTAGAGAAGAAAAATATTTTGCAATTTCCCTCCTACAGGCTTTGTGTTCTACAAAGAGAAATAAAAACGTGCTTCATCCTCTTCAGCAGCCTTGAAAGCTTTTGCTTATTCACAGCCCCTGACAACAGAGGCCAGATAATCCTCTGGAAGGGGAAAGCACCATTCCAACGCTGCGGAGAGAGCGTGCAGGCAGATGAATTCCATTGGAACAACAATATAAAAAAGAGATGAGGAAAAAGCAGCTCATTCCTTTGGAGACTCATCTTTTTAATGCACCATTTCCACAGGATCTTCTAATTGCTTCTTGTGGGATTGGAGTGTTTTCTCTTGCAGCCTCTCTTTGGAAATTTGTTACATCTCCTGGTACGATGTTCTCCTGCATTTTTATTTTCAGGTTTGAAGAACTGTTATCTTCTTTATTTTCTTTTTTTTTTTCCCTTTCCCTGAGATATTTTCCCCATCTCTCCCATTTCCATGTTCACGTTGTTATTATCAGGGAAATTTAAGCTTCTGTGGTGCTGTGAAGCCGAATCCTCTTTTATTTCCACACTTTCTTATGTGGTGGGACAGCAGAGAGACCTGCTGGTTAATCACTTCTGAAGTCCTACATGTGGCAGGGAGATGTGCTATGAATTATCCAGTGAGCTGTACCTGCATGATTAATGAGAATCCATTCTCCACTCTGGTGCTCCTCCAGTTGCAATTTCTTTGTTAGAACCGTGTACAAAGGGAATGAAAGAGGAGAGGAGACAGGAAAACCTCAAGGAAAGGAGTTTGTGGCTGAAAAAAAAGGGGATGAGAGCAAGCAGCAATGCCACTGCTCCCAGGGCTGGCCAGATGTTTGCTCATCTGTGCAGGCACAGCTCGTTATTGTCAGCTGCCACACAACAAGTGGCAAAGTTAAAGCTTAATAAGTAATTAAGACAGTCTGCCACAAAAACGAGAAAAATGAGGGAAACAATGTCTCACCTCTCCTCGTCTGATTTAACTGGTTAAAAATGGTCCTCTATTTTGCATAGAGCTGAGCAAATCACTCATTATAAATAATGTATTGACCTAATTTCATCACTTTTACTCTGTGAAATGCTCCTGACTAGATTTATAACTATTCCTTTGTAAAAAGTACTGGTACCTGGAAGCAAATCAGCAGGTATTTTGTCTGCTCATGATAACTCCAGCTGAACAGGTACTGCTGTAAATTGAGAAAGACTAATACTACCTCTCCAGGTAGTTTTTTGAGAAATATTTAGGAAATAGTTTCAGAGAAAATATTTATAGCTAAAATCAGTGTGTTGGGACCATTTTGTGCACCTGAAGATCACTGATGTGCCTGAGGAGAGTCATTGTGAAGGAGTCAGGGCCAAGTAAAAATTAAATGTTTCTTAATACACCAGTAAAATGATTGCTATCACTAGATCTGCTTGAATTGGCAGTCATAGCTTTGTGAGATACACAGTGTCACCTCAGGTGTAGAAAATACCCAGATATTGCACTGCTCCAACACCAACTGTCCATCTTTAGCTAAACTTGCCTCCAGATTACAGCAAATCTTTCATTTCCCTCGATGCAATTCCATTTTTTCTTTCGAAGGTCTCTGTGCAGGAGGTTCAAATAGCAGGGAAAACACCTCCTGAGGGAATGCAGGAACACAGAAGATGCAAAGTGTGTCCAGATCTCTGTTTTGGAGAAGAAATTGCATTTCTGGCAAGCAGCAGAGATCAAACCAGGCAGCAAGAGCCTGGCTGGCCCCAGTCTACGAAGGGCAACGAGAGTCAAGGGAGATCAATAAATTTTGGGTAAGGCTTTGAAAGAGATTTTGAAATGTGCAGAATTAGCCAGTCTTGGAAGTGTCACAGCAGCTCAGAGCAAAGCTCTCCTGTGGGTGGAAAGGTATGGGAGTGCAGATTGCAGCCCCTGAAACACAGGCTGGCCACCAAGGGCCACCACCAACCCCAGGAGAATCACAACTCAAATAATGAATTTATTTATAATTCACGCTTCAGAATTGGGAGAGGATGAATCCAGAATTGCATGTGAGGGGCTGCAAAGTAGCTGGCCTGGCCTTTGGGGTGGGAAATGTTGTCAGAGACTGGAGAGACTGTTCTGAAGAGACTGTCCTGCTGTAAGCACACATCAAAAATCACATCCCACTGCAGCTGAACGAGCTGACATTGGATTGGAGGTTTAGGATAATATTATCCTGTAAATAAGTTTTAGGACAATATTAAATTGTAATAAGAACGGTAAATAAGAACTGTAAATAAGAACTGTAAATAAGAACTGCCACCCAGCAGGGCTTGGTTTATCTTACCTTCCTTACAGACTGTAGGGATGTCATCCAAGAAAGCTTTTTCCATTGGTTCCTTCCTAAACCAGAATTTTCCCTGCCAGGTTCTTTGTGAAAGTTTGGGTTGCAGAAGTTTGGGATGTGTTGAGTTTTGGCCCCTGCTCCAGTCTGTTTGAACTGGGATTCTGCTTTGAGCATCTGGAAGGTGTCACCAAAAGGAACTTTGTTTTGCAGTTAGTGTTCACCCTGTTGGTTAAAGAAGTGTGACTGAAACTCCATTAATTCCATGCAAGAATCAGATGTAGAAAATGATCTGGTGGTCTATTTATTATCCTCTTGGTGTTAGTTCATAACTCACAGGAATTCAAGGTAAGGCAGGATGCAGGGATGGTTTGTAAGTGTTTGTAGTTCTGGCTTCAGCCACTCCAAAAACACCAACACAAAAAGCAGATCTCATTCACCCATTGCAAAATCAGCTTTTACTTTATGATTAATAATCCACAAACAGATCTATTCTCTGACTACTTAGCAATCCTCAAACCAGCAATTTTTTCCTGGTTTAATGACTGAAGAAACTAAACTATATGAACAGATTTCCTTCTTTTTATTCTCTAGTGACATTGGACTGGCATTTGAGAATTATCATTACAAGTGTCTGGAGCTGAATCCCAGGAACCGCAGGGAAGTGAAAGATATAAAATCTATTTTCAGGATGGGATTGTGCATATCCTCTGCCATAATGTACATAACATAACAGTGCCTCTGCTTTCTCTGTCTGCTACAGGATACACTCAAGCTCTCAGTCTGTTTATTAAAGATCAATTTTTGTGATATCATTGATCCCCTGCACACTGGGATTGTCATCCTCACTCAGGAGCAGCTGAAATTCAATCCTTTCTTCTCCATCCCTCTGTGGATTAAACCCTGGGACACACATAATAGACACTCTCTGGGAAGATAATGTGCCTCTGGTAATAGACAAAAAAATTGACAGTAATGAAGGGATATATTGTTAAAAATGGTGAAGAATAACAGCCTGATCATTTCCTGCTCTGTGCCCAGGAAGACACCAGGATAAACAGTCAGCCAATGTATTTAAGCACTCAGAAGATAAAGGATGATAAGAGAAGAGCCAGCATGGATCTTCTGGGAACAAATCATATCGAGTTACCTTCTGCAGATAAGGTGAAGGGGAAGAAGGGAAGATGTGTAGAGGAGCTGTGCTGGTGGGTTAGTAACACAGAGAAACAGAGAGAAAATCAGGATAAACCAGCAGGAGCAGCACATTTTCAGTGTGAGACAATTCTTCAAGGCTACTAAACTCTACAGCTGGAGTATCTGCCTTGTCTCGGACTGAAGGGAATTCTGGGGGGAACGTGGCCAAAACTGCAGAGAAAAAGGAGCACGAGGAAAGCCTGGCAGGATGGAGCTGGGTTCATCTACGGGGGGATGGGGAAGGAGGGGAAAGATCTTCAGGTGTGGGAAGCTCTTTCAGAACCTTCATGGCATCACTTCCAGCTCTGTCCTCTGCGGGAAGAAGGCTGGGGAGTGTCCTGCCATCAGTGAGGGAACAGGGGGATTTCCATGGTGAAACTGCAAGGGAAACTGAGCTTGGACACCAGGGAAACGTCCAGCCTAAAGGCCAGTTGGGTACTGGAGTGTAGGATCTGTGGAGGGACAGGTTAGGCAGACACCTGCCAGACACAATTTAATGTTATCTTGAGATAAATATAATGTGGATGACTTCATTAAAAAAATGTTTTTCCATTATCCCCGCTTTCTACATTTTCATTTTTTTTCCCTGACATCCAGCTTAAGCTTGGAGTAATTAAAATATTTGAAGCCAAGTAATAAATCTAAAATTTTTGGTGGTTTGTATTTTGTTAGGGGAAACTCAAGAGACAACGTGTTTATTGTCAGTTGGAAGGATCCCCTCAAACCCAACCTCAATTAAAGATATTGATCTTATTTTTTTTTTACTTTTAGAGCAATGAAGGCTCAGGTATGCACTGTTAATTCCAGGGATGTAACTCATTCTGCAGAGGCAGAGCCAAAGGTTTCTTTAAATTAAATGCCCAGTAGCCAACAAATATTTGTTACTGTTCTTTATAAAGTCCTGTTCTCATGAGATCAGAGGCAACTTTTATATTTTCCTTTGCTGAATTAATTTTATGAGCTCTTCAGGCTCGGTGTTGTTTCCTTGCTTATTGTGTGTTTTGCTTTTCAAGATTGTTTTCATCCAATTGTCCTTCTCTAGATTTACAGTGAAAACAACTGAGGACACTTTGTACATAACCCTTTCATCCAAAGTGATTGAAAAGTTCAGCTGAATATGCTCATTGCATTTTTTTTTCACTTGTCATCCTTCACAGCTTCCCTTCTTTACATTCCACCTCCAAATATTGTTTTGTTTAAGGAGGAAAAAAACCCCATCCTGGTGACAATTTGCATAATATGTTAATGCTGATATGCATCCAGACATCTGGATGGCATTTTAATATCTCATTCTCATTCAGACAAGTAGGAACTACACAGATGGGAGAGACAATTTTAAGAGCATTGTTGTAAACAAATAAGGCAGCCAGGAAATCAAACGTGCTCCACGATGGGCTTTGTGTGTGAGGATGTGCTCATGACAAGTTGTGACTGCAGGACAGAGCTGCCTGCTCCACTCCAGCTGCACCAGGAGGTAAATGCACCATTGGAAATGGAGATTTGGGATCATTTCAAGGGAAGTTCCTTTCCCAACACAACAAAACTGGCACTTCAAATTATCCTCAGTGCTCGTGAGATGGAATTATTCGGGGCTCTGCTGTGGGCAGATTGTGGGGTTTGGTTTATCTTATTTTCAATTAGCAGCAGAAATAGCAACAGTCCTGATTGCTTCAGGAAGGAGACCTGTAAATGGTGTTCTCCTGCTCCACATAATCAGGTACCTCCTGGGAGTGATCTGCTCCTGCTGTTAAAATTCCTCTCCAGGGAGTCCTGGGTAATTCCCTGCAGTCCCCTTTAATCTGCTGCTTGTTTGGAGCTCCTCACAGGAGTGGAATGGCTCTGAAACTCCAGCATCCACAGCCAGGCTGATATTTTGGGATTCTGCTCCAGCTGTTTGTGCAAGAGCCACAAACAGCCTTTGCTGCAGCTGGAGCTGGGAGCTCAGCAGATGCTGCACATTGGTGCCTCTCTCTGGATGGCACCAAAAGCCACAAAATCAGAGTATTCCAAATAATCTCAGTGTGGCAGGCACAGTCTTCTCTCTCTCAGGGTTTTTCATAGAGCAGCACAGAGGAAAGGAAGAGAAAACAATTTCTATTTCTGCTCCTTGTTTTCCCCATGTGGAATGTGTTTGAAGAATTGTTTCCCTGGGGTGATGGCTTGGTTGGATTCTGGTGAGGATTGTTTGAGCTGATGACCAATCCAACCCACCTGGGGCTGGGCTCTCAGAGAGGGCCAGGAGTTAAGAGAAAGTAGGTTTGTAGTTTTAGCATCTCCTTTAAATAGTATATAAATGTATTATAGCATAGTTATAATAAAGAAATCATTCAGCCTCTGAGCTGGAGTCAGACATCAGCATTTCTTCCCACTGGGTTCACCTGATTTACAATAATCTGAGCCCCACAGGGATCATCCCTGGCCCTGCACAGGCCAGCCCCAAAAACTGCTCCTATCTTTTCCAAATAACACCATAAACTGATTATTTTCCCCTTCACCTCTTAGCAGCTATGGCTACAGATGCCACACAACTAAATTCCCAAAAATTTTCAGGAATTCATCTGTGTTTAGTGAAATACATGATAAAAGAGTCCAGGACTCTTCTTTCATCTCTGGGAACACAGGTAAAAAGTTGTAATTTAAATTCTATCCCTTCACTATGGAATTAGACAGGGCTCTGAGAAGCCTGGTCTAGTGGAACATATCCCTGCTCGTGGTCTTTAAAGGTCCCTTCCAACCCAATTCTATAATTTTAATTACAAATAAATGACAATATGAGAAAATCTATTAATTTTACATGACCAAAATAGATATCTAAGCCTTTACTGGAATATTTCAGGTAGTGAAACATCAATGAGCTACTTAGGAAACCAGTTAAAAATTTGTGCCTGGTCAGTCTGGGTGACTGAAGAGCAGGGAACTCTCCTGAATAAAAGAAAATATGATTAAAAGCTCATAGACATGGGTGGTAATGACCTCAGAAAGCAGTTTAGCAAGGGAACATGTTAAAACAGCAATTCCTAAAACAATTCTGCTTTTCCTCTGACCTCAAAGCTGCAGATTTGCATGTGGCAAATGCTATGGAGGGGTGGAGAACTCACAGCAATGAGAGCCAGGGGTAATGGAAACACAGAGAAAGGCCTTAATTCATGCCTCAAACCCAGGAATAAAAACAGGAGTGCAGCATAAAATAACCTGACAGGAGCCTTTCAGAGTGAATGGTGAATAAACCAATTTTCCTTCACGATTACAACCTGTTCCCTGTGCTTAGTAATGATTCCAGGGGACCATTCCCATCAACCTGTGGGTGATTTCCACCTCTGGATCTTCCTTTTTCCGTGAGAGAAGTTTCTCTCATGCTCCACCTCTCACTTCTCCTTTTTTCTGAGCCCAAATTTGGGTGCTGTGTCCAAGCTGTGAGCCAGGTAGCAGCAGATTGAAGCTGTCACCAGGACTGGGATCAGAAGCTCCTGGCAGCAGAACTGGAAGTTGGAATCTGGGCCAGGAAGTCTTCTAATGCATCTCTGAAAACTTTATGTGCTGTATCTTAAGTTTGCCTTAAAATAAAATAAAAAAAAGTCAATAAAACTTTAATCCTAAACATGCTAACTTTGACAAATTTAGTTAATGTCTGGCGGAAAAGGGAGGATAAAATACTCATTTAATTTTTAGTCTGCAAATTGTGAGATTGCAAACAGCGTTTGCTCTCCAAGAGGATTCTGTATTTTATTCACACAGCTGGATTTTTGTGATGGCTGGGACAGGCTTAAAGAAAATCATGATCTAATTGTTCCTCCTACAAGCCTGGTGATGATGGAGCTATTGTGGCAACCTGAATGTCTGGGGAAAAAACATTAATAACAAATGATTCTCTGATCACAGAGTGCTGGAAAGCAGGAAAACGATTAAATTATGATGGGAGCAGTCAGAAAACAGGAGACAGAGGCTTTAAAAGCAGAGATTTGTTTGTTTAAGGCAGCTGGGGCTGATGTGTTCTCCCACCAGGGTTAGCAGGTCATGTTCATTCCATGATCATTCCTCCACTTTGGAATTTCCCCGCTCCCTGAATTAAAGAAGCAGCTCAGAGAACCCAAAGTTATTTTTGAAGCCAATCATTTTCCCAAATATCAATCTTCCTGCACCTCAGCATCCCCCAGAAGCCCGCGTTTTTATGGGATTGCAGGAGCTTTTGGTGAAAGGTGTCCATAAAATATGTATGAATTCACTGTATACACACAGCAAAAGGAGAACAGATATATCACAGCAGATCATATTTTTGTGTCGTCTTTGGTGAGAAAATATAGATCAATTGATTCCAAACCGTTTTCTGGGACTGGAACAGCACAAAAAGCACGGGGTAACTGATGTTGGCCACAGGAAGAGCTGTTGTCTAATGAGTTTTCTCCACTTGGATCTGCAGCATACAATGCCACCTTGAATGAAATTCAATTTGTCATCTCTTATTCTTTATCAACAAGAGAAAACCAGAAAAGCAGTTCCAGCTCAACCATTTAAACCACAGGCACATTAAAACCCTTCAGCTGAAACTTTACATCATCTTCTCTGTGAAGAATGTGCTGCCTTGTTCCTCAAGCCTGTTTCCAAAGCCAATGTCTTTTTTAAAAACATTGACATTTCTCCAAAACAATGAAGCTGCTCGTTCAGGCTGCATGATTAAATTGGAGGATTTGAAAGCAAGTGAACACAGAGCAGGAAAGCAGCCAGTATTGATCTGCATTATGAGCATAATCCCCACTGCTGGAAGAGGTGGAGAGGAGCAATCTCAGTGCCTGGAGATGACTTAAAGCTGTTCTTCATTTGTGCCGCCCTGGTTTGGTGGCAGAAGATCAGTTGGTAAATGGAGGGATCATGAGGGCTAATCTTTTAAAAGATTTTTTAAAATATTCTCAGGAGCTTGGGTACCTTGATTTCTGTGAAGAAGCTGTGAGTGCAGGAGTGTTCCACAGCAGCATCAGGTGCACACAGCAATCTTCCTAGCAGTGATTTCAAAACCTGCGTTGTTAAAAAGAGGATTAATTAAAAGGGAAGGGGCTCCTTTCAAGTTGTTCCAGGTTTTAGCTGCTTACCTTAATCAATTAGAAAAAAAAAAAAAGGAAAGAAAAAAAGGTGGGATTGTCTCCTCCAACAGATCTTTTGGAATTGCTCCAATACTCTGTGTAATTTTAGACTTAGGACAGCTTTTCATTCTAACCAAGATAATAAAATTTCACAGAAAAAAAAAAAAAAGCATCCCATTGTGTGCAGAGCTGGATGAAGACAAAAAAGCATCAAAATGCTTAATTTCTCTCCCTGCCTTGAGCAAAGCTCCCTCTGCTCTCAGAAATTCCAGGTGTAAAACCAGGAAAGGATTGGGATCTGCTCCCCAAGGCAGGTGGGGCTCAGAGGAGTCTGGAGCACAGCCTGGCTCTGGGAAAAGCTGGGTGCAGCTGGCACAGCTGGGCCACCTCCAAAAATACCTTAAAACAATCCCTCACTCTGGGTGAAGCATGGAGGTGCTAAAGAGATTTCTCTGATCTTTTCTCTCAGGACCGTGGTAAAATCAGGGCTAATTTTGGTTTGCTCTGCTCTCCTCCATGAGGATAAAACCCTGGAGATCATTCCAGTGAGGGCTGTGCCCTCATTTACCCTGGAGTCAATGATTTCAACAGATGACTTCAGATTTAAAGTGTCCTGAGCGAGACAAGAATTTGACCCATCATTTGTTTCTTTTAATTTATGGGAAGTTTTTTTGCAGCATCATCCATCTGCAGACTCACTTGATTCACCCACCAATATTCACACTTTAAAGGATGATTTCCTATCAATCAAATCAGCCCTTGAAACCAGCAGCAGCTCTGGTTCACCAGACTCATCACCA
>QUSF01000031.1:1749053-2023811 GCA_003676055.1 Chloebia gouldiae | reverse complement strand
ACAGGGTGTATAAAACACAGGGTGTGTAGAACACAGGGTGTGCATCACGAAACAGAAGATGTGCATCAGCCACAGAAAGAGCTGAAAAACTTGGGATTTGGGGAATTCTCCCGCTTCATTTGGGAGGGAAAGCCACCAAATCAGAGGGTGAGCCCAGCTGATCCCCTGCAGCACCTCAGCTCTTCCTGAGTGTTCTCCACAGCCATCCCCTCACCCAAAGGTCCAGTCCCATCTGCAGCTTGGCAGAGCTGCCTCCAAGGATCCCATTTTTTGACCTTGCTCATCTCTGCTGTTCTGTTCTGGGCCTTCCCCAGAGCTGTGCTGTGAAACTGTACACAAACATTTATATATGAACATATGCACAGGTCACTGGAAATGAATATATATAAATATATGTATATGCAGGTTGAGATTGCACATACACATTGAACCAAACCCAGAGGATTTTAAAAGACCAGAAGCTTCTCAGCAAGTGAAGGTTAAAGAGATCAGGTTGTCAATGAAATAGAAAAACTCTTGTTAAAAAGCAAATAAAGCATCACTAAGTGCAACCGTTGTGATCTGGTTTCTGATATGCCATGAAAAATGTTAAAATATATTTAAAATATTACAAATATGTTAAAATATTAACAGTATTAAAATTGTTTTTAAAATAAGGATAAAGCAGGACAACATGTCGTGCTGACACTGAAAAAAAATGGAATCAGCAAGCCCCACAAAGCACAGAAACAGATCCTGGAGAGCATGATCTGTTTTTCCTCAGAGCAGAAACACATCATGGAGAGAGATTGTTTGACCATTCTATTTGTTGACAAAATTATCAAGATCAAGATCACTATGGTGAGTAAGATGGGATTTACAAGAAAAAGCAACAGTAACATGGAAAAATAGAGGTGAAGGGTTTTATTTGAACTGAGAAATTGCATTTATTATTTAAACACGATCATCATCAATTGTCGGGACACCAGAAGCAGCCTGGAAAGATGAGATTTAAAAAGAACTTAAACACGAAGCTGAGGGAAGATCAGCACGAGAGCAAGGAAAACCAGCCCAGAATGCTGTAAAATGAAAGAACAGGTTTGGATGGGAAATTGAGAAAAATCCTTCCCTGAGATGGAATTCCCAGAGCAGCTGGGGCTGCCCCAGGAGCCCTGGAAGGTTGGACAGGCTTGGGGCAGCCTGGGACAGTGGGAGGTGTCCCTGCCATGGCAGGGGTGGGATGAGATGGATTTTAAGGTCCCTCCCAACCCAATAATGTGCCATGAACATTCTCCCTGTGCCACGGCACCAGCAGCAGCAACATCCCCAAAATACCCAGAGGCTGCATAATTTATGAATTAAATAATATATCATGGCTAGAAATGCAGACTCAGAAAATATCCTTTCATCCTTACTCAGAGTTTTACACGGAGATGTTCACACGTGGGGATAGAAAAGCATTTTTTCTGATGGTAGAGTTTTCTGTCTCCTAAGGCAGCATGAAAAGCCAAAATAATTCAGCATCAGGTTGGAAGAGATCTGTTGTGAGCAGCAATGCATCTGGGGCTGTGATAACATAAACAATCCCAAACAAAATTTTATTTCTCCAGAGCATCTCCCTGTTTAAGCTGCTTTTCCTTATCCTTCCTATATTCATCTGGAGATAACTTCTCTAACTCTACAGCACTTTTCTGAACTTCACTCAAAAGCCAGGGCTCCTCTGGGTTGTTAAACCATTCAAGGCCTCTGTCACCCCCAATACTGAGGTTACTCATCAAATGATTAAAGCAAAGTTCCAGCTGCAGCAGGGAAAACACAGCACCCATTTTGTGAGCTCAACAACAATCCCAGGTGACTTTTACACTTCAGAACTGCCTTGAAGTGTTGCTAATTAAAAGGCAGCTGATGGGACTTCAAATATTGTTCCTAATGCTATGAAAAGAATGCTGGTTGATTCTTCTTTGCACTAAGGAAATTTAGCTTTCATTTCATTGAAATGTATTTAAAATGCTCCATTCATTCGATTTACCTGATTTAAGTTTGGAGGCTGAATGTGCTTCCAAAGGGAAGTGACAAATCAAGAACAACCTTTCCTCTGCCTTTCCTCACTTTGATCCTGAAAAACCCTGAAACCAGGGAGTACAAAGTCCCTAAAAATTCCATACACACCCCAGGACTTTTTGACTTAATTTTGCCAGCACACGGGGAAGAGCTGGAGGGACAATCCTGGTGCAGAACTGAGCCTTGAGGTGAATTTAACTCCTGTGCTGCACCCACCTGGAGTGAAACCCTCGGTCTGGTGGAACATTTCACCTGCCAAGAAAGGCAATTCCAGCATGGAACACCCCAACATCATGGAAAAAACAGAAATTTGACTTCCCTCTAATTCTGTGGAGCTGCAACTTCAGCGTTGGTTTATTTGGATTTTTTTTTCAGCTGCTCAAGGCCTCGAGTGCCTAAAAGCTCAGATTTACCAAATCTTGCTTCTAGGAGCAATCTAGAAAAAAAAAACCCTCATTTTGGGCTAATCTCCTCTTGAATTTTCTGTCTCCCTTCATGTTTTGTGGAGGGTGACCATTCTGTTATTTGTAACCCCATCAAGCAACACTAATTTAGTAATGATCACTCCTGCTCCAGCTTGTTACATTCTGGATTTGGGCATCCTTAATTAGTTTCCTTATTGCAACCACCCGAATTATTCATGTGCTTATCTGTGTGTCTAAGCATTTGGCTGTTCAGAAACTTATTTTTAAAATGCTAACCGACAGCTGGAGTTAATGTTACGTGAAAAATATTAATTCAACTGAGATTTTCAGTAACTCTTCACCTCCTGAATTTCTGCATTTGGGATCATCCAGACTTGGCTTTTTAAGTGCAAGCTACTCTAATAAAAAAGACAAAAAGTGGATTACTCAACAATGACATGTAAATGTATGATGGTGTTCATATAGAAATATACATATTTGCAAGCTGTTTTTAATAGGCAGTGGAAAGTTGGAATTTGCTGCAGAAACCTTTGCTGTAGAAACCTTTTCGTGGAAGAGAGATGTGTTAAAATTCATTCAAGAAATCTTGCTGACAGCTTCAGAGAATTCTATGGCTGCTTCTATTTTGGGCTGGTTTG
The DNA here is from genome assembly GCA_003676055.1 of Chloebia gouldiae. Classification (NCBI taxonomy): domain Eukaryota; kingdom Metazoa; phylum Chordata; class Aves; order Passeriformes; family Passeridae; genus Chloebia; species Chloebia gouldiae. The sequence goes on along the minus strand of QUSF01000031.1, from coordinate 2,020,708 downwards.
TGAAGGATTTATCAGGTTTGTGAAAAGCTAAAAGATGGTGTTGTGCATTGTGTGGTGACAGAATGAATTCAGCCTTCCTGGTGCCTTTCAGGCGTGTGCAGAATGGTACAGAATATTTCAGCTTGGTGATGGGAGGCTGCTTAGCAGGCAGCACCTGAATTTTGTTTAGAGAATGAAAAAAAGTTATGTCTTGGAATGAAAACGAGGTGTTGGGGCACACCAAAGTAAAATTATAATTAATGTTATTAACATCTCTAATATGTCATGGCAAAAAAAATGCCTGTTTAGTAATAAACAACATCACTTGTGCTTCTGGATTAAAAAAAAAAAACTCAGAAAAGAGGAAAGAAATAGAACAATAGAATCCCAAAATGGTTTGGGTTGGAAGGGGCCTTAAAGCCCATCCTATTCCAACTCCCTGCCATGGCAGGGACACCTCCCACTGTCCCAGGCTGCTCCAAGCCCTGTCCAGCCTGGCCTTGGGCACTGCCAGGGATCCAGGGGCAGCCACAGGGAAGAAATCTTCCCTAGGAAATTCCATTTTTCATGGGACAGAGCTGGGCTGGAGGTCCAACATCCCCAGGCTGCACCTGCAGGAGCCTGACTGCACCCAGAGCCAGCCTGGCTGTGCAAGAGAAAATGATCCAAGTTATTGCAGCTTCCTGAGCAAAACCCTCCCAGGGGAAAGAAATAAACCCAAACAGCATAAAACCAACTCTTCCTCCACAAACCCCAAAAGAAAGTAACCACAGGGCTAAAATCTTGTTATCTTTTATAACTCACAATAATTACATTTATGATTGGCTTGTTTTAATCTTCTTTAGACACACTAGGAAAACATTTTCTTTTCAAACTGAATGAAACATAAGAGTTTTAGATTACTTGTATTTATGACAGGAATTATGTGATGTGCTAGCAGGAAACAGGATATGCCAGCCCAGGAGATCTTTTCCCTCTTCTATTTCCCCTTCAGTGTTCCTGTGTTCCTACTTAGGAGCCTGCTATAATAAAAGCAGTGGTCATAATATGCAATATACTTTTCCAGATTACTTTAATAGTGCCAGAAAGATAACCAGTGAATGATCATAATAAAATATATGTAAAGGGGATCACAAATCTCACTGATGCAGAACAGGAAGAATTTATTATCCAAGTGTTGCTAATGACTTTCTGCCTGCCCCTTTGAAAATGGCTCTGAGCTTAGCAGTGTCCCTTGGAAATCCAATTCGTAAATCCACAAGCAGCATGAAATTCCAGTAGGAAATAAAGCACTTTTATTCCAATGCATTACAGCACATTAATGCTGTTTGTTAGAACATAAACTGACAGAAACCCCCAAATGCAAACAGGGAGTGACCTCAGCGTGGGGCTTGAGAAAGTTCTGGAGTAAAAAGCCAAAGCTCAGCTCACAGATAGCTCAGGTTAGGAAAAGCCAGATCCAGATGAAATTCCTAATGCAGTCAAAGTGCTGCTGCTGGGAGCAGAGCATCCCTCCCTGCACAGGGAAGTGCTGCAGGACAGGAGTGACCCAGCCGAGCACAGCCCTGAGCAGAGCAGGTGCTGCAGGCCTGGCAGCAGGCCTGGGTCATCCAGCAGCTCCTCAGAAGGGATAATTTTTTCCTGGGAGCTCTCTCCAAAGCCTTTCTCCAAGTGCCTGCTCCTCGTGACTGCTCTGCTCCCATTTCCCTCTGAGTGCTCCTCTCCAGCACACTCAAGTGATCTGCTCTGCCTGGAGGGGGGAGAGAAAACTGAATTCCTAAATATTGCCATAAAAACACATCGGCTGGTAACTGACCCTGGAAATAACTGGAAGTCTCCTTGGATGATCCAAATCCATTAGCTCTGCTGAATACTTCTGCTCACTGCAGCTGGAAAAGCTTTCTTGTGCCACGCTGCATTGCCAGGACAGATTTTGCTGCCTCGTGGCAAGAACTGCTCGTTTCCTTTCCCTCTTCTCTCTTTTTAAAGGAAATCAAGCAAATCTTAGAGAGCCAGAAGATGAAACAATAGAGGTTTATGAGGGAGAAAAGAATGGGGAGCTTGGAACTCCAGAGAATCCCACGTTTGGGGTGGAAAGGGTCTAAAAAAAAATCACTTTGTGCCACCCCTGCCATGGGCAGGGACACTTCCACTGTCCCAGGCTGCTCCAAGCCCTGTCCAGCCTGGCCTTGGGCACTGCCAGGGATCCAGGGGTAGCCACAGCTGCTCTGGGCACCCTGTGCACCCTGTCAGGGAATAATTCCTTCCCAATATCCCATCCATCCCTTCCCTTTGTTACGTGGAAGCCGTGCCCCTTGTCCTTCCCAGAATCAAACGGTGCCTCTTTGGGAAAAAAAAAATTCCAAACACCCTTCATTACAAATCAGAGTAATTACCTCTGAAAAAAAAAGAGAAGATTAATTAACCACAGCTCCTGTAGGTCCTGGGGAATGGGAGGTTGTCAAGCCCAGCCCAGATCCTGAGACAAGAAGTGAAGGATCAGCCACCTGGAATGGCAGCACCAGGAAGGCTCCGGAGCCGCCAGCGCGGCTTCCCTGGGAAACCTCACGTCTCTCCCAGCTGCAGTTCCCTCAAAATATGAAAAGGCAAGTGAAAGTGACCTCTGCTGAGCACAAACTTCTTCAATAAACGTGGAATCCCCCTCTCCATTGTTCACTTTTAATTGTAATTTTGTATTTTCTAATAGCTGTGTAAAGTGCCCGATAAAGGAGAAACGGCAGCGTCGCCGTCCAGGATGATTGGATTGCTGGAATGAGAGAAAAAAGAAAGCAGGAAATATCAAGAATTCGCTGATTTGGGATCAATGCTCAAGAATCAATATGGGTCCATAAATGCTGTCTGGATATCTCCATAGCTGTATGATTTATCTCCATTATCAGTGTGTTGATTTATAAGAAAGCAGGTTAAAACTGCCTGTGCTCCTAAAGAAACATTTTCATCTCATTCTTAGCCCTGGACTTCTCTCCCCCTTTCCTTTTGAGCTCCAAATGCCAGACTGAGTAAAACACCATTGTGACCTGGGAGATAAAGATACAAAATCTGGAACAGGACCTGTCCAGAGCAGCTGGGGCTGCCCCCACATCCCTAGGAGTGTCCAAGGCCACGCTGGGGCCTGGAGCAGCCTGGGACAGTGAAAGGTGTTCCTGCCCACAGAAGGAACTGGATGATTTTTAAGGTCCTTCCAAGCCAAACCATTCTTGATGGTTTCAAGTTAATGAGCTGAGAAAGCAGCCAGACATTCCCATTCCAGTTTGATGGCAAAAAAAAACAATTTCTGTGTTTGCAGCTTTTCTGTTTCTTGCATCTCCAGGAATGCAGTGATGAGGGTGAAGAGCAAACACTGCTGCACTGACTGATGGCCTCTCCTACCCAATCTGCTGTATTTGCTATTCCTGCTCTGTAGCCTAGGAAGAGTTTAGGCCATTATTAAACATAATTCAAGCTCTGTCTTGTCAGGCTTAATGCAGCTGATGCTGCCTTTGAAAATCAGGGCCCAAGACAAGCACCTGAATGTCTCATGGCTTAAGAGCAGACATCTAAATCCACCTTACACACCCAAAAAAGCCAGAGGAGTTCTCAAAATGCTGCGAATCTCTAACATCCACAGCCCCAGCGAGAGCAGGTGATACCCAGAATCTTTAGCCACAGAGAACTCTGATTAGTACCAAAATAGCTGTGAAATGCCTGTACTCCCACTTGAGTATCTTCTTCAGAGAACTCTCTATTTCATTCCCTGAAATGTTTTCATTTCCTGGAATAGCTGTGTTTATTACTTTAATAAACTGAATTAGGAGATATGGTTATTGGTTTCCTAACTAGGCTGAATTAAGTTTCATTAAAAAATAAAATCCAGGATTCTAGTTTATACTTGGTATAAATGCACTTAAAATGTTAGAACAACTATACTCTTTTCCTTTTTCTTTTAATATGCAGATTAAAAAAAAAAATCCTTCCTGCATTAAGCCCAGAGCTACTTTCAACATTTTAAATGAACTAAAATATAATAAATAAAAATTTTAATTAAAACACCTAGTATATAATATTTCTGGACTTATTAATGTGGTTTGGTGTTTTGTTTTTTCTGTTTGCTGTAGAGCACAGAATAAGATCTGTAAAATATCCTTATTAAACCAGCAAGGTGATGCTCCAAAGATGTCAGCAGGTCTGGTGGTGGTGGCCACAATCCCTCCTCTGGAGTTAGGGCAGTGACAGGGATGTGGCTGCAATGTCCCAGCAAAGTGAGAGCCAGGGAGGAGCAGGGTGGAGGCAGAGCCATGCCCTGGGCAGGGATAACCCATCCTGAGCCATCCCCTCCCTGGGACCAGCCCTCCTCACCTCAGAGCAGCAAAGCTGCTGGAGCAAAGCCTTTTTTGGTGGAAATCTCTCAGGAAGAGAGAGTTTCTCCACGACCTGCAGCCCTCCTGTGATGCGGCTTTGCTCCCACTGAACTTGGAAAGGCAAAGTTCCTCTCAGCTTCTCACCTCCCTCACAGGCGCATCCCAGCTGCATTTATTAATGAAGAATCACTGAAGCACCAGCTAAGTCTTTTAGCTACACTTTTGCCCCAGCAAGCTGGCGTTTAATTGTCTGAATGACAAAAAAAATGTGAGTGGACACTGTCCCAAAGACAAAACCGCATCAATACCCGTCACAGAAAGAGCTAAAATGCTATTTAAAAAAGCCACAGAGCTGCTTTGGACTGTGGGTGGGTTATTGTGGACTAATTTCCACTTGCAAGGTTTTCAAATTATAGATTATCACCCACAAAAACAACCGTGGAGCTGAGCTGAGAAGGTTCCCTGAGCTGAAAAGGTTTGGTTACCTCTAAATATAACAGCAGATTCACTAATGTTCCACTCACATCAGGAAAATTGCTGTCTGCGTGTCACAGGGAACTCCTGCAAACTCTTTTTTCCACATCCATAATGAAATCACTGCTCTTTCCACTCACCTAATCTGAATATTGCAGGGCTATAATACGGGAAAGGAGAGAAAAGCATTAAAACACTTTGTGTGACAGAAGTGAACAAAAGAAGAAATCCTGAAAAAGCTTTGAGGGCTTTACTAAGTCACTCAGTGACCAAAAGCAGACGAAGTGCTTAGCACTGGGAAGCCAAGCTGTGCCAAAGCTCTGTCTGCAAATGCTGAAGGCTTAATGACACAGCCCTTTAATTCTTTATTTCATTCTTTGTCTCCTCGCAGCCTTTTCCCTTCTCAGCTCCGTGAAGGGGACACACAATGCAGCTTTAGCTAAGCCACCTTAGGAGAGCCAGGCGAGGCAGCCTGCTGGAATCAGGCACTTCTACCAGAATGCACTTGCAGCCAGCAGGATGTGTAGGAAAATTGTTGGTGCTTGTATTTCAGAGCAAATCTCACAACCTTCCTGCACCCCAGTCCAGCCCGAAGCACATTCTTTCCTCTGGTGGTTCATCAATAGTTTACAAAGGTAATTGATGCATCCAAAGTGAATAATAAACTGTAGGTTCAGAAATCAGTGTCTAAAAATGCAGATTTTCCTGAGTGTTTGAGCGTCTCCAAGGTGCACTCCTGCAGGCAAGGGCTCAATCCACATTCCCCAGGTGTGGCACAGACAGAGTGCAGTGAATGCCAAGGAAATGAAAAGACACCAGAGAAAAAAAAAAACGCTTCTTTGAGGGATGCTTCAGATGTGGGGTTGTTTCCTTCTCCTGGAGGAGGGCAGGACAAAAGCTCTGCTCCTGGACTCTGACTGCCAGGAAAACACTGACTTTGACCCTTATTCATGGAGAAAACTTCCAAAGCCTCAAAACTTCAAAGCCTCATTTCTGTCCCTTCCCTGCTGCTGCTCTGAGCCTTTCCAGGCCTCATTCCTGGAAGAGCATTAACGGAAATGATCAATAATGCTGTGAAGAGCAGCAGTGAAGACTCAAATTCCAGTCTCAGGTTTTGGTTTTCACATCTGTGTTTCATGGAAGCAACATTATAACAGAGCAGGTACCACCAGGCAAGAAAGGAAGAGTAAATTATGAATTAAGCCAGAAATAAACCAGGATTGCACTCTTGCTTCAAACCACCATTAATCTTCATGAAGGCATTAAATCAGTGGAAATATTGGCCATGGTGGCTCTGTCTTAGAAACAACTCAAGCTCTGTTAGAGACAACTCAGCTGCACCCTCCCCACATACTGCAGGAGGTGTATCCTCATCTAATCTACTGGCAAATCCTGCTAAAATCAACAGAAATTTGGCATAAGGAAATATTACAGCATCTCACATTGCGTTTGGATTGGTTTTTGGGAAGAAAATCTTTACTCAGAGAGTGGGCAGCCCTGGCACAGGTGCCCAGAGCAGCTGTGGCTGCCCCTGGATCCCTGGCAGTGCCCAAGGCCAGGCTGGACAGGGCTTGGAGCAGCCTGGGACAGTGGAAGTGTCCCTGCCATGGCAGGGTGGCACTGGATGGGCTTTGAGGTCCCTCCCAAGCCCAAACCACTCTGGGATCCTGCACAGAACTGGGGTAAATGGTCAGTTGTAAGAAATACTCTGAGTACAGCTGATCGTCAGCTCCATACAAACAGAAGAGTAATTAACTGGGCCAGGATACAGCTCACAGAATCCAAGTCAAGATCCCAGGTGCTAGAAAGCAAACTGAGAAAGAAGTGCCACTTTTAGATTTTCCATGGCTTGGAGGAGCAGAGCTGCTGCTGATGTGACGTGTTCACAGAACTCGCTGCGAGCAGCACGGCACAGAGTCAGGCAAACCTTGTAATGAGGAGATGCAGGACGTGAAAATAATTACTCAGGGTTTATGGAGCCCACCAGCGAAACCCAGGGAGCTGTGGAGTTATCAAAGGCTCTGTGCAGGGTATGATAATAGGAAAATGTGGCGTGGCAGATTCGGAGAGAGAAGTGCAGGCTCTTGTAGCACAACTAACACAACTTCATTGCAGTTCCTCCTGGGATTAGTCATTGTAAGCACAGCAAAACGTGGATAAAGCAGCCTATTTGCACTGTATCAGCACCTGCTTTATTGATCCTCTAAACTGCTCCTCCAGTCCTGCTCTTAACACATTTTGAAACAAAGAATCCTTGAAAGACATCGATGGCACTCAGACACTGCCTCCCCTTCAAACAAGTGGGCTCTGAACACCAAACCCACAGAAGTGGCTTTGCCCACCTTCATCCTTCCCTTCCCTCAGCATTGAAAATATTCTTCCACATTGCCAGTGATTTTCATCAGCCAAGATCAGAGAATTCTGCACACTGAGGAGGAATTTTGGAGTCACCTCAAACACAACCACCTCCTGTATTGTATCACCTACAGGTAATGCAGTCACAGAGCAAGCACAGCACCTGCAGGAAGCTTTGGAGCAAACAGCCATCCCAGGGGAAGGTGCAGACTAATTAAAAGCAGTGCTACAAAAAGATGCTGCTGTTCTAACATGTGTTCATGTGGGTTGGTGCACGGGAGAGCAATAAAAGAAATGTCAAAGGAAGAGAGGAATCGTGGAGGAGCCTGAACTGAGCGAGGCACAAACAAGAGTCTGGGGGAGCAGGGCACAGACTGGAAAACAGAGCTCCCTAAAAATGTAAATATGGGGGAAGGAAGGTGCAGATGGGTCTCTGCCATGGGGCCAAGGCCTGATCAGTGCTCCTGGAGACACGTGCTGGTATCAGAATGGCTGACACTGCCAAATGTGACATTCGATTCACACATCATCATCATTCAGCACATGGACTCACCTGGGTGCATCCACAGTCCAAGATAACCATTCCCCCAAGATCCTCGCAGCTGTGCTGGAATAGGAAAGAGGAGACAGATTTCCACTCCTTCTGCAATCCCCAAATCCTGCCCCAGTGCTGCTGGTCAGCGCTGTGCCCACCTGTATCACAGAGGTGCCCTGGAATGCACAATGGACCCCCTGGCCAGCTTGGGAGAAAGGATTTGTCTGCTTGTGCCTGTCCCCTCTGGCTCTGGGACCACCAGGGCATTGAGCAGAGGCTGATCTGAAGGACTGACTTCATTCCCAGCTCCCATCCATGATGGCAGAGAGCAGAGCTGGATCTTTGCTGACACCAAGTCACCTGGGCTCCATCAGTGCCCTGCAAACTGAAGCCTGAGGAGAACCAAACCCTTCCCAAAAAGGATTGGGAGGCCAATTTTCCTTCCTGTGTTCAGCCTCCTGGAAAAATGGAAAGAATTAAAATCCCCAGTGCTCAAAACTGGGCAACAAGGAGTGTCTCTGAAAGCTCTGTGAGAAATCCTTCCCCATCTGGTTGGTCTTCATCTAATTAACTGACATGGTTGCAAATGAGCAGCAGCTAATTGGAGCTCTCTGCTCTGCCTTTCCCTGCTAGGAATAGAATGGATTGCAGATGACCAATGGTTCAACATTTTCCAAGTAATCTCCACTCTGTGCTGGGCCAGCCTCCTGACAACTTGTCCACAGCCTCACCTTGGATGTGAATCCACAGAGCATCACTGGAACTGGGAAGTTGTTATGGGCAAGCATCAGGCAGATGTGTGCAGGCTGCAGTTCCACGGATATTTTGGAAATCAAGCCACCTGCAGGCAATCAGAGGCCAGCTGAGTCCCAGCCGTGACTCCTCCCTGCAGCCAAGGGAACTCTCAGAGCCAGCCCACGGAGCCTGGAGGCACACAGGCCATGTTGGTGCACTTTGCAGGAGAATTGCAATGTGCAGGAGGTGGTTCTGTGGCTCTCCAGCAGCTGATGGGTGCCACATCTCCAAATCTGAGGTCCTAAAAAGACTAAAAAAACAACAAAAAAAAAACCACATCAGGTTTTTCTGCTCCAGTCTCTGCTACCATTCCTTCCTAGAGCTCCCAGCCTTTTTTCCAGTGAGGTTATTTGACATTATGCACCCCCAAACACCAGGAAAAGCTTTATAACAGGAAGAAATCCCTTAAATACTCTCCATAGCACAGAATGCTTTGGGTGGGAAGGGACCTTAAAGATCACCTAATCCCAACCCCCAGCCAGGAACAGGAACACCTTCCACTATTCCAGCTCCAATCTGGAACATTTCTCCCATTTTATAGAACGAGTGAACCAGTTAAACTGGGACCAGTGGCATCCCTGCCCTGTTGTGGTCATTGCCCACAAAAAAAGCAAACAGAAATCCCCACGCCAAACACCCAGGTGAGCAAAATTTATTGCAAAAATACTCGGAGTAACTCGAGAACCACATTGCTCCAAACATCAGGACAGATGTTGCAGTTTGGCTGGATTGGGAATAATATTCCCCAGGATTTCCCTGAAGACCAGGGAGGAACATCATGTCCATGTGAACATATTGCAGACAGAGGTGTCCCTTAAAGCAAGAGCACCTCCAGCGATGGATGCCAGCCCCAATTGTTTTTATCTGTTGTTCTCTTTATTGCAATAGGGTAAAACAGGGTTGAGCCCACTGAGATTTTAGTTGGGCTGCAACAAACCCAAAATTTCTAATGAAGGTTTTCCCCATTTCTCTGCAAGATGGAATTTTAAAAATTCTCCTGGCCTTTCCAGTTGTCTGGTCTTTAATGGATGCTAAAAAACCCCACAGATTTCCAGTCCCAAACCATGGCAAGTTCAAGGAGTTGGGGATTTTTTTTCTGTTTTCATCTCAAACTATTCATTCTAGCAAAATTACACTAAAAACTGCATGAACTCTATGTTTCTGAGTTTGGTGTGTGTGTTTATCAAGTTTGGAAATAAGAAAGCATAAATAAAACATCTCCATGGGATACAAATTCACTTCTCTGTCTCGAACAGAAGAAATGCAGCTGTGGAATACAAATCATCTCCTAGCCAGAAACATAATTTAATATTTATTAATGCACACTTGGCTGTGTGGATTCAGGGAGGGTGTCCCCCACTTCTTATCTGTGACCTTTTGGGGTCCTGACCTCACAATGTGCCACCACTAAACGCTGCTGGAGCAAAATTTGTTTTACCCCATTTAAAACTACGTCAGTTTGGATGTTTCCCACTCTCAGACTTAGAAACACCAACAAAAGGTTCTTTTTTTTATTGTAAGACAATGGGGGAAACTGGGAAAGACTGGGAAACCAGTTGAAGGTTATCCTTTCACTGGAAAATGGGAGAATGATCCAATGGAAGAAATCTCATGAGTGAGGGCAGAGAGGTGCTGGAATTGCCTCTGCAGATGCTGCGTGGAGGTTCTGCCTCCCCAAAGGGCTGCAGTCATCAAGAGCTCCCAGGAAAAGCAAATTTCTCATTTTGATCAAAAAGTAAGCTGAAGTTTTGAGGAAAATGTGAATGTTTAAAAAACCTAACACAGTGTGAAGTACCCGTAGGAAAAAGCTGATCACAGGCAGTGGTTTTTAAGTGCTGGTCACCTCTGTCCTTATTCTGTGTACCTTAAAAATGACAATTCAGAAGAGATAACAACAAATCTGCTGGCAGAACTCACCCTGGAGTCCCTGTGCTCCCAACCTCTGCGTGGGAATGGTGGTGAAGGGTGGACTTTATGATCTTGGAGAACTTTTCCATTCTGTGATTTTCATGCATTTTGTGTCCTAGTAATAAAAATAACACCATTAAGGGTCCATCTCCCCAGTGGGTCTAAGGAAAAAACACTGTGGATTTCAACAGCTTTTCAAAAAGGTGTTTCAAAAACAGGGAGAGCTCTTGGGAAGAATTTTGATAATCAGGATCCTTTGAACAGGAGGTAGAACCATTTTTTAGCTGTGGCTTTACACTCCCTGTCAGCTGGCACCATTCCTCCTTCCAGCATAAAAAAAAGAGGTTTATTTTTAAAAAAAAAAAAAAAAAAAAAAAAAAAGAAAAGCACTGAAGGAAGAAGTGCACTTTATGATAAAAGGGTTAAAAAGGTCTAATTCTGAGTTTCTACCTCTGCATCCCAAGATGCTCCTTTTCTGAAAGTAAAAAAAACTGATTTATGTGCCACACTGTCATTTACAGACTGAGGCAACAGAAACAATGCTTTACTCGCTTCCCAGAATGAAAAAATAATCCGAAAAAGTAACTTTTCCCTCAATATTACATACTGGCAAAGCAGAAATCAGCCAATTATCCTGAGAGAAATATCAGCACCTTCCCCCAAAGGGGGGCAGCCTTACACTGGCAGGTGACAGAAACACTGAGCCCACTGTGGCACCACAGCTCATGGGGCATCTCTGTCCAGCATCCAGGGGGCCACTGCACCCTAAGACTTTTCACATCTCAAACTAGCAATAAGTTCTTGTTCTTTCTTATTCTTTATGATAAATATAAATGTATTCGCCGAGTTCTTATTTTCTTAACTTCTCATGAAAATGTTTTAAAATTTCTCAGTCTTTCTCAGCTTTATGGCTACTCTCTAGAACCTTTTTACACTTTCTAAAATCTTTTACCTTTTTATATTCCTACACTCCCCCTGCATTTTTATATCCTAATGGAGATTCTGTCAGAAGCAGCAGCAAGGATGGAAGGTTTGAGATCTGCAAGCAGATGGAATAAGCAGGACTGCAGCAAGATGTCCTAAAGCTGCTGAAATCCAGGTTGATTCAGGGACTGCCTTCAGGCAGTGCTGACCCTGAGCCTGCAGAGGGTCCTGCTGGCACCCATTCATCAGCTGCTAAAACAGATTGTCCAGAGCTCTAAATATACTTCAAATCTATACAGCCACTGCCAGGGCAGAGCTGGTGGCCATAAAACACGGGGTGCTGCACAGCACAAGATTTAGGAAGTGAATGCTGGGGGTGAGGACACTCCAGTGACCCTGAACACCACAGGACAGTGACAGCAGCACTGGCACAGGAGATTTTCCTGTCAATGTCACAAACTTCCAGGTGTTTTCCATTTCCAGCAGTGGAATCACCCTTCTGTTACCTGTACCAAAAGCCAGCTCCCGTTTTCTGATCACCTTTGGCTCTTGCTTATCAAGGCTACACACACATTAAAATGATTTTTTACTGCTTTAATGTGAATTGTTTCACAGTAGCTCTTGGAGCCCTGATTCTGTAGCTGCTGAGGTGAATCCCAGAATGGTTTGGGTTGGAAGGGGCCTTAAATCCCATCCAGTGCCACCCCTGCCATGGGCAGGGACACCTCCCACTGTCCCAGGCTGCTCCAGCCCTGTCCAGCCTGGCCTTGGACACTCCCAGGGATGTATTTTAGATTATTTTCCTGTAAACATAAAGGCTTCTATGCTTTTCTATGTGCTATCACTTTTTGTAGTCCTTGTCCAGCTGTTTTCTCCCCCTTTTTATGCTCAAATTCAGCAAACAAAAAGAAGAATTCTGTGACAAGGCCACATGCATCTCCAAAGTCTCATTTTCCTGTGAAATGTTCCCTCACAGGTGCTACTTGCTCCCAAGCAGATTAGGATCACTGGAAAATGCTCAAATCCTTTAGGAGCTCTCACATTCCCACTGTTACATAATTAACTCTTGTTGCCACCTGCATTTGTCTAATTCCAGCAAAAACAACTCCTGTGCCAGAGCCCTCACTTTTGGAAGAATGAAGAGCACGGTGGCTCAGCCTGGGGCTGGGTGACAACAGCCACTACAGCCCCAAACTGCTCAGCTCTGTGAAATTTATTAGGAATTGCATTGCCTCAGAAATTACTGCAGCAGTGATAACCTAGAAAAAACCTGGATATTGCTGGCTTGCTCCTTTCAGCAAAGGGAAGGAATTATTCCAAGTGCCAAATGCCTTGTGCCCACCTCCTGCTCCTTCAGGGCTCTCTGTGAGGTGTTTGTTTTCTGTTGTGTTGCTTGGAGAAGTTGTGGTCATTGCCCACAGATGGTTTTGATGCCCTGTGCAGGCTGAGCTGGAGCAGAGCTGGGCAGAGTCACAGAACAAAGCAGGGATTTATTCAAGGATCTCCTCATGGATCCACCTTGGGCAGCACCAGAGCCCAGCCAGGGCTGCACCCAAATGCCCCAAAATGGCCCCAAAATGCACGAGCGCTCCCGGGGGCTCTCCTGGGATCAGCTCTGCTCCATTGGCACCTTGGAGTTCATTGTCCCATTCCAGCTCCAGCCCAGGCAGTCCCACCCTGCTGGTTTTTCTCTCTCCAGCCCACGGGGTTTGTGCTGCTGGGCTGAGATTTGGATCATTTGTCCTTGGTGCCCAGCTGGAGCAGGAATTGTTTTGTGTCCCTGCTCTGTGCACAGAGCTCAGCATCCCCTGATAGAAATCCCAGACCCACACACTAAAGCAGAATCTGAAAAACATAAAAACTAAAACCTGAGGCATCCATTTAAACACCTAAAATACAAACAAGCAACCAGAAATCCCCTCCCCAAACACACAGGTGAGCAAAACTATTTGCAAAAATAATTTCAGTAACTCAAGCACCACGCTGCTGCAAAGATCAGGCCAGGTGGGATCTGCAGAGGAAGCAAGGAACAAACCCTTATCTCGCTCACCCTCAAAAAAACCTCACCTGGTTTTAATTAAGCAGAGCAGAGGGTGGTAATCTGGGAAGCACTGGGAAAAAAAAGACTGGGAAAAGGTAAAACAAATGACCAGATTCTCTGTTTTCCATCAGCACAGCCCCTACACAAACCAAAGGTTTGGGAGCCAGTTGGGCAAGGGGTGGAACAAGCTTCAAATGTTGAATTTGCCCCAGAATTCACTCAAAAAGTCCCTGCTTTGTGTTCCTATCTTTTCTTTTTATACTTATCTTTTGGCAGAGGCGCCACAGTACTTGTGGCACAGCTGAGGAGATTTTCTGGAAGGATGTTTGAAGCTCCCAGGTATGGAAGCTGCTCAAAGTCTACCATTATTACTATTGCCCTTCAGGAAAAACATCTGTGAGAACTCCAATTGTGTTCACTTTCAGGCTTGCTGTTACATTGATAAACAGAACTGTTGCTGAGTTGGGCTTCTCAAAAGCCAGTTCTGCCATTTATCTGTAGGAAAAAATATCCAGAAAAAGTGCATTCCACAGGGATGTCTTGAACAGCACAACTTAGAAAAGTTTCCCATCTGCTACAAGTCCATTAAATGCGAAAAATGTGGAATTTTCCAGCCTGTGATTTGGGTGGTGAAGGTTTAAGATCTGTTCACAGCCACATTTGCAGCCATTTGGGCAGATGGGGATTGTTTAGAGATGCCTGCAAAAAGCCTCAATTTGTACCCACAGACAAGATAATTTTTATTAATGAATCATATTGACACATCACTCTCCATTTGTGTGTCACAGACTTGGAGTACACAAACAGCTTCTGAGAGGGGAATATGCCATTATTAACCAGAAATTCTTTTTAAAAGATATTTTAAAAATAGGCCACTGTGTTTCAGTGGTCTGAATCTCAGCATTTTCAGCCTTTCCTTTCTTTCATAATAATGTTCAATTAATAAATTTCTCCACGAATTAGTTCAGTATAAAAATTGATAAAATAAGAAATAGCTTATTTTTTTGTTCCAGTTACATAATGGAATAGTCTGGATTTTTTTTTTTTAATGAATCATGTGTTTTAACCTCACTCCTACTTGGCACACCTCCACCCTGATTCTTTGTAGTATTCATTAACAACATGAAGTGTGTATTGGATAGTTATGTTGAAATTTCAAGCCAATAATTACTTCTAGCACAAAAATAAGGTATTTTACACCCTCCATGTTCAAAGAGATGAACTCAGGAATGTAATGTAGTAGATACAATTTAATAGGAAATTTTAATTGAAACTTGCATCTAGCCATGATTTTTTGCTCATCTCAGCTCTGCTTCATATGATTTTTAAGTAACAAATGAAATGTCATATTCTATATAAAAGGAGGAAAATCCCAACTCAATCCTGCCTCAGGTTCTGAAGGACAGTCAAAGTTTAGTGATGATAATAATAAAAACAACTCCATGAACTTCTGATGGGCAACTCACAAAACGAGTTTTAATCAGGATATAAATCCCTCCAGGTCTTCCTGCTAATCAAACATAAAAATGAAATTACAATCTTAATTCCTTCTCCTTCTTTTTTTTTTAAATATTCTTAATTTTTAGTAGTTTCTTTTCCTGAATTTTGGGAGTTTAACAGTTGAAGTTCTAGCCTGAATAAAAAATTCTTCACCTTCTTTAGCATCAAGCTTTAGTCTTGCTTTACCTTATGAAGAATCCTAATTATATTAATTACCCCATGAGTTATTTATTTAGGGTGGTGTTTGCAACAATGTGGGGACTTGCAATGGCATTTTATTATGATTTTACTGCTGCATAAAATCTGTGAAATCTGAGACACGCGTGGCAGAATGGATACAAAATAAAAAGCCTTTTAACAAAACATTTTAGCTTTCAAAACCCCATAAACCTTGTGATGTTCCTCCATTTAATAAACACATTTCAATTGCAAACAGCATTGTTTTAGTGAATATCGGTGTTCAGTGCCACAACCACCTATGAGAGATGGTTTTTTTTTTTTCCCTGCTCCCTGTTTTTCTGGAAAATAGCTTTGCACACTCTGCTGTCCATCAGATATGCTGGAGGATGTGCTGGAAAGCTGAGATACCCACGTATGGATTCACTAAGCCTTTAAGAAGAAGAAGGTCTCACTGTTATCCACTTATCTCAAATTAGAATCCAATCCCAGCAAAGGGAAAGGGGAGATAGAGGTATTTATAATATCAAAACTAGAGCACGTGGTAACAAATGACATTGGGGAATAAAGAAGAGAAAAACTACTTTATCTCTGCTGAGGCCACCTTGGAAAGGCATATCCTGCATTTAACTGTAAAGTGGAAATCTCCTCCTCCTCCTTTGGGTAACAACATTTCCTTCTTCTGTAAAACATACAAGATATCAACACCTGATCCCAAAATCCCAGAAACACCAAGATTTGCCTCCTGCTGGTTCCTGAGGGAAAGCAGCACCTGCAGCACGAACAGGTTTGGGGCAAGGGCTGTTCCCTCTTCTACACCACACACTGGATCACATCCAAACAGCCTTTTTAAGTTGTAATTGAAGTTTTATATATGCAATAACCTGGGTACTGAAATGCAAATGAAAAATCATTACTATTGCTGCCATACAGATCTGTCTTCTCTAGGCACCAGTTGTCCTACAGCAGTAAAACCTGGGGGCCTGGGGGATCATTTCAGCTTTGATGCCTTGTTTTTACAGGAGAGGGGAGCAGAAGGAAAGCAGCTGGAGGAACATCTACCCCCTATTTGCATTTAGCCATTCAAACTTAAAATCCCATTCCTGGCTTAGCAGGAGCCCTCAAAGACATAAATACAGATTCTCCCAGGACAGAGCGGAGCAGTGCTCTTGTTTCCTCTCAAACTGCTGTGCAACCACCTCTATTTCACTCTTTATGTTTCCTGTCCAGTTTATTACTCTGCTGTTGCTCCAGTGTGCCCAGGGAGGGATTTCCAAACTGTGTCACACAGAATTACCCCAGAGCTTCATGGAAAGCCTGATTGTAAAGCTCATTTCTCCTCGGGTACCTGTGTGAGGATTTGGGGCATCAGAAACCAGGAGCAAATCATAGCTGGTCATCCCAAAGCACTGGGTGAAGGCTGGAGAGGATGAATTTGTGGGTTGTGCAGAGATCTCACCTGAAAGAAGAGCTAAAACTTTCCTGGAGTGCATTTATCCAACCTGGTGCCACCTAATTCTCCAGAATCCCTCCCAGCACTCGAGGAGCAGAGCCTGGGCTCTGCTGCTTGGCTGAGTGCCCAAAGCACTTTTCCTCCCTCAGCATCATCACTCCCATCTTCCCCAAATCCAGCCTGTGCCAGCTGTTCCTAATCCAGCAGCTCCTCTCCTGCAGGCCCCACAAACCTGATGGAAGAGGGTGAGGAGTTTGCAGAGTTGATCCATGAACTCTGCCTCCCCCAGAAAATGCCATCTGGGTTACCTGCTAAAATTTACCAAGGCTACCTGCTAAAATACAGGTGGAGCAGGATCTGCTCTGCTTGATGAAGGAACACGTGGATTTGTGGATTTTAGCTGTCCCATTATTCTCCTTCAGGGAAAACGTGCTCCCTCTGTTAAACCCTGCCATTAGAGCTGGCACAATGGGAAACCAGGAGCCTGCTCCCACCTCCTGGATCAGGAGACCCAGCCCAGCCCTGAGAATCACAGCCCAGAATTGACCTGAATTAACCTGAATTAAATGAACCTATTTGAAACACAAATCCTGCCCCCTCCACATCTCTTGGAAGTTACCTCCAAATAGAGCTTCACCTCTCCAAGTTTCCCTCTCCTTGATTTGTGCTTCTGATGATAACATTCCCATTTTTCCTCAAATCCCTCATGTAGAATGACACCAGTTCACCATCAGAGCTGGGAATAAGCACTCTGCAATCCCTTTTTTTTTTTTTTGGATAAAACAGTTAGCAAATGAGGGAAAATGCAAAGAACAGCTCACCTCTCTGCATCCACACAGGAAACTGCTAACACAAGAACTGGAGCTGCTGGATCATCCCTAATTCCTCCAGCAGCCCATGAAGCATTCAAAGGAAACATCTGCTTTTCCTAAAAACCCTTTCTCACAGAATCACAGCACCTTTTGTATAAAATAAGAGCTGAGATGTGCAACTGCTACAGTAAAAAGAAAATATAGTAGAACTTTTTAATATATTAAATTAGGCTATATTAGCTAAAATTCCATTTTAATTTGAAACCCGTTGGATATTAAAGGAAAGTTTAAAAAGTTATTATCTAGGGTTTAATTGCATACATTATGTTCGTAGCCTTAGGTACTGCAGGTAGATCTTTAATATTCCCTGCAATATACTGAGAGCATGGAGCAGCCATTTAATTCTGCTCCAAGAAACTTCCAGAGGTAACTGTGGGAAAGCAGATTAGAAAACTCCAAACTTTTGGCTGTTGAGTGAAACTCCAATGGATTTGGGCCTGTTGACAGGGAATTTCCAAAGTTTTAGCTGTAGGAAGCACATTGGAAACATATGGGCTGCCATGAAAACATTGTTGGGTCCACCCTTGACAGACACCAGATTAAAAATAGAAGGATTTTCAAGCTGCAATATGGGTGCTTGGAAAAATATCAGATATCTTCCTTCAGAAGTATTAAAAAAAAGCAAAATCAAATGTGTCCAAACATTAAAATGGGACAGCACCTCCTCTCTATCTCACATGGTGGAGGAGGTCGGCTGTGTGAGCCCTTCCTTCCTTTGGCAGGATTAAGCAGAAAAAATGTAAAATTAGGCTAAAAATGATCAGAATTCCAGTCCTGTGCCAAAAGAGCTGGATATTTGGTGGGGAGTAATGATCCCCTTAGTTTCCTGTGCACCTGACTTGCTGCAAACACCAAGATATTCAAAATCAGGGTTTCAAGAGACCAAAATTCCCCAGTATTTAAGGAACTGTGTAAAGCCAGAACTACGTTCCCTGTGATCAGAAATCCTGTCACATTCCTCATTTTCAGTCTGGGGACTTTGGTCACCACAGGGGAACAACTTTGTACCCATCCTAACCCTGTTCCCAGGGCACAAGGGGGGTCAGAGAACTGAGGTGGAAAAATGAGCAGTCAAGGAAACTGCTGGAAAATCCAAACCACTCCTCCCTGCCCCTGACACACACAGAGTTTGCTGCACACAGAAAAGCTGGGGGCATTTCTCCAGCCCCAATTCTTCTCACAGCAATTGCTGCTCAAGTGCCACATCAATGATCTGGGCCTTACCACAAAGAATTTCACCTTTTCCCCCTCGTCACATCACCCAGTACCAGCAGTATTTGACTTCCAGTGAGAATAATCCTCCTAAAACCAACTCCTGAACTTAGTCCTTAATGACACAATTAATTTGCTAAATTGCTTAGGAGCTTTCAAAAAATGGTCATTTTTTAAAATATATACATGAATTCCTTTAAAGGGATAACAATAATAATCATCATTGTCATCATCATCCAACCCAGCTTTAACTCTGAGGTATTTTTAAATCATGCAGAATATCTACCCCGATTAGAATGTTATTTCCTGTGCTTTTCCTGCATCTTTGAAGAGGCAAATCTAGAGAGAAGGACTCCAAGCGCCTTCCACACCTCATTCTGACACTTTCTGTAGAACAAACCCAGCCCTGTTCAACCCCAAAGAAGAATAAAACTCCAAGTAATGCCCAAACAATTCCAATTCACGGAAACATCTCCCAGAAAAGGATTAGATACAACATCAGGAAATACAGATCCTGATTTCCTTCAAAACACATGGAAGTCCTGACCCAGGACTTCTGATGTTGCTAAAGAACCCGAGCCCACGGTGGCAGCTGGAATTCCAGCCTGTGGAGGATGAGCAAAGTATCTCTGCCTCCTTATTTTCAATTCCTCTGATTATCCCAGAGTGCTGCCTTCGCCAAATGTTTGTTTAACTGGGAGTGTTTGCTTATTTAAAATAAATCTCTGCAATGGGAATGTGCAGCCTGGTGTCTGGGTGGGTTCTGCTGAATGGAGAGCAGGGGATGGGAGGAAGCCGAGCTCAGCAATTCCACACACACTCCATGCTCAGCAAACAAAGAGACACACAGTTTTCATCTTTTGTTCCATCATTTTCAATGAGTGCAAACTTTTTTTTTTTTTCCCTTCCTCGCCATTTAATTTGGAATTAGTCTAATCAGACATCTGCTAGGATGTGTCTGAATTAACAGAACTGAACACAAATCTTCTGCGAGCGCTCAAGTGCTGCTTCCATCAAATGGCATTAACTCACACGGACACTGTGGAACTAATTGAACAGCCCCAGCACAACATTCCAGACTCTCTGATTTAACTTTATTGGAGTCAGAAGAAATCACAGGATAGAAGGAAACATGTTGCTAAGGACTTGTTCTGAAGCAGTTCAATAAAAGCAGGCTGCTTATCCTGCTTTATTATCTTTATTATTGCCGCTCGAAGATGAAAAGAGAATTTCCTCTCAAGACAGAAAAGCAGAGTTAGTCTCAAAGCTCTTTGTCTTCCTTTCAATAGCAAGGTACAGCTTTCTCCTTAGAATTTACAGGATTTTTTTTTCTTGCCTCTACAGGGAATTTTGATATTGTTTAGTTCCCTTGTTCCTGTGACAAATTATGGTGGCATTTGTCAGCATTTACTAAAGGTTTTGACATTACTCAACAATGTAGAGGTGGATTCTGCTGACTCTGGGCATGTTCTGAACTAAACATCCTTTGTCAAACTCTGGAATTATCCAGGAGCTGCACACAGGTGTTCTGTTCAGCTCTGTGGTCCTGGCCTTCCCAGCGGGTAGGAATTTCAAAATCAGATTAATTAGAATCGAGGGACTTTCTTTAGCCTGTGCTTGTGGGGTGATACTGACACAACAACCAGCTGAAAATCCCACTAATTTTAGGAGTCAGCTTAGATCTGCTTCAAGTGATACTTCAGTATTGATTAAAATACAAATGCTGAATAAAAAGACAATACTCCTTACATATTTTTAACCAAAGAGATTTTTTTTTAAGCAATACTTTTAAATGTATCTAAGATTTCAACCCACAAATTCTACAAGTAGAATAACTGCAGCATTCTGTAAAAGAACCATTTTCCTAGAAGTTTTAAGCTCCTGCCATATTTATTTGTGTTCATGGGCTGTAGAGGATGACCTGGGAGAGAAGTTTTCATTCTTGGGGCAGTCCTGTCCCTCAAGGTTGTTGCCAAAGCTCTACAAGACACACCAGGGAAGTTTCCATGAATTTTTCAGCTACCTGGGTCTCTGTCATCTCTTAAATACAAATAAAATTGAGCCCAAATGTCCCTTTTTTTATGAGTAATGGGAAATGAGACAGAATCAATCGCTGGCAAAGTAAAAGATGCTTAATATTGATTGTTCTTCTGAAGGATGAGGAAGCTTTTCTAAAGCTCGTTGGGGGACACGGGGAGGGGACAGCTTATGGATTTGTTTTCCTTTTTGCATTCCCAAGGGAGAAAGGAAAAGATGAGGCCATGATAGATGATAATTCTGCAAGGAATGACTAATGAGGCACTGAGCTGCCTCTGTAGCAGTAGTGAGGCAGTAATAACCAGAGTAATTGGGTTTATTGGGTTTCTGCTTAGCACACATCCAGTCCTCTCCAACATCCTGTCCCTCCAAAGCATCTTATGCTCTCTGTCTTTCCTTTTTATTATGCCTGACTTGAGTTATTTCATGAAATTTGACCTTGTACTCTTAATCTCATCTGCTTGTTCTGCATAGTTCATCTTCTGTATTTTCCTCAGTAGCTGTTCTGTCAAACACTCCACGTAACCACGACATCTCAGGCTGCAGTGCCAGCCCTCACTCAGGGTGGATTTACATTTCTGTAGCCCCTACAACTCCATTTCATCTTCTCGGGGCATCTGGCTCAAGAAATAATACTCCAGGATAAATCTGCTCGAAGTGCATGACCCTCTTTTACAAATCACATTGCTAACTCTGTGCTAGAATTAATTACAACTCCCATTTTCAACTAAATGCAATTTTTTAAAGAGGTTGGAAACAGCATTAATTATGAGAGTCTGAAAAAATATTATTTGCTATGATTTTTTTTTTTCTAAAAGGCTTTTACACTCCTGCTGGGAAAACATCTCTGCAGAAAAACATTCTTGCAGGCGAAAGGGGAAAAAAAAAAAACCCAAAGCCCAACATTTCACTTCCAGTGACATTCCACTTCCAATCCCCCAGGAGCAAAGCAGACATTCCATTCAAGCCTAATGGCACAGGAGCTGGCTGCTCCCTACAGCTGGGTGCTTTGCACAGTGCATTTATTCCTCTTACAGGACTGGGTCATGCTGCAGCTCCCTTTGGGGAAGAGTTTGCAGCCCCTGCTGGTGCTCCCAGCCCCTCTGGCACTTGTACTCACTCATTTCCCAGAGCTGCCTCAGGTGATGCCTTTTAGAGCTCCTAAAAAACAGAGACCAGACAGAAATAAGGGAATAAAAAGCTGCTCTATTTATTGAAGGGCTTCAGGTACATTTAGGGCAGACAAAGCCCCCAGGGGCTACACCCAAAAATGGATGATGGGTCATGGGTTTCACACTTTTATAATTTTGGTCCATTTGCATATTGGGGGTGAATCTGCCAATTCCAGCTGCAGGTAATGAAGTCACTGACCCCAGGTTTGCTCCCCCAACTCACTTTTGTTCCCATCTCTGGCCTTGATTGCCAGGCCTGGAGAGGAATTGTTGTGTCTGCCCCAAATGGGGAAGCAGCAGCTCACACTGGGTGTGGAGTTTGGAGTTACACACTAAAGAACTGCAGGGTTACAAATAGAGGGAAAATACCAAAGCTGAAATCCTGAGGCACCAGTGGCTCCTGGTGCCCCCTGCACATGCTCCAGTCCCAGCTGGCATCGTTCCCTCTGCAGGGAAAACTCATCATCCACATGCTGTTGGGTCTGACTATTGCTGTGACCCCTCAACAATAATTTCAGTATCTCAGATTCTTTCAGAGAATGAGAGATGCAGTTGTAATGCCAGGATCTTCCACAGTATAAAAGGGAAAGGGATTACTCAGCTCCTTTTGAGAGTCAGAGAGATGAACTGATGAGAAATATTCCAAAGTACCCTTTTGATCCTATAGGAATTTATTTTCCCCACATCTTTGGGAAAAGGAAAACAGATTATTATGAAATCTCTCATAGACCTGAAAACTGCCAGCTGACTTTCCAGTTACAAATCTGTGCTTAAAACAGACACTCTTTGTTTTGGTGATGGGAGACAAAGCATACAGAGCATCTCAGAATGTTTGTGGTGGTCACATTTGCTCTTCCCCCTCCTAAATCCTCTTGGGATGAGCTCTGTTTCCATGTGACAATCCCCATAGTCCTATCAGGTTTCTGTGGTGAGGTTGTGGAAATCTTATTTAAAGACCTCAGCCTCTTCAGTTTGACTCCAAAGCACATTGTAGAAATGAGAATACACATTTGATTTTCTACAGAAAGGCAGTTGAGGTGGCTCATCCTCACTGAAACCATAAACATGTTACTGAACTATGGGAATTCAGAGGTTTTGGGGGATTAGCATTGCTCTGGCTGTGCCTGCCATGGCAGTGACAATCACACTGTGAGCCTGTGCCAAGGCTGATGCACACCTTGGAGAAAATTTCCCTGCAAATTAACAATAATAAATAGATAGCACAGTAAAAGCTCCAAGAGAAAGGTATTCCTAGGAGATTTAGTTCATTCTAGAATATCAATCTGCAGGTGCAAGGCAGCTCTGAACAGGGCTGGTTGAGCCAGGGAGTCTCTGAGGGGCCTCATTAATGTGGATTTCCCCATGGATGGAACATGGATCAACATTGATTCTGCAGGGTTTCAAATGGTTTGTGCTAAATTTCAGCAGTCACATGCACATCATCAGGCATGGAGCAGGAAGAGAAAGTGTTACTAACTGAGGAAAATTATATGTAGTAAAAGAGATTAATTAAGCCTCAGATAACACAGAGATTATTCAGGTATTTGTACTTCCTGGACTCACTGAAGTTGCCCGATGAGTGCAGCCTTAGAGTGGCCTTCCTCCTCCATCCACTAAATCTTGAGCTGCTGTTTTTGTTTTGTGCACTAACATCCTCCAGCTCTGTTAACAAAGAGTTCCTGGCACTTCTCAAATCCCTGGAATGTGGCTGCAGCACAAATAATAAACACAAGAGCTCATGCCTTCTATGACAGACTCACCAGCTCAGGCAGGAAAGGGACTGATGATAATAATAAGGATAATAGTAACTGCATTAGGCCAGCAGGGTCAACAGCTCATCTTGCTGCAGTCTGAAAGGGGTTATTTTAATTCCAGTAATTGGCCCCAGCCAGCAGCAGGAATTGATGTGCTGCCACTTTTCTCTGTTTGCTGCTCAGATGCAGCAGCACTGCCCGATGAACACAAATTACCTGCTGGAGTCAATGCTTTGCTCCCATTATTGATCAGCTGTGGTGCTCAGACAAAGCCTCAGCCTTTGTCCCATCCCCAGCTTATTGAGGATGAGTGGTGTGCAGGTACCACAGCATCCAGGCAGCCAGGGAACAGCTAATTGTTATTTTACTGCTGATCATTATTATGATTCTTTTGCTTAATGACCAACATTTATATGATGCTGATCATGCAGTTACCCTACAGCACTCTGCAAGCTTCACAAAAGGTTTTATAAATTATGTTTCTGAGCCTAAAAGCATTATTATGACTCGGCCACTCCATATAATGGGCAAAAGAAAGATCAGGATTATCCTTAATAAGTGTTGTGACAAAATATTGTGTCTGTCTAAATATCCAGTGGGACTTGCAGCTGGATCTCAGATCTCAGATTTACCAGCAGAACCTCTGAAAATCTACAAAGTCACCCAGAAAGGGCTGGTGCAGGTCACAGGAGCTCACAGGTTTGGGTCAGAGCCACCCCAAAAATGACAAGGTCACCTTCTCGAGAGGCTCCTTCTCACTCCCAACTTTTTGGGGGGATAAAGCTCCTGACACACACTCAGTAACTCTGTTAAATGGGATGGACATTACACAGAATTCTGCTCTGGTGTGAGTGCTGGAGCTCCATGTCACAGGTATTGTTGTAATTCATATTTTAGATCACATCCCAGCTCCTCTGCAGAAAGGATTGGACAGGAGGGTTTGGTGCCTGAGCTGACTCAGTGCCATCACAGCTGCATTCTCAGCTACCTGCATCTTCTACTGGGATCCAGATTTACCTCCTGTTCCAGGCCCACACTGGCTCCTTCCTCACTTTTCTACTGCTCAGCACTAAAGGAAAAAAAACAAACAAACAAACAAAAAATAAAAAAACCCCAAAAAAATCCAAACAAAAAAAAACCAAAAAAACCCCCAACTTCAGATCAGTTTAAGAACTTTTAAATTTAAGGCACTACCTCAAGAAATGCAGAGCAATAAACAGGGCCAGGAGTTGAGCTCTATGATCTTTGTGGGTCACTTCCAACTCAGGATATTCTGTGACTTTCTAAATAACCATATTTAGCTCTATCTTATTTAGATAAAATTCCCAGAGCTGTAATACCCAAGGGAGAAAAACATGATGTATAATTCTATGATAAGGAAACAAGGCACCTTAAAATTTGGGAAGCTTCACTGGGCAGGAGTTTGGCTATTTTAATAGAGAGAGTCTCCAGTTCAGAATCATGGGTCATAAATAATTTGAAAATTTGTGTGTTTGGCCACCCTTTTTCCCACAAACAGGGCCTAGTGGAGAATCCTGCTTTTCCCACGAGATCAGGACACCTCTAAATGTCTTTTCTTCCTCCTGCTTGAACTTGCCATCCGTGTGCTAAGGTGGAAGGAATTAATTACAGAGATTTCAGTGGAGCTGAGAGCTCTTCACAGGAAAGCACCTTAATATCAGGTGTGAATAAAACAATCCAGGACCCACTCCAGGAGCAAGGCTTGTCACCTTTCCTTATGGATACTCAGAGAGCTGCTCCCATTCCCAAAAAAATATTTGAGGAAATTAGTTTTTCCACCTGATTCTTTGGCCTATTTCCCATAGCAGAGATAAGACCCACAGCTTTTGCAGATTACTGCTCTCTGTTCTCCTTGTCCTTGGAAAAAGGGACTTGTTTCCTCCAGGAGCATTTCACCCTAAACAGCTGGAGTATTTTTTTAACACTTTTAACATTTATTTTTTTTTAATTAAATTAGAAAGTTGTGCTTAGAAAGGAGAAATGCAACTCTCTAAATCAAAGCCATACATGAGATGATAAAAAACTTTTTAATTTTGTTAAACTCTTTCTCAGTGACTTTGCTATGAAAAAACAAACAAATAAACCACCAAAACAACAAATCAAAACAAAATTTGGTTTGTTGGATTTAAGAAAAACAAACAAAAGTAGCATTTGGCAAAGAATTCTGCCCTGAATCCCTGTCACTTAATGGAAGTAAGATATTTGTAGTTTGGAAGGGAAATAGTAGGTTTGTGATTTTCCATGACATTTTCTAAGGTGTTTTGTTTAAAATGTTGGGGAAAGAGAGAAGATTTTCACCAAATTTAAAAGTGTTGATTTCTCTGCTTAGAAGATGGGTCTGACCTGGAAGAAATCCTGACTCATTCCTCCAGTGATTCTGTATAAAGCCCATGACCTGTGACTATTCCCACATAAAAAAAAAAGAGAGTTATTCCCAAGTTTGGTATTTATCCAGACCCTGGTGTCTCAGGGATTGGTGTCCACATCTTAATTTTGAAGCTGGTTTCATCCTGGATCTGTTGCCTGGCCCCAAAATGACATGGTTTTGTTACTCCACAGTGGCAGCAGCTTTATTTGTGGCTGCCCCTGGATCCCTGGCAGTGCCCAAAGCCAGGCTGGACACTGGGGCTGGAGCACCTGGGATAATGAAAGGTGTCCCTGACATGGCAGAGGTGGCACTGGGTGGGATTTAACATCCCTTCCACTCCAAATCATTCTATGATTCTGTAATTTCGCCTTTACAATGAGTTTCAGAAAGGTTTTTAAGAATCTGGCACAAACAAGTTCAAAAAGCTGGGCAAAATCCCAAATTCTTACACATTCTACAGGAGAGATGGGAGATTGGAAAGGAAAATATAACTTAAAACCTTTCTCTCATGTTTAGCTGTGGTTTATACGTTGTTTTCCATCTAATTGGCTGCAGATTAAAAAGCAAAGTATGTTAGAAGCACTCACACCAATCAGTTGGGTAAATAAAGGTAACTAAATTACATGTATTTTTGCTAATTACTACCCTAACTACATGGGGATTTGTCAGCAATCCTGTTCTTTATTCAGATAAAGGCAAGTACATTCCAAACAGCAGTGCCTGTATTTCTGTATTTCAGTCACATAAAATGTGGTTTGAACATGGCTGTTTTATAGATCAAAAGCTTAATTCATAAATAAAATTAAATGGTTTATATGTTAGAGGGTGTGCTCAGTGTTGCAGTTCTTTATAAATGAGCTGTGACTGCAGTGGCTGTTACAGGTTTTATATCAAAATGTTTCAGGCCTTTTTTCCTGTCCTTTTCCAAAGGAATCACAGAATGGTTTGGGTTGGAAGGAACCTTAAAGATCATCGAGTTTCAATCCCCTTGCCATGGGCAGGGACACCTTCCACTAGAAAGGAAGATATTTTATAATTGCCTTCAGTTTCCCAATTTTCATTCTTTATGTACCACATCCTCTGCTCCCATAAACTGCAATAGCTCTGATTTTACAAGTTGAACTAGAATAATTTTTGCTACCAGGAGCTTTGGCTGATTGCTTTGTTCTGGGGGGAAACACCAAACTCCTCATTACTCCCCATGCATTTTCCATAGAGTCAGAGAATTTGGGGGGTTGGAAAGGATCTTACAGTCCCAAATCCTTGTCATGGGACACCTTCCACTGTCCCAGGTTGCTCCAAACCTGGACTTGGGCACTCCTAGGGATGGGTCAGCCACAGCTTCCTGGGAAATTATGCATTTGGTAATTAATTATTTGCTTTTGCATTGATTATTTGCAGTGGGAGCCCTCCCTAG
The DNA here is from genome assembly GCA_003676055.1 of Chloebia gouldiae. Taxonomy (NCBI): domain Eukaryota; kingdom Metazoa; phylum Chordata; class Aves; order Passeriformes; family Passeridae; genus Chloebia; species Chloebia gouldiae. The sequence goes on along the minus strand of QUSF01000031.1, from coordinate 1,993,356 downwards.
CAGCAGAGAGGGAGTGTCAGAAGCTGGCAAAACAGGGAAGAGCTCCTCCAAGGACTGGATTAGTTGTGGAATTTGCCCCAAATCCATCATGAATTGGAGTCTAATGAAAAACTAGACGTGAAACAATCTTTGTCATTCCCAAGGGTAACTTGTCAGATAGATTGGAAGATGATGGGCAGTTATTTCCTCAGAAAAATCAGATGGCTGACAAAGTGATGGGCACGGAGATCCCTGACATGAGGATCATGGCAGGTTAATGAAGCACGGCCGGCTCACCACAGCAGCAAAAGTCTTTATCATGTTTTAAGCAGATGAATCACAGCTCTCCTCACGTGCTGCATTTTCAGGGTCTATTTTTATAAGTGAAAACAGCCTTAAAAATGATTACAAGTTTCATCTGGCTAATCTTTCAATATTCCTGCAAATCATCCCCAAAACTTTCCCCTTGGTCTTCAGCTGAGCTGATCAAAATCTTGCACTTTTGCTCATGCAATTCCCATCTTTAAGGGTCTCCTCAAAACAACCCCCAACACCAAGGAATGTTTTGTCAAGTCCATCTCACTGCTACCACAACAAAAGTGTGCCTTGATTACGTGAAAAACTTCCATCACAAAGCAGGGGAAACAACCCAAGGAGCTGGGAGAGGCTATGGAACAACCTCAGGGTAGGAGAGCTTGGGGCATGGGGCCCATCTCTGCTTGCAGGGATTAAAATAAAGTCACGTTTGCTACCTTCATGGAAAATAAACAAATTAAAGATCTGCTTCTGCCCTTCAGGCTGCTCAGTTTAACCTTGACTAAAAGCTTTTACACACAAGTTCTTAGAATCGTTAAGGTTGGGAAAAATCTCCAAGATCATCAAGCCCAACCTTGGACCAAACACCCCCACACCCACCAAACTTTCTCACAAAGTGTTGCATCTGCTCAGTTTTTAAACACATCCAGGGATGGTGACTCCATCACTTCACCCTGTTCCAATGCTTGACCACCCTTTCTGTAAGGAGATTTTTCCTGATTTCCAGCTGACATGCACAGCTTTTCCTTCAGAAATTACCTCAGGATGTGCTTCAAAGTGATCTAAACTGGAGTTTTGTGCTGTTCCAAGGCTCCATTCAGGCTGTACCATGATAAATATCCAAAGAGAACAGAACTCCCTGGATTTAATAATTGAAATTAGGATGAAGCATCTTATGACATTCCAAAACAATGATTTCAGGAAGCACTCACAATAAAGCGAGGCAGTTACAGCCATATAAAGCAGTCAGTGATTAAAGATTTAACATGTTGTGCTGGACTCACAATACAGCCATTCTGGAAACCAGGAATGTGCCTGTGAGATTTATAATTCCTCACAGAAAGCATTCTCATTTACTTGGAAGAAATAAAGCCCATTTGATGGTGATATAATTTCAAAGAATGTACTGAAGCTTATTAAGAGCAGCAGATTTTATTTTTTTCAATTGAGTCAAGGATAAATCTAATGAGAAATAATGAAAAGTTTTTGTGTTTGTTTCTTTAAAAAAAAAAAACAACCTAACAAGAACCACCATGAATTTAACTGGAATTAACCCAAGTGTCTTTGGAGTGTGCTTTATCAATCAATGTGCTGCTAAAGCAATGATGGGTGTAGGAGATGGCCTCAAGGCCAGGTTGGATGGGGCTCAGGATTGTGGAAGGTGTCCCTGCCCATGGCAGGGGTGGCACTGGATGAGTTTTCAGGTCCTTCCAGCCCAAGCCACTCTGGGATTCTACAATTCCATGAGATAAACAACAAATAACCCCTTAATCCACAGCGTAGAAACACTCCTGGTAACATCACTGAGACTTTCCGTTTTCTATTTCCTTTTGTCTGAAATCATTTAGAAATCTTGGAGGAAAAAAAAATCTGAGCCTTAATTTTAGCATAAAGCACATCAAACATTCAAATGCAGCTCTGCATGGGAGTTTAATTCCTTCCACGTATTACAACAAGCTGGATTCTGTCACCTCTATTCAAAGTAATCATCTGAGCCTAATCTTCCAAGGAATCCTGGCACCAGAAATGCAAAAAGGACTTTCAAAGGAGCTCCCTGAGTAACTCATTTTAGCACCAGCGCTTTTATTTAAGTAATAAAACTTAAATAATTAAAGCTACACAGGCAACCACGTATGCAAATAAATGTCATTGCAGGGCTCTAGACAGGTGTCATGCACCAGAGCTCCTTTGAAATTTCCAGGTGACAGCTCTTTATGTTCAGCTCTATGATTATTTTGAAAATGTAGCTCTTAGGTGTTTTCATGGACTCCTCTATGAAATAAAGATAATCCCTGACTGTTGTAAAAATTAATACATTTAAAGACTGAGCCATGCTCAGACAGCAGAGTAAAAGGTGTGTTATGAAAAGATCATAAACAAGACATCACAAATGAAAACTTTTATCGTGTTAGGGTTTATGTATTTCTAGGAAATTAAGAATTGATACGTCACAGGCTTCAGAAAACTGGGAAGAACTGGAAGTTTTTTCTGAATGGGAAGAGAATAGTTTCATTTCTCTGCCAAATCTGGCATATTACAATGTAAAATATTTAAATCTAAAGAAGAATTAATGTTTTCAATAGAATGGATTTCACTCAGGCCCTTTCTTCTGCTAATATCAGTAAAATCATTATTTTGACCACTTTTGTCCTTCTTCCACTACACTGCTGACACAGCTCCAGCTTGCTGGAGTAGCTTTGATCCGTTGTATTTTCCAAGTGAGCCAGTAAAGACTTTTCCAAGTTCTGTTGGCCTCAAGAGCACGAACTGAAGATATCAAAGCCTTTGGAACAAGGGCAAACCACTGGGACACCTTGGATCCCCCCAGATCTCCCCCAGACCTTGCTTTGAGAGAAGCAAGGGAGAGATTAGGGATAACAGAAATGATAGTTATGAAGGATTAATCCCTCTGGATTTTTGCCTTCCCGAAGCTTAAATCCCCCTCTGCCTCCCCCTGCAGCCTCAAATCACCGAGGGCTGGTTCCTGTAAATAAATGTTGTAAGGTGGAGGAGGCAAATCCTTCATTACCTTTTGGGAAGAGCTGATTTGGTGACCTTGAAGTGGGTACAGAAGCTGGTTTTGCAAAGCAGGGTGAATCCAGGACCACGCTCAGAGCCATCTGCAGCAATTCATCTCAGCCTTCCCTGCCACAGTGATTGCAGTACATGTTGCAAATAGATTAGTTTGCCTGGGAGCAATCTATTTTTGGGTCCCAGCTTGTAATCCCAAATTACAAACCCTCTGTTGTTGGAGGGGAGTGGAAATGGCCAGTGCAGGCAGCTCGAGTGTGACATTCATGTCACCCTGGTGACAGATTTTTACACCGTGAGGGATCTCCCAGGCTTCTGAGAAATGATCCACGTGAAGGAGTCAAGGGCAAACTCAAGTGCTTTGGGAGTGATGCCACCTTTGGTGCAGAGCAGGAGTGGTGGACAGGAATTTATCAGGTCTCTCTAGAGCTTCTGCATCTCTCAAAACCTCGTCTGTATAACCTGGGATTCCCCACCCTTCCTCTCAAAGTCCAGCTGCCATCAAATCCCAGGTGGATCTCAGAGTCTCAAAATCCTGACCACCCTTTCTGCAAAGAATGTTGTTTTTTTGTTTTTTTTTTCCCTAGATCAGATATTAGGGAACATTTTCTCACTGAAAGGGTGGTCAGGCACTGGAACAGGCCGATCAGGGTTGGTTCATGGCTGGATTCAATGATCTTCGGGGTCTTTTCCAACTTTAATGGTTCTGTGATTCCATGGAAATGCTTTGAAACTAAAGCTCTGAAACAGTGTGTGAATGTGATCACTGCCAAATAAAAAACACCTGAACATTCTGAATAGGGGAAATTCAATCCAATCACAGGTTGTGTCTGTTACTGGAATTTTCATTTATTCTGGCATTGTCAAGCATTAGAAATAGTCAAATCTGAGCTATTATCTCCATTTTGCTGCTATTTTAATTTGGGGTGTTTTGTGCTGCAGTGAATACTGAGACATCACAATATTTTTAGACTCTGCAAAATAACATCACTCTGAGGCAATGGCATGAACATTTGCATTTGGAAAATAGGACAGGTGCAGCTGAAGCATCAGCTGCAGTCAGAAAAAATTGTGGTATCAATACCTGGAGAATTACTGTAAAGTATTTTGCTAGACCTGGCTCGTTATAACTTTTCCTTGTTGAGTAGCCTCACAAAAGTCATTTTCCAAGGTACTGTGCTTAATCCAAACCTTACCGAGGGTAAATCCTGTGGTTTAAACTAAATTCACAAAAATCTCCCATGATAATTTTGCCAAACTATACCTGAGTATTCACAGTGCAAAGGCCCCTTGCCTCTCCAGAAGGATGGGAGGAGCTCAAGTCCCACTACTCAGCTCTCTCTACAACTCCTCTTAAAACCCAAAAAGAATGAGACAACAAACAAATAACTGGAGCTTTTCAGCTGGTTTTTGTTGTTGTTTTTGGTTTTTTTTCCCTCTGGTTTGCTTGACCTTTTCATAGCTGGCTGAACATCACGAGGAAACTCCACATGGGACCAGGCATGAGGATACAACTGATGAAAGATCCATGGCCTGCAGCCTTTCCCCACTGGATGCATTCTTTGCTGTCAATACACTTTACCCTATTCATTACAAACACTTCCCTGAAGTCCCCAGGTTTTAAATACCATGTGTTTTCACTTCAAAACCCAGAATAAATCTCAATTTATTCTGTGTATGGAGCTTTTAGCCTCCAATTTTTTTCTCTAAGTGAATAAATCAATTTCTATTTAAGGTGTATTGTCTTTCTCTTGCTGTTTGAAGCTGCAAGGATAGTTACACTTATTCTACACAGAAAAAAAATCACCTCATTGGGTACTTTATAGACTTTGGTGCCAACTGAGTCACTAATTTACTCTGTCAAATCAAGTTAATCTTGTTTCAAAATTCACTCTGTTATGGTCAACAGATCAGAGATGAACTGCAAGGAATTCATTGGAAGGCCATGCTCAGATTCAACAGTGTATTACAGAAAAACACTTGAAGAAATTAATGGAATTACTTTGGCTACAGAGAAAGATTCCCATTCAGAATTTACTTGCAGAGAAATGCCTGGAGTTTTTCAGCTTTACTACACAAACACGCCAAGTTTAGAAACCTTCAGTCATGCAGTTTAGTTTGAGTTATGAAATGGAACTGAGACATCATAATACAAACAATTCAGAAGTTCTCCTGCCTTAATTGTACAGATATCAAGATACTGTTTGGAAATGCCAGAATTAGCTAAGCCAAAGCTAAATCCTTTGTACAAATCCTCTCCTCCAAACACTTGACTGGGCCACTTTGGATGCAGCACAGCTATTTCTATTCCAAACAGCTCTGGTGCTCTCTGACTGTTTTCTCTTTAGCTCAGTAAAAGGTACCAGAACAAACAGAGGAGGTAAAGGAGAGCAGCGAGGCGGGCGCTGAATCATCCACTGATGCAAACAACATTTTGGCATTATTTTAACACGCTGTCCCCTAAGCTTAACCTCTTCAAATTCCAGCTTTTTTTTTTAAATGCAGTTTTCTAGGTCCTGGGTTATCTAATTAAAAAGTTTGCTCCTGCCTTTTTGAGAGATGAGGCACAAAACCAACGGGCACGATTTAAAGCTTGACCCACCCTGGTGAGCCCACGCTGTCACACAGCAGAGCTGGCAGGATGCAGATAAATGGCAAACACCCTTCATGTTCCTTTTATTAGCAACATTTAATGGCCTTGCCACTTTCTGCCATGAATTAGAGGCGCTCATGTCTGACACTTAAGAAATTAGCTCGACACAAATCATCTGTAAAAAGACTTTTTAACACGGTGACAACTGATTTCAGCTTGCAAGGGAGAAAATTAGTCTTTTGTGAGCAGCCCTGAGAGCACGGAACCCTGAGAGCCTTTTTACAAGGGAGCTGGGAATTTAGCAGGAGCACTCAACCCTCTGCAGAATCAGAGCTTTAATTTTTTATTCCGCAAAAGGAACTCGGAAGAATTTGCTTGAGGAGAATTTATAGAGATGTACTTTATACACCCAGTCCATAATCCAGATGAATAGCTCTAGATGTTTACGGTATATTTAAGTACACTCATGGGACCCATCCGAACTTGATTCTGTAATATCAATTTTGTTATATATTTGCTGTGGGGAAGATGTTAATAGGCTGTTAAAACAGTCACTAGGAAAAAAAAAAATTGAATCAGCCTCATAAATCCTAAAGCATCTGATTTCAGTTTTATGTTTATTTCTTTCACTAGGATATCGAAAAGAAGAGTTAGATTCCCAGTAAATCTTTTATAGGTTACACTGGTTTATAGTCTTAAAATGATGGCACTCGGTAGTTAATTTTGCTGCTTGAAAAAAAAAAAAAGGCAACATTATCCCTGTATCACATCTTCAGCCTGACTGTACATTTTGCACCCACTGCTCTTTAAGGAATAATAACTTAAAGCCAGGAGTTTCATGTCCCTCCATCTTTCAGGTTTCCTTGAGGAAAACACTTGATGATTACGAAGCAGGTTATTATTTAGAAGAGATCAGACCTGAGGGTGGATTACCCTGCCCAGGTCAGCAGCAGCATCACTTTTACCACAGCCACAGGGACAGGACAGCCCTGGTAGAGCAAAACACGGGAAACCAAACCTGGCACCAACCAGGCAACAAGAGCCTGCTCCATCCTTCCCCTCTGAAATCCCCAAAAATCCCTCAAAAATTCCCCTAAACACTCACAGGATCCCCCAAAACCCCTCACATTTTGGGTTTGCCCCAAATTCAGTGTTTTTCCTTCCTCCAAAATCCCCCTGCAAACATTCCTGTGCGAGGCAAACACAACAGAACAGCAGCACCAGGTTTGCTGTCACAAGGCTGGTGGCACATGCTGAAGCCAGGGGTGACTGAAGAAAGGCCCACCCAATTCCCAATTTCAGTAGCCACCTCAGGAAAATTGACTTTTGTCCATTTGCATGAGGCTGAAATCTTGTCTTTCAGCTCAGAGGTTTGGCTCAGGATGGAGGAAGTTGAGGGCAATACTGTAAATGCACATTGCAGGTTAACATGCTCACAAAATAAATGACAAAGTAGATTTTTGGCCATTTATGTTTCTTTTTTAAAATTATTTCAGGGTTGTTTTTTTTTTTTGCAGCAATACTCACAAATAACAGCTGACACCTCATATATGGCACACTCTAAATCACAGGTTTAGCAATGGAAGTGGCCCCTGAGGTGAGACCTCCGCTCCCCCCAGATTTAATCTGCCATCCTCCCCCTTCTCTGCACACTCCTCTGGGGAATCTGATGGATTTTAATTCTTAGTTTTGAGACCACACCATGCAATGCAAAGTCAAGTGAATTTTGCAAAGCCTTCAAGCTCAGGGATGGCCTCACACCCCTCTGCTGCTCCCTATGGCAGACACATGACAATAAAAGGAGGAAACCAAAGCAATTCCACAGCCAAGTGCCAATAAAACTGACTGCATCTGGAGACAGTATTGAGTAAGAGATAAGTGCTGCTAAAGGAGAAGGAAATTTGCAATCAGACACGCTCCTTGTGGCCCAATCTCTCCTGGGGTAGCAGCTCCCTGCTGGTGGAGAGGAACTGCCACTTTCCAAGGAAAAAAATCTCTCCTTTTTTGCCAAGGGAAAAAAGCTTCCTTCCCTGTTCCAAACACATCTCAGAGAACATTTAATGAGATTTTTTTTTTTTTTTCTGAGTTTATTGAAGGAATTGGTCTGGAGGAAGGTAACTCCAGGTAAAGGGGGGTGAATATCTAAAGGTGAAGGAGCCTTATCTTTATTTCCTTCTAACACAGGGCTCTGAGAAGCTGCATTTTCTCCATTTCTCTGCACAGGCTCTCCCTCTTCTCCCTCATCCCAAAGCAGCAGCTCCAGCTCTTTGGCCAAAAGGATGCTGAGGGCACTGCTGCATTTTCTACATATTTTAGTTCATTCTGCTTTGCACTGAGCTCTGGCTGTAGCTGTCAAGGGATTACAAACTCAAATTATGATGCAGGCTCCCTCCCATTTTGAGACACAATTTAACTGGCTGGTTTTGGGGGTTTCTTCAGCAGCCTTTCAGCAGTCCTGTTTCCTTTCCCAGTCCCACAGGAAGGCTGTGCCACCACCCTCAGTGCCTCCAGCAATGCCTGGCTGCCCTGTGTGCAAAATCCCAGGCAGGGCACTTGTCTTTTGCAAGTTCTTGCTCTCTTGGGAGGCCCCACTCTAAAGGAATTATTGGTGTTTTGGGATACCCTCCTCTCCTGAACACCAAACTGCTTGGCTACCGCTCTAAAGAGAGATACAAATATTTTTGGACAAGTTCATTCCTGGAACAGATAATTCTATTCCTACTTCTCTCATTTTGCATCGGGGGTAATACTGAGTGAATTCCAAGACAAAGAAGCACAGTCTCCCCAAATTCAGGCTGTTCCCTGTCTCCTGTCATAGGAAAACACCCCATTTGGTTGAAATCCATGTTTATTTCTGAGGAAAGTAACAACTTCAGAGCCATCAAGGCCCTCATGCAGTATTCATTATTAATAAGTATTCAGGTCAGCAGTGACAGCAGAAAACACCACCTCCTTTGAAGCTCCAAACTTCAGTCCCCCAAGCCAATATAAAAATCTCATTTAGCAGTGTTTGGCTGTGTGACGAGTTGGGGGGACTTGTCTAAGCGTGATTTATGAATTCCATTGTGCTTTTATGAACTACCTATACTCTTATATCTTGTGACTCTCTCCACTGTCTTATGACTCCCTTTTATTGTATTGGGCCTCACGGTTCTTATGCTAAGGACACCAGAGAATGGTTTTGGTACATCAGCTCTTAAGTAATTGATAGTTAAGGACTACAAGTTGCTGAATAGACCTGTCTGGGGAGAACAAACGATCTATGGCACTCAAGAAAAAACAGTTTTCTCCAATTTCCTTGCAGAGCCCTGGGATTTGAAAGGTTGTGCTTTAGCCAGAAGCAAAACAAACACGAGATATTGGCGAGGGTTCTAAAAACACAGAGTCTGAGTCACTCACTGAAGAGACTGCAAGTCCACTCAGCAAAGAGAGTTTTTGGTGCTCAGCTCTGATTGCTAACTCAGAGCAAAGCTGGCCTTCATCCATACCAGCTCCAGCTGAACTGTCCCACATCAGTTTCATCAGCAAAGCCAGAAGTGAAAAAGTGTTTTTAGAACAAAGCCAGAGCAGCAAAACCCCCACAATAAGTAGAAACTCAGTGTGAGCACCTGCAGTCAAGAAGGTATTTCTGTTCATCTTTCATTTCCAAACTTGTCAGAGATGCAGCCAAAGCAAAGCCAAAAAGGTCCAGCCACTACAACTGACAGAGGGTAAAGGGCTTGAAAAACTGCTGCAGTGTGGTTCTGCTGGACTGGCTGTCTGAGAGGACTCTCATGCTTAAATAAACAAATAATATTTCCCTGCTGACAATTTATACAGGATTTCATGTTCCTAACAAGATTTCCAAGCCCTCCAGTCAGCTCCTGGAAGAGGCTGAGCTGACAGCACAAAGGCAGAGCAGCAGCAGCAGAAAACAGAGCATAAATGATAAAACAGAGCTTGAAGCAGTGGATGGCTTTGGCACAAGCATCTCCTCTGTGAGGGAACATTCTTCTGTGTAAACTTAGCCAAGAGCCTTTTCATTTCAGCAAGACGGGGCCATCTCTAACATCTCTATTTTCTCCTCTCTGATGTTATCGTTTTGCTTCCCTAAACAATAACAAAAAAATCTCTTCCTACAGTTTAACTGGTTCCACAAACACAATTTTGTTTTGTAAACAGGAGGATTTGTCATGCTACAAGAAAATTAGGAATCCTGAAGTTTAAAAGAGATCCACACAGGGGTTTTGTGAAAGCTTTGCAGACACAAGAGAGACCCAAAGAAAATCCCAAGATGAATATTCTCAGTGGAGGAACTCCCTCTGATCTCAACTCCACACAGAGAAGATAAAGGGTTTTTCTCAGACTCCCAAGACCCAAAATTGTGCTTGGTCAGAGAACAGAACAGTTGAGCTCTTGAAATGGATACTTCTGCCCACCAGGGAAACGTGTTCCCACTGCAGAGAAGTTGGATTCCTCACTGCCACATTGGAGAATCTTGGAATCACAGAACTCCAGAATGGTTTGGGTTGGAAAAAACCTTAAAGGTCACCCAGTGCCACCCCTGCCAGGGCAGGGATACCTTCCACTGTCCCAGGCTGCTCCAAGCCCTGTCCAACCTGGCCTTGGGCACTTCCAAGGATGGAGCAGCCACAGCTGCTCTGAGGGAACTGTAATAGGACAAAAGTTTATCCACTTTCATAGACTTTCTACCCTGTTCTGTCTGAACACTGCAAATATTGCAAGCAAAAACCAAAACAAACAGGGCTGGGCCTTGTTATTTGAAATCCTTAATTCTGGGAGGGTTTCTTAGGTCTGTACAGCATTCCCATGGAAAGGCTGTAGGCAAGACAGAATTACGTTTGGATTTGTAATTGTCTTGCATAACAGGAAAGGTCCACCCAAAAAATAAACCCTACCTTCTTCTAAGAGTATGTTAACAACTAAATCAGTCAGCACTGCATAGGAAAACAGCTAAGAGCTGTTATTGAAATAATCTCAAAAGCACAAGATTTGCAGTGGGTTAAAACCCAAAAGATTATAAAACAAGTAAGTTCTCTCAAGAATCTAAAATTATTCCTGCAAACACCTTTTAGATCATTTTACAAGTTCCATAAACAGGATTAATTTAGGATGTTTATTTTTACAGTTCCTTTGTGTAGCAAAATTCAGATGATGAAGTGGTGGAAAACTAAATATGAATAGCAAATAACGATTGGGAAAGGACATAAAGAGGCATTTAATAGTGAGGGAACATTTAAAAATAGTAAGCTAAGGCAGACATCTGCACAAAACTCTGTGCAGGGTGACATCAGCTGCCACAAGAAAGGGTGAGATAATCTGAAGTTATTTATACTCCATAATACTTTGAGACAAGTTTAGGAGAAATATATGCCAATGTTAGTTTACAGTGACATTGTTTTGGTTGTGTCAGATAACTCCTGCAAATATAACAATGTCTGCTAGAAACATTCCTGCTCCTGTGCTGCTGCTGAAGACCTGAGCTGTGACTTAGGGGGCAAATGGGATCTGTCAGAACTAAAAAATAATTTTTCCTAAGAGAAGCAGGAATAGCTGAATAGAATGATGAACCACTGAAGAATCTGATCATCTCGTTTCAGTGTCAGTGGATATGATTGACTCACGGACTCCTACAGAACTTTCAACAGAACTCATCCCAGGTAGAGCTGTGGGTGAGTTCAGCACTTATTTACCCCACGGGGTGATTTTACTACCAAGTTCCAACAGCAGTTAGCCCAGCAGAGTAAGTTTCCCCTTTTAACTAAGATCCCACGATAGCAATTAGTAAATAACCCATCCTTTCACACTCAAATGTGAGCAGAGACACCGAGGTCAGGGCAAAGATCTCTGCTGCTCCTCTCAATTTCAGCAATTATTAAAGGCAGCACAGGCAGGGATGTTCTGGCCTCTGGAAAGCAAGGGGAGTTTTGATCCTGGCTTCCAGCTCTGTGTCCAGAGCTCTTTGCTGGCAGCACAAAGGGAAGCAAACAGTGCCCGGCTCTGCACTGCAAATGAGCACAATTCTGGCTGCCCAGCTGAGCTTTCCTTCAGCCTGGCAATGCAGCTCCACCCTGATGAGAGCAGGTGTGGCCAAGGACAGGTATCTCCTGCTCATCACACCCCAGCCAGGACCTGGCTGTGGTTTTTGTGGCTGGTTCCGTTTGGGAGCCACGGAGCTGACAATCAATTTCCTGCTGAGTCTAAAAAGGAAAGCACCGATATATTACAAATACGTCCTAAATCTGTTCAGAAGGGCTGACAGATCACATTAAAACATGTGCCCTTAAGCTCTGGGTGACATGGCAAGTGACTTGTGATACATGATACCACTATTGACCTTTGAATTGGACAATTCATACAGAAAAAAACAGGATTTTTTGCCTGGTACATAAGCTAAAGCAAGGAAAGCTCCGTGCTGACATCATAAGGGAATTTGTCTGTAAAGCTAAAAGTTCAGAATAATAGCAGGGAAGTCACACACAAAGAGATTGTTGTTTGAGATTTTAATTTCTGTGTATCCCATACAGATGAACTGATCCTGGTGCTGGAACAATTTTCACATTGCAGCTCTCACTGAATTCCCAGGATTCACGGGATAAACATGTCAATGCCACAGGATTTTTCTCATGGAATGGTCAATGCTGGTTTGAATCCTCCAAAAGAAAACACTATCCGTGACATATGAATTTTGTTTACTACAATTAATATTTAGTGTTAATTAAAGAAAGAAGAGTCAGGAATAAACTCCTGCAGGCGAACTTCTTCCTGGTGAACTTTTTAGTGCTGAATTTGATGATGTTAAAGTCCTTTCCCAACCATATCAATTCTATGATTGCAGTCCCTCACAGCTCTTTTGGAGGAATACTACACAGAAAAAGCAAACACAATAAGCAATTTTATGGGTCTCCTCATTCTTTCCATTTATAATGCACCAAGGGCTGGGTTTTAATTTCTCCCCTCACTGGGGCAAACCATCTGCCTGGAAGTCTGCCTTGCTGAGGGCACAGCTCCCTGGCCATGGGAGGAAGCTGGTGGCCTGACCACCTCCTCCAGTGACCATCAGCAGCCCTGCTCATCATCTGCCTCTTCCTGGAGAAGACAGGAGAGCAGAGGACAGACAGATGGCACGTTCACCGTGGCCCAGAGCTGGAATTCCAACACCAGGAGCAGGGGAAGAGACATGGAGCAGGTCCAGAGACACTCCAAGAGGCATCAGCAGCACCAGCAGCATCAGCTGATGAGTGGCTTTTGGATTAATCACTTCACAAAACATAATTGGGGTCTTGTTATGAGTCCAAGCAAACAGAGAGGCATTTAGTGAGAAACGCTTTAGGACAAAGAGTCCAATTTTAGTTATTTTGAAGCTCAGAACACCAAACACTGGGCAATTATCTCTGCTCACATTGCAGCCCTATGCCTAAACCAGAATCCAAGTGATTAGTGGCGCTGGACTTGCTTCTGTCTCAGCTCTCACTGATGTAAAGTGGGACCAGCAGCACTGAGTTTCACCAGTGAAAGACTAATATGGCATTCTCAGAATCAAGTGGCTGATTCAGGGTGTATTTTGAAGGCTGTGCACACTGATCCTGCTCAGTCCCATTTTCAGCAGCAGTAAACTGGGACATATCCACTGAAATCAGGGAAGCCACAATAATTCTGCCCAGCTGAGCCCATGGCTCAGAAAACACTGATTAGAGAGCAGAGTCCAAGAGGTTAATCACACTTTGTTCCAGGGGGAAACTCTGCTCCTCTCAAATTCCCTGTCTGTGCAGTGGTTTTACAGACCATTCTGTATTTTCTGTCTCAGCTTTCCTGTTTTTTAAAACATAGTTTGTGAGCCTCTTGCAGATTTTTTTTCTGCCTGCAGAGCCAGAAAAAGAAAAGGATTGCAGCAAGACTTTACTCAGATTGGTCTTCCCTGGATTTAAAAGCCTTCAGGAAACATTTGAGGTAATCCAGAAAGATTGAAGAGTACAGATGTACCTCCCAGGATGCGAGGACTAATGCATGTAATAACTGTATTTCTTTAAAATTACTTTCTCAGGCAGAGTTAAAGGCATAGATGTAACTAAGGGATTGGACTCAGGCCAACTTGTAATGGCTCTGCTGTTTATCTTTTTTTTTCCCCTTTATCCCCCTCAGCAGAAAGAGCAGAACAAGCATTTTACTAAGAGATTTAAGGTTTGCTTTCACTCCCTCTCTTACTCAAGCCCTCCTGCCCCAAACATTGCTGGGTCACACAAATCAAAGCCTGAATTGCCTGAGCCACAGCAGAACCAGAAAACCCACTTACTTTCTCTGTCTGCTAGAAGAAAGGGAAGATAGATAAGACAAAGTGTTCATCAATATTTTAGTATTAATATATCGGAGTAGAAAGAGTAAAAAATGGTAGGTTATGCAGAGTGCAATTTAGCAGCGGCCACTCTGTCACCAAGGTGACTGAGATTTGTCTTATACAGAAGTTATTTCCTTAACATTTTATCAAGAGACAAAGGAGCAGACCCTGAAAGAGTGGGGATTTGGGGTTTTTTTCACTGTTTTTCATACAAACACAGTTTTTGCTGCCTATTCACCTCGGCTGTGCTTACCCAAACTCATGACTATGGGATTGAAGGCTGCCCTAAAACCCCTTTTCAGTCTTTATTAAACCCATAAGGAGTAAAATTTCTCCTTAGATGGCTCATCCAAACAATGAAATATCCACACAGAGCTCAGAAAAAAGTCTGGAACTCTGTTATGGGTATTTTAAACTGCTCAAGGACAACACCACCTCCTTCTGCCCCTCCTGGAGAGACAACCCTCATACAAAGCACATCTAACATCCTATGAAAGGGAAAATCTCTCACTTAGCATGTGGAACAGGGCTGGAAAACAGCTGTGTGGCCTTCGTGCCTCTGGATTTTATCTACTTCTAGTTTTCAGGGCTTTTCCACCAGCTATACCAGCCTTTAGAACACTAATTTACATGGTATTTTAGATATATATTTCAGATGCCCAGCTAAAAAGCCTCAAATGCCAAGCACAGAAGCTTCAATGCTGCTTTTCCTGCTATTCTCATCCCAGTCTCCACTGGCACAGTACAGCAGCAGCCTCTGAGTCCTGGCTAAGAGGACAGACTTTTTTCCTCCTATTCTCTTTTATCCATGTGATTCCAGTTTATTTCCCCGTGCCTACCCCTGAGTGAAATTCTGCTTTTTGAAATCCACACTGCAGAAAGCAAAATCTAGCCTCTTCCCATCATCTCCCAAAGTAATTTTCAAGGTTAACCACAGGGAAGGCGGGTGAATTATGTGGAAACCATCACATACAAAGCTCTTTTTTCAGGTGCTCTCCCCCACCTGGGCCATTTGCTCAGCATGTGCTGTGGCACTGGACACTCACAGCAGACCAGAAAATCGGTCAAAGAATTCTGATTTATGTAGTGCAATAATAACCAGCTTCACAGCAAGGTTTGCATGGAGCAAATAAAGAGAAAAACTCTCCTCCGTTCCTGCCAAAATCTCTGGCAAACAAAATAACCCCATAATAGAATCCTGCTTGTAAAATTGCTTCAGGGTGCCCATGTTCCAGAGCTGGGAGCATAATAAATGAAGGAGGGGATGCCTAGGACAAAACCCTGTGGGATACCTGAGCCAACCCAACAGGTGGAGAAATTGAAAACAAATTGATAGCCTTGGGAGAGGAAATATTAGAACCAGGCAATTATAGAGCCAGAGAGTCTGGGATGAAAGGCAGGCAGAGCCAGCAGTGATTTGCATCGATGCAGCACCAGGAGTGCAGTGTCAGGTGATATCCCAGAGCTTTTCACAGCAATGGAGCAGCAGAGCTCACAACAGCTGAAGGTAAAGCAGGAAAAAAAAAAAAACAACAACCAGCATCAGAATCCACACCCAAACAGCAAAATCTGGAGTGTACCTGAAAGCAGCAGAGAGTGGGTTTGTCATGGGGGGCAGAGAGGACACGGCTGATCTGGGTATCAGCCTCCAAGGTGCCTGTGCTCGAGGAACTCAGAAAATCCAGCTTTTGCCACAGCACCCTGGGAATCCAGCCTTGCCCAGTGCTCCTGCTCTCCACCACGAGCCAGTGAAGCCAGGAAGGAGATCCCTGGGCACACTGGCTGCCCCTTCTCCCTGTCCTCATTATTTCACCCCTGCAGTCTCCCATGGCTATCCCAGCTCTACTCCTGGCTCAGTGCAGCAGAAAGGATAGAAACCATTCATTTTCATTTTTATTCCGTATTTCCTGATGCAATCAAGCACTTGAGCCACTCTGCCTCCCCCTGGAAGCTACACCTGATGGATGGGTTCTGCAGAATCAACCCATCATAGTTTCAAATGGTGACCTTTGGCTGAATACACCTTTCCTAGGACAAATCTATAATTAACTGCAGCTCCAGCCCCACTGCCAGCTCCATGCTGTTCTCTCTCAGTGGTATGTTCATCACCAAGGTTCAGAAAGTGCCACACTGGCTGCCCAAGGGTCTGTTATATCAGAGAAAAGTGAGCTCATGACAAATTTTCCACAAGTTTTCCATTTTTCCCCGTGCCTGGCTGTGGAATACAGGGGGTGTCACCTCAGCTATGAGCTCCTGGCACAACCCATCCCTTGAAGGGAAGGGTGGCCTTGTGGTGGGAATGGGAGGAAATGGGGTAAGAATGCTCCAGTTCAAGGCACAGAGAATCACTGAAGTTGGAAAAGAACTCCAAGATCATCAAGTCCAACCCCCAGCTGTCCCTCCTAAGGAGTCAGGAGCTTGGCACAGCAAACACAAACGCAGAGTTTCCCCAGGAAAATCTTCCTCACAGATGCATTCTGAGGGCTTCATATTTTGCAAGCAGCTACCCAATGGAAAATGCCAGAGAAGCACTCTCTGTAATTACAATTTTACCACTTGAAAAGCTTGGCTGTGTCATAGCAGTGGCTCAATTAAGCTGAAATGCAGGACTGCTCCTGATGGTGAATAATATCATAAGCCATTTGCCAGGCTGCTGGGAACATGCTGATTATGGGCACCAAGTACACTCTGTTTTCCTTCTGAGCACTGAGGCTCGACACATTCACTCACAGGGGGAACCAGGACAGCTCCTGCCTTTTTCAATACAACTGGATGTCATTTATGTTGCACACCCAAAGAGCTCCGCTCCGGGCGGTGCAGCAGGAGGTGCTTTTTTTTTTTCCTGCCTATTTCCCAGGAAAAACCATCTCAGGTGGAACTGCCACAGCTTCCCCTGGCTGCTGGGGAAGCCAAGGCACTTTGTGGGACAACAGAGAAGCAAAATGAGGGGACCGGGGAGCTCCCAGAGTCCTGCTGATTAGGCTGCACTAATTAGGAAAGTTTGGGATTCAAGTCATTCTACAGGAAACTTGTCAGCAGGCAAGACCTGTTGGAACTTCTGCAAGGATTTCAAGACATTCTCCTCTGCAGCTGCATGCAGGAAAGCAGGCAAAGAGTAGAAAAGCATTTCTGGGTAACAATCTAAATGCAAGAGCAGACACCTCATGTGAGACAGGTGAATCAGGGCAAGGGAATGATTTAGAAATCACTGCTCGAGAAGCACAATGCAAAGACAACAGAAAGAAGAAAGCTTTCATCCCCTTGCTTGCCCATGGAACTAGAGATTGCTTCCCTGTCTTCTCAGCAAGAGAAAACAGCAGTCAGCTGCTTTTGTCAAACATCAGATCCAGAAAAATAAATTTAAAATATGTTTTAGTGGCTCTTTTTCCAGGATGGAGTAGGTACATACCCATAAAAAATTAGAGGCTTTGACTGAAGAATGTTTCCATCATAAATAAGGATGATTCCCTCATTGTAAAGAGAGTAAAAATAAGCAAATACAGAGACTTTCAAAGTGGGGCTTGAAGTAAATGTTGTCTCTGGCTGATTTCCTGAAGGACACTCATTTTAGCTGCATTATTTGCCATGCTATGTAGCTGTGATGCTCAGCTGTTACCCCTGGACTTAGACTCAAAACATTGTGAATTTATACTCAGCATAAAATAACAGTTACATGTCCTGTACACCCAGTGCCAACATAATTCCTCAGCCTAAATGCTCAGGGCTCTGTATCTGGGCTTCACACAAGGACACCTGAAGGTTTTATATTAAATATTTCCTAACCCTAAATGAGAGCAGCGAGCGCTGCTCAGTAATGCCCCAAAGCCAAAGTCTGACAGAGATCTGCTTCATTTTGTAGCCAAATGTTCAGCCAGTGTCAGAGAAAGCTGTGCAGAGCAGAGCCCCCAGCTCTGACAGCTCAGGGCAGCCTCTGCACGCAGAGTTTCTGGCAGGCAGGACCCTGCACAAGATCTGCTGGTGCAGCTCAGCTTGGCATTGGCGCTATCCTTGACAAGATAAATCAGATTAAAACGTGTGAGTAGCCACTGGGTCTGGAGTTTGCTGAGAGTAAGAGAGTTCTGAACATGTTCATTTTGGCCACTCAGCTGGACAAGGGACCCTGGGGGAGCATAAGTCCACATTAAACTGTTGTAAGGAGATATAAATCTCCTCTGACTGGATGGCCACTGGCTATTAAGTGGCTCCATAATAAATGTTAATCATTCTGGACCTGATGGAGCATTAAAGAGTCAGACTTACTTTTGTGTTTGAAGTTGGGGAAGGCTGAGGATGCCCTGACATTGATCTGTGCAGGAGCCAAGTGGGTGCTGGGGTTTGAGGCAGGATTCACTCAACAGCTGCACTGCTCCAAGAAACTGAGATTCCAACTATTCCTAAACCCTCCCTAAAACACATTCCTCAGTTTTCCACATTCCAGCATCACGGGTGACACTTTAGCTCCATTTACAGATTTATTTTTTGGATCATTCAGCACTGGAAAGCTCTCTTAAAGGCATATTATGAGCTTTTTCAGGGACAACAATAGTGTAGGAGAAATATGAGGTGGGGATGATTTAATGCCCTTCAAACATTATATTCCATTCATTAGAATCCATTCATACTGCTTCCCTTTCCTGCCATAATTATCCCAAAGTTTTATGAAGCAGCAAGTGGCTGAGCACTAAAAAAAAAAAAAAATCGTTCTTGTCGGTTCCATTTATAAAAATACGCAGTTAAAGTAATGTTTTCATTCACTTTATGGAATGTAATCTCTCAGCCCCCTCTTTGGGTAGGACTTTATATTTCTGCCATGAATATCACCCAAAGTCTGCTACTCCCTAAAAACTCCCTTCCACTTCAATTGTTCCCAAGCCTTCCTGCAGTGCACCCAGAAAGAGGAGGGATGTTGATTTGAGCCGTGTATTTATCACCACTTTCCTTCAGCTTGTAAGTGACAAATACTCCTTGTTTCCAACATTCCCTCGAGCCTTCTGTGGAGTGTGATTTCTTATTTTGCATGTAAAAACCTCAATCTCTGTTCTTCTACAGCTCCCAATGAATCTCTCTAAGTTATACACAAACACGAGCACACGGAAAATTGCCAGTCCAAAGCTGGAGGCAAAAAAATCAAATTTATTGATAATTGATGCGAACTAGATTTGACATTTGACCAAAGTTGTTAAAACAACCAGAAGATGTGGCATGATTAAACCTAATAAAGATTAAATGTTCAGGATTATAAATTATACCATGCACCCCAAAATTTATCTTCAACATAATGGTACTGAACTAAGCTGCATTTATCAACTCTAAGCATGGTCTCGTGTCCAAACTAACAGCTACTGCAAACACATTTAAAGGCTAAAAATTAAGTAAAATTGCATGAACTCCTATTTTTACTAATTCTGGAAGGCTGCAGCATTGAAAATCAAAATAAGTTGGAATCATTCAAGAATCCAGAGTCTTATTTTTTTACTAAGATCCAGTGTCTCAAAAAAAAAAACCCAAAAAGAATGCATGAGGAAACAGATTTCTGTTATATAGGGCCACATGGATATTTGGAGATACAGAGAATTCCCACTTCCAGCTAAAATTAATGGGGAGCTTGTTTGTTTGTTTGTTTTCTTAGGGGAAAAAGGTTTGTCCCACCTGAGCCAGGCAATACCTCAAGGAAAGGGAAAACAAGACTTTAATTCTGGTTCAGCATTCCTGGAGATGTCTGGAAGGAATCCAGGGGATAATGAAAGGTCTTGCTGCTCCTGAGGCAGGAGGCAAAGATCCCCTCAAAACTCAACCATTGAAGACCAACTTCACCCTGTGCCTCCCAGAACATTCCATACATCAACTCCTCTGAAACAGAGGTGAAAATCCAGACCTGGAGCAACAGGAAAGGGACTGAGTGATAAAATCTGCCCAGATGTGGGTGGGAAGCAGAAGGGCTGAGCTGGACATTGGAAAGGAGCCACTGGAAGGTACTGGGAGAGCCCACAGCTCTGGGGACAAATTCCCAGTGCAGGGTGAGCTTGGAATGAGGAAATCTGGAAAAGCTGAGTGGGTGGCACGGACCCACCAAGCAGCAGAGAGGTTTCTGCAGGCCCTGCTCAGCTCTGCTCTCTCTACACAAGCTCTTAGTTCTGGTTTCTCTCACCTACTATGCAAAATTTCCCATTAGAGAATGAATTTGCAGGGAATCAAGGCCGCTGTTTTATTGGAATTTCTCAGATGCTGCTGTTCATCCCTTGCAGAAGTGATAATCCTGTCTTTGTCACCAGCACTACCCAATGCAATGTCCCAAATGAAATTATGACAAACATCTGGATCCAATGAATCCCCATGGAACAAAGGCCCTGTTCTCATGCAGATCAGTTCAGTAATGAAAATTAAGAAAAACCCATAAATCCTCTGGAAATGCACTGTAATGGATGAGCAGAATTCCCTGTGGATAAAGGGAATTGTCATTGTACGTTCCCATGCCTCATCAGCCAGCAGATTTCAAAAGAACAGATCTATTTTCATTGAAAGGTATCCATTTTAAATGAATTTATGCCTTTTATTTGTGACTGCTGCCAAATGCTTTGTGCCCTAAGACAGCCACTGAGCTTGACCGATTTACATATAAAACTAACTGAAAAAAAAAAAAAAAAAACATTTGGGAGGTTTTGTTAAAAAATAACAATTGCAATCTTTAAAAATTACCATGGAATAGAAACATTCTGACGAAAACCCAAAATGTGAATCTTATAAATTATTTTTGTGATTTCTACTAAACAGATATCCCTAAAATAAATAGTTTTTTTTTTTTACTTTTAAGAAGGATTAGGAAATGTTTCCTTGGTATTTTTCAGGGTGATTATTATGAAAAGGAATAGAAAGAGTTCCAAGGCCTCACCATCCTCTCAGAGAAGAATTTCCTCCTTATATCCCATCTAAATCTACCCATCATGTTCACCATTAAGGAATGCACATCTCCACAGATTGGATTTTAGCCTGTGCACAATTTTCCAAAGTTTCCACCAGATCAGAGATAAACACAGTACCCAGGCCATGAAAACCCAAGGTTTTTTGGGGAGAGGTTTGCACTGAACCCCTTGTGACCAAACAAACCTGAATTTTCCACTCATTGGAATGCTCCCAATGTTTTCTGTGACGCAGCTCGAGCTCAGGTGCCTTCCCAGGAGCAGTGGGGATGGAAAATGGACTCAAGGAGGGATCAGTCCACATAAAAACCCCTCACCATCCCCTCCAAGACGTGCCAGTCCCCAGCCTGAACACACACATGGAATCACAGAACCATTCAGGGTGGAAAACACCTTTAAGATCATTGAATCCAACCAAGCCAAGCCCCATTAAACCACATCCCCACACCTAAACACCCAGCTTGGGGCAGTGGAACAATCCAAACCCAGTTTGTCCAATTTATCCCCAGCAAAAAAGGCTGACTGCAAAGCAATAATCTGTGCAGCGAGTTTACAAGCTTGTATTCAGCACTTAGCAGCCTGCAAGAACATCTGAAGGAGCAGAGTCCTTTCTAATCAGCTCGCCCTGGAATCTGCTCACAACAACGTTCTCTTTTCTCACTTTGACAATCCTCATTAAGGGCTGCCTTCCCTGCACCTCGTGTGGAGAGGCTGATGTGAGCAGCATGCTGATCCCCGCTGCAGGCTGCAGCACTGAAATTCAGCCTGTTGCAGACGCACATCCTAATATTGGCTTTTTGCAGATATCAAAATGGACTCTGTGTGTGTGGTGGTAAAGTGACTTTGTTATAAAGGTACAGTTTTTTATTTCTGTTGTTAACTAAACTCAGTGAAATAGCTGCTATCAGTGTGCTGGGATGGGATAACCCCCACTGGACACAGGATGATCACACCTGTGCAGATCTGCCCCCATCAGCACCCACTGTCTGAAGGCAGTGTGGCCCAGGGCCCAAAAACTGGAGGTGATGATAAAAAATGACTAAAACCACAACCAAGGAATCTGCATGCTCTAAAGAGATGGAGCTGAGGAGGAGCCATGCTAAACAGTTCTTAAAATATGTAAACTAGTTTGCGGAAAAGTTTACTATGCATTATTGCTTATGAATATGTAACAAGCTGATGCATCAGAAATGGTATCTAAAGGGTGTTTCCAAAATAGCAGGAGTGCTCTTGGCTGAGTGCTAATAACAACCTTTGCTCTGTGGTCTTTGTCTCCTATTGTCCTTTATTCAACTTTTTAAATTTTCACAAGACAGCCAACGTATTTTTCACAAGCCCAAACCTTCATGGAAAGAGAGGGAAGAGCATTTCAAGAAGCTCTAAGGAGCAAGAGAAGGAGAAGTGGGATACACGAGCAGCAGAGAACATCAAGATGGACTCAGGAACATGGGAACAGCATCCTACAGTTCCCACTTCCATCTCTCTTAAATTTTGCTTTTTCCAGGCAAAACTTTCAGCATGACAAAGGAAATTTGGAGGTATTTTTTCTTAATATCCACCATTACTAATCTCACTAATACTCAGTATATTAATATCTAATTATTTACCAGCCATTCTCAAAAGATTCCACAAGTCCAAATGAGACTTCAGAGGTTAAGTCAGGAAAACCAGGCACACAGCAGCTCATACTTTATGCTGACTGGGAATTTGGCCACAATTTAAAGTTTGCAGTAAGCAAGTCTGAGTTTTGAGTATTTCTCTACAGAGAACAGTTATTTGTCAGAACAGAGCCCTGATGAATGAAACCATAAAGGAAGAATAGTAGCTCTGGAAGATAAGGAGATAGTTCAATCAAACATTTTCATTGACTAAACATCTTTTTAATGAATAAGAGCAATTAAGTGTTATTCTGACCTGCTCTGCCTTTTTTTTCAAGTATTGCATTAACAATTTTGTTTCCTTTTTAAATGCGCATGAAATCTCCATTTTCCATTTTAGTCATGAGCAAGGCAGCACACAGATCTGACAATTCTTGATTTGACAGAAAATACTGTTTTCTCAAGACCAACATACCCACAAACATAGATTATGTTTGGGAAATCCCTCATCAAAACTGTTCCAAGCAACAACACATCTGTTCTTATTTACAGACATAAAAAGATGCAGCTCCCCATCAACAAGCAGAGTCATTAATTCTGATTTACTCTGTGCAGGCTCTAGGAGGGTTTTAGAGGCCACCAACACCCCATTCACACAAACTCTCTCTCCCTCATTGTTTCAGAAAACCAACTCTGAATGGAGAAATACCTTGGCCAAAATCTTCTTGCTGATATCTTCACCTCAATAAGTAAAGATATTGTTTATGCCTTTGAATTCAGTCTGGTTTGCATTTTAAAGTCTGTTTGTTTTTGGTTTTTTTTCTGTGTATACAATTAATTGAGGGATTATTGGTTCCTCCAATTATGTTACAGCTTTGTGCAACTTGAAAGTGTTCACAGAAGAGCAAAGCAGATTTCACTGCCCAAAACATTTGCACAGGTTCATCTCCAGCCTTGAATCCAAGTGCCAGAAAGTCCCTCTGAGTACGAAACATGTGAATGCTTTGTCTTTTTGAACATCTGAGGGAATTTATTTTCATGCTTGGGAGATAATCAGCATATCCCTGGCTGAGAATTTGGATGAGCCGTGGCTTGTGAAGAGCTTTTTGGTATTTTTAATGGTCACCAATGATCAGTGACTGCTCTGCTCCAAGGCACAGCCACAGCCCCTGCTGCCCATTCCCGACTGGCCCAGGGAGGGAAAGGTGAAACAGGACAATCAAAAATCAGCAAGGTTGGAAAAGACCTCTAAGATTATAAACTGTCAACCCAATGCCACCAGGATGCAATATGCAAATGGACCAAACTAATAAAATTCTGAAAGTCTGTGACCCATCATCCATTTTAGGGTGTAGCCCCTGGGGGGCTTTGTCTGCCCTAAATGTACCTTCAATAAATAGAACAGCTTTTTATTCCTTTCATTCTGTCTGGCCTCTGTTTTTAGGTTGCTCCAAAAGGCATCACTACAGAACCCAAGGGTTTTACCATCAGGTAAAACCTTCATCCTTTATCCCAGTCCAAGGTCAGGGCATTTCCAGCAAACTCCCTGCTCTGTTTTTCCAAGTGTGAAATTTCTGGCCAGGAACACACCAAAGCTTTTTGACAGCCCATCCCTTTTTCCCTCCTCTCCCAGGAACAGCTCTCCAGAAGAACCTGACACAGCTCACGTTGGCACTGGAGCTGCTGGGAAGGCACCTGGGCATTGTGAGGATTCATGCTTGGTGCCTTCCTGTAATTTGTGGGATGTGCTCCCCTCCTCCCCTGCATACCAATGATGAGTTACATGCAGAAGAGATGGATGGCACTGAGTAAAATATTTTCGGATGATCAAAAGGGAAAATGAGGAGCAGAAATGTAGGGAAAGATCCTCTCACCTGTCTGTGATCACAAAAATGTTGGTGCATGGCAACAGCAGTTTCTGCACCATCACAGACCCCATGTAACTCTGCAGGGATGCCTCTAATTTCAAGGTTTTCTCATGTGTATGGTGGTGACAATGATGGGCAATGTTCCCAGCATATAAAATACAACAAATAGGACTTAAAGGCTAGATTTACCTGATTTCTTACCTCTTACATTCCACCTAACCTTTCTACCTGTATTTCTTGGTCTAATCTAATATGACAAACAAACAATATTGGAAGAAATTTAGCATTTTTGTTTCTTTTCTTTCAGGGGAGATATTAAGATGTAAAGTACTGTTACTGGCCTTTAATAAAAGGTGAAAATGCTCTAAACAACACTTCCACCACTGCAAGTCAGAGAACTTAACTACCCACCTCAGCTCTCCTGAAAGAAACAGTGAGTTAACTAAGCTGGAATATTGAGTTATTTAATATATATATTTAATATTGAGGTATTAGGCAGATAGATATGAAGAAGAAATCCTTCCCTGTGAAAGATGGAAGGCCCTGGCAAGGTTGGACAGGGACGGAGCAGCCTGGATTAGTGGAAGGTGCCCCTGCCCTTGGAATGGGATGGGATTTAAGGTTCTTCCAGCCCAAACCACTCTGTGATGACTTTATGAGACTGACATTGCATGCAAATCATCTTTTGTCCTGCTGGGAAGCTGGGATGCTGTAGGTAGTGCACGCTGTAAGCTTTTATGAGAGGATAACTGGGAAACAGCTTTTATTATTCCAATAAATACCATTTGCATTCAGACAGCACTAAATAATGTCCACAAACACATGAAAATAGAGTCACTGGCTGAGAGAGCTTGCAGTGGAAAAGACAAGTTTTATTTACTTTTTAGAAACCTTTTAGTTCCTTAAAGCAGCAAAATATGATTTCATAATTATTACCTTATGCTGTCCTGACATTTACATTACCATACAGTGCTGAAAGCCAGAAAATACCAACTGTTCTGCAGAGGATTTTGTTCTCTGCAGGGTAAAAAAAATCTATTAACTGCATCCAGACCTGTATATGTATTATAAAAAAAAAAACCACACTGGTGGATTGCAGGACTAGGAGAGCTTGGAGGCTGAACTCTATGTGGAGTTGCACAATATGGATCAGTGAATGATGGATTTGGAAGGGTTAAAAGGGTTTTATGAAATCCCCTATTCCAGGGATAAGTGGCCTTAATCAGGAGCTGGGCTGAAAAAATGTAACAAAATTTAAGATACATTCCTGTTTTTCTGCATTTCTTGGTGCAAAGGTCTGAGCGCTCCTGGAAATGTGTGCAGGTCTGTGTAATGATCAGAAATATTGCACTGTTCCCTATTACCTTCACTTCCCGAAATGCACAAACTCTGCCCGTGAAAGAGGATGATAAGGTGGGAATTAGAGACTGGGACTGACTCCAAACCCTTTTATAACCCGAGCAAGGTCTCACCTCCACGGGTCACCCAGAGCCCCCTTTCTGCAGAGAGATTTAATCAATCCCCTCCCAGCCTCAGCATCCACTGCTCACACCAGTGACATTCAGCAGGGATTGGGAAGGGCTCAGAGCAGCACTCCTTTTTCCAATTCTCACTGGACTGATGAATGGCTTCTGTAAAATGTTAAATCCTCACTTTTCCTGCCTCTCAGAGCCGCAGCATTTCTCAATCTGTTGCATACAAATAAAAACCTTATTAAAAATCTTTATAAAATCATAGCTTAAGCCTGTTACTTCATGTAAGTGCAACTAGTAGTTAACTTACTAATTCCCATAAGAAAAAATTGTAAAAATAAAAATCAGGTTACGTAACAAACTATTCTTATAAAAAAAGATAAGATGCACCTACAAAAACAGAAGTTTATCCTATAAAACCCCATAAAAATATGTAAACTAACCAAAAATAAAAACCTTTAAATAAACAAGCACCCTATCCATTTACCAGCCAATAAACTGAGTGCTAATTAACCAATTAGATTTAACACCGTACCTTCTAATATTCCTATAAAAATATAAACTATACAATAAAAATTCAGCTTTTCTACATTAAAAAAAATTGTAATAAATTGTAAACACAAGAGGAGGCCCTGGCCAGGCTGTGGCTGCTCCAGCAGCTCTGGATGAGGGATGTGGAATTTCTGTATTCCACACATTTCTCTATTCCACACAACACCCTCAGTGGGAAGGAAGAGCTAGGCCAGGAGCTTGTTCCCTACTTCCCTGACAAACTAAAGATTCCATTGCCTCCCTCCTTGTCCTCCTGTTACCAGGAGGTGCCAGGTTGTTCTTCCGTGTCCTCGACACCAAACACGGCCAGGCAGTGTGTGGCAGTTATCTTTAAATTAGAAAATAATTTAAAGCTGCAGTCCTGACACTCCATCTGCTATGGAGAGGCCAGCACAGCCTCATTACAGATAAAAATCACAAATTAAGGTGTCTCCTCTCATTGACTGAAGTGTTTCCTTCAGAGATAATTCAGAACAGAAATCTAATTTTTGTGCTCTGAATTTTCTGCGAAGGAGCCCTGTCCCCCTTCCCATCACCCTGGCAGAAATGAAAATTACCCATGTCATCCACATCAAGCATCTCAGGATATCTCATTTGCTTGTCCTCTTTGTTTCTGGATTAATTATTAGTTGAATGGTCAGAACAGTAAATTTTGATGCTCCACTCTTTCCACAGCACTTCAGTGAGAGAAATGCCTTCACTTCTAATTTAGAGGCAATATAGAACTTTTTGAAAACAAGGATAAATGTAATTTTCCTAAAATTAAAATCCTTAAGTTTAAAGATAAAATACCACATCACAGGTAAGATGATTTATGTAATTAAAAATGCTCATGTACTATTAATAATCTTAATTTGCATGAGCATTAGGTCATTTTTATGTAATTAGCTGAAGCAGAAGGTTTTTTGTCAATTAAACTAATTGTTTTTCACACTAGGTGTAGACTGAATATTGATCTTTTTTATTCAGCTCACTTACATAAGCAAATGAGATCTAATTGCATCCTTACCACATCATTACTCAGTTATTGTAAATTACAGAACATAGATTCTCTCACACAATAACACTTTCTTTGTGCTATTGCTGTCGAAGAGATGCTGCTTAATTTGGGAACTTCAAACTCTGCTTTCCATCTGTCGATTTAGGACAAATTTGCATTGTAGTGTTTGTCTCCTTAGTAGTTAAGATAATGTTCAAGCAGAGTTTTAGAAGGATAAAGGAAATGCCCAAAACAGCACCTGTATCTTTCAAAAACCAGTCAGAAGAGAGATCAGCCGAGCAATGACAGCTCCCACATACAAATCACGACAGGACATTTAGATTTAATAATTAATCTCAACACTGTAAAGAATTTGTGCTTTTTGCTTAACAAAGGTTCAAAAAACCAAGGATATTCACAGGTTTAGTTGTGAGATTTTTTGCTTTTTTGTTGTTGGTTAGGTATTTTATATTTTTGTTTCTTTGTTTGTTTTTTAATGCCTCCACACTGGGGCAGGAGAGCAAAAATTATTTATGTTTTACCTGTAGCAATTTCCAGACTCTCAACAGCTTGACTGGGTGTTTCACTTCACACTGGCTGGTTTTATTATGATAGAGAAATGATAATTCACAGAATCACTGGGTTGGAAGAGACCTTCAAGATCATCGAGTCCAACCCAGCCCCAAAACCTCAACTCAACCCTGGCACCCAGAGCCACCTCCAGGCTTTGTTAAACACACCCAGGGATGGGGACTCCACCACCTCCCTGGGCAGAGCATTCCAGAACTTTATCACCCTTTATGTAAAAAACTTTTCCTAATATCCAACCTAAATTTCCCTTAGTTCTCTCGATCAGGGCCTGATCCTCACCTTGTCCCCAGCCCAGAGCACTGAGTGCCACATCCAGCCCTTCCTTGGGCACCTCCAGGGATGGAGACTCCACCCCATCCCTGGTCAGCCCCTTCCAATGCTTTCCATGAAGAAATTCCTCCTGATATTCAGCCTGAACCTTCCCTGGCACAGCTTGAGCCCCTTGCCAGGACATTTTGTCTTTGAGCACCTGAGCTGCTGTGCTGAAGCTGCAGCAGCCCCAGTCAGCCCTCACTTCTTACTCAGCCATGGGGTTAATTCATGCATTCTGTCCAAAATTCGTGCATTCTGTCCAATTCATGTGCAAAATGAAGCCATTTTCAAGAATTTGTTGTTCCAGCAGAACTCTGAATGTTTTGCAAAGAAAATCATAGCAGCATTTCTGCTGCAAGTCAGGCTGGAAAAAATGCTCCTGAAGAGAAGTCACTGGGAACAACAATGTGTCTTGATGCTGTACAAATTGCTTCCCTTAAAAAATAAGAAATGAACAGTACTTAGGCTTGATGGATTGTTTGTTCTCCTCACTTGTTAAAATTCTCTGGTGCTGAAGCTGGGCCATATGGAGCAGAGCTGTTGGTGTCAGAGCTCAGATGCCAGCTGCCTACATTCTTCTAGCAACTGCATCTGGATTTCTCAGCACTC
The DNA here is from genome assembly GCA_003676055.1 of Chloebia gouldiae. NCBI lineage: Eukaryota > Metazoa > Chordata > Aves > Passeriformes > Passeridae > Chloebia > Chloebia gouldiae. The sequence continues at coordinate 1,964,485 of QUSF01000031.1, read as the reverse complement.
CAGATTCAGAATTAAAAGCAAAAATGCTAATTTCCAAAAAGAAAACACTTTTTCCCCACCAAAAAAAAAAAAAAACAGGAAAAAAAAAATCAAGACACTCCAGTCCATGAAAGTGGAGGCAAAAGGATTGCACACAATTGTCTGCCTGCTGAGCTGCCTTTCCTCATCCCATGGCCAATATTCCCCCAGTGCAACTTGGAGGTGAAATCCATTCACTGTGGCATGGCCAGAGAGGGTTTAGGGGAGTGCATTTATTGCTCAGTGGAGTGGAGCTCCCAGCACTTGCAGAATCAGGCAGAGAAGCTCAGCTGGCGAGCAGGAACTTGTTAAACCACTATAAAACAGTCGTGTTCAATTTTGTACCACGAGCTTACACAACGAGGGGGGTGGAAAGAAAAAGAAAAAGTCCTTAAGAACAAACAGTCTACCATCAGCTAAATTTAACCACTTCAGCAGAATCAGAGCTGTGGAAAACACACTTCCCATGAGCACAGGGCATCTGGTGCAGTGAGTGAAAAAGCCACTGGCTTTTTTAACATGTTCCCTAAGAAATGAGAGAATCTGAATTTAGGGTCCTGGTCTGGATCTGCTGATTCATAAAAGTGCAAAAAATACCTTCCATAGCCCCAGTAAAACATCCCACTCAATAACAGGACAAGAGGGAATGGTCTGAAGTTGAGCCAGGTTAATGTTGGATATGAGGGGAAATTTCTTCACTGAAGGTAGCCAGGCATTGGAACTGCCCAGGACTTCACATCCCTGGAAGTGTTCAAAGTGTTGATAGGGTTCTTATGGCCATGGTTTAACTGTGATTTCATTCAGTCTTGAAGGTCTTTTCCAACCTTAATGATTCCATAATGTTAAAACTCATTCAGATATTTAAGCCTATCCTGGAGAAATGTAACACTTCTTTAGAACAGTGAGAACCACCCTCAAACCCAGCCTGATAACACAGACTGTCAACAAGCAGCAAATATTTACATGGTTCTAAAACATCTCAAACTCACCAGTTGAGCAATTTTACTTCTGTTTAATCAGAAGCAGAAATAGAGGTGATAACACAATCCCTTGTATGCAGGGAATTTTTCAACATTAAGGCACAAAAGGCCACGGTGCAGAGCAGAAGGCCACATATTAATTTAAAAATACCCATTTATCCAGCAGCTTCAGGTGCACAATAACACATTCAGGACTGCACTAGATACAATTCCCATCAACATAATACCTGTTCTATTCCACAGCAGAAGGAGGAAGAGCCCTTTGTTAGCAACACACAAAAGCACTGCAAATCACACCCAGCCCCACAGGGCAAAGTCTGGACTCTCCTCTCAAATACTGCACCAAGACAGACTTGGAGACACAAAATATCTGCTTGGAGGGATCAATGAATACTGGGAAAAAACAGAATTAATTATCATCTGGTGGGCCATAAATTGGATTTACTTCTTGACCTACTCCTCAGATGCCCAACTCGTAATATATTCTTAATTTACATTCTACACTGGAGTTTCTGGCTATGTCCCTGCTTTAAATTTTATTTTTTAAGACTCAAATATTGTTATCCTATAGGTATGGAAACCAACAGCAGCTATTTCACCATAGGCATCTTAGCCAGCTACAAGATTTTCAGTTCCAGCACATTAATTTCTGTTTATTCATCATTATTTTGCTCCACAAGGTGGTGATTTTGCATATTTGAGAGCCCAGGATGAAAACACATCTCAAGCCCAGCCTGAAACTCAGAAGGGATTGTGAGCAGACTGAAATCCTGTTCCTCCTTGCCTTGAGCTATAGTTTCAAATACCTTTCTACATATTCCCAGACTGCTAAGTAGAGAAGTTTCCTTTGAAATCTGCAGCCCTTTGCCTTTTTTTTATGCAGAAAGAACAAACTTTGGGTACTGTTTGCTGCTTTGGTTTCAGGCACACTGGAATAATGAACAGAGAGAGGAAGGAGGACTCTGAGTAGCTAAAGCAATATCCAAAAAATAGGTGTAATATACATTTGGGATCATCTCTCAGCAGCTGATACTGGTTACAGAGAATCAGTCTTCACAACTTTTTCTAGAAAATCCTGTATTGTCTCTTTGCACCATTTATAAATAAAAAGACAAAACCATTACCACTATTCAATTATTGGTGTAAATTAGAAATTAAGCAATAATGATTTAAATCACAATTAAAGCAGACTATCTTTTTATTTCTCATACATTTTAATGCTGAACATTATGATCTGGAAGCTCCTAAAGCCAGTGAAAATCTCAACCATACTCCCCCAGCATCTTTATATTTGCCTCCACTAGAGCTAACACACTGAAAGGGTACCAATTTTATTCATCTAAAATATTTACTCCTAAAGTATTTTTGACCAGCTGTTGATGAACTACTGTAATACAATGCATAGGCAAATATGTCAAGAATATCTTTCTCCTTGAACAATTTCCTCTGCACACACAAAGTCTTCTCTGGCACCAAGAGGAATCCCAGGGCAGTCAATTAACACACAGCTGCTCATGGGTAGAAAACCCAGCCCTTTATGAATCAGCTTGCAATTTTCCTTTTGTTCTATGAACAAAAGCAGAAATGTGAAGGAATGGAGAATGTCAAAGTCTGGAAAACAGCAGGAACATTCTTGTTTATGCAACAGGTTGAAGTATCAGCGGGACAGTCTTTCCTGAAGTGTCTTATTTTAATGATCAACAAGTAAAACATCAAAGGAATTTCCAATTATCCCTTGCTTTTATTAATATAAAAAAGTACTCTGTTTTCCAGAAAGTTTTGTTAATATCTGACAATTCCTAGAGTTTTTACTGACTTAATACTCAATTTGATATTCCCCTTGAGGACCCAACACAGCCTTTCTCTTTTGGCTTTTCTGAGCAACCTGGTCTAGAGGGGGGTGTCCCTTCCCATGGTGGGGGACTGGAATGAGATGTTCTTTAAGGTCCTTTCCAACCCAAACCATTCCAGGATTCCATGATGACACCATGAATAAGAATATCCCCATGTTTGTCCTGTGCTAGATAATTTTCTGACATTTATTTACACTGGGTGAGGTATTTGCACAAAACCCTCACCATCAGAGCTCACAGCACAAAAATCCCCCATCACCCCCAAGTCTCTCTTCCAGCCACTCTGAGCAGAGCCAATTAAAAATGCCCCAAGTCCAAGAACTTTGATTTGGGTTGACTTCAAGCCTTGCTGAATTTTGAAATGCTCTCTGGTTAATTGAATCCTCATCTACAAAACCCCTTTGCATTACAGCAGAATGCTTGGAAAAGAAGCAACTCCTGCCTGACTTAAGGGAATAAATTCCCTCTGTAATATCCCTGAACTCGACACTCTGAGGATGTTGCTGGGCTTAATTTCATCCCAAACCCCATATCCTGCATTTCCCCCAGTCCATGGATGATACACGACCAAAACAATCCATTTCCTACTTTTGGGAAGAATCAGTTGTGTTGTTTAGGGCTGGCATGAAGGTCCTGCACTCACCAGGAGTGTCTCCCATTAAAACCAAACTCCACAAATGACCTTTTCATGGGAAAGACCCTTTGCAGCTCACGCCACGCTCTCAGCCTGATCCAAAGCCTGTTTAAAGCACTCTGCTCCCCTTGAACGATGCTCAGTGGTTTTAGAAAACCTTGCCAAGTGCCTCCAGCTGCCACTGGAAGCACCAGGAGCTGCAGGCACTCACTCAGTCCCCTCCTGCAGGAATGTTTGTGTCTCCTGCTGTGACTCCCTTGCCTTCTGCAGCTGCTCCTCCAACCTTCCTGCTCCAAGAAATCCCTCCCAGGGGAACATCCTTACTCTGGGAATCCACTGACTGCCTCTTCTCCCAGTAGTTGCTCAGTTTAGGATCATTCTTTGTTCCTGGAAGAGGAAAAATTTCTCTGCTCCTCTTGCTTTCTGTGAGTGTTATTACAACACCATCTCTGTATCATTGCTTTATTTTATATATATTATAAAATCTGGCATTAAATCCAACGGTTTAGAATCTCCTTTGGTTTATGCAGAAAATCTCACTCCAGATGAGGGGGGAAAAAAATCCACCAACTGGTGTTTTTTTTTTTTCCAAAGATATATCTTCCATGATTCCCCTCTTTTCCACTTGCTATTACACTTAGGCTTGAATATAGATTAAGAATTAAAAGTGAAATGAACCCAGTAAAAAATTTACCTGTAGATAACAAGCTCAGACAAAAAGAGAGCTTCATTAGCTTTTTTTTTTTTGTTCCCCATGTCTTGCTCCTTTTTCAATTTTAAAAAGTGAAATCTCCTGGAATGGTTTTTACAGTCTTTATGACTTCTTTAATGAGTCTTCTGAGTGATAAAAAGTACAATTAAAAACAGTAGCTTCCTCACTTAATTCAGATTTTCTCCTTGTGCCACTAGCATGATCAGCTTTACAATCCAGTTGATACACCTTTTCTGAGGCCCATAATTAGGTCCCTAAAAGTTCCCTAAGATCTTAAGTTCAGGTCCATCTTTTATAAAAGATTATTTGTAGGAGCTTTGTCAGCTTTTCAAAGTAGAAATACTGACAGAGACAACAGTGATTAAATCAAAAAAAATGCTTATGGATGTCTGGAGCTGTGTCAGGGAGGTTCAGGTTGGATTTTAGGGAAAGGTTCTTCCCCCAGAGGTGCTGGCACTGCCCAGGCTCCCCAGGAATGGGCACAGAGGCTGGCAGAGCTCCAGGAGGGTTTGGAAAACCCCCCCAGGGATGCCCAGGGTGGGATTTGGGGTGTCTGTGCAGGGACATGGGTTGACTCTTGATCCTTGTGAGTCCCTTCCAGGTCAGGATATTCAGGGATTTACGCTTTTATCCCAGCCTGGATGTTCCAAGTGTTTCAAACCTCACATGGGACTTGCAGTCAGACACCTCTGCACTGCCGGACTGTGCAGTGAAAATTTATTGAAAAGTTATTCAGTTATTGAGATGTTAAGTCTCCAAAGATAACAAACCTATTTTAGGAGATTATTTGAAGGAAGAATCCCTGGAGTAGAGCAGCAGAGTTCACCTCAGAAACTACAAGGGAAGGAATTCAGGTTAAACCAGCTGCTCCCCTAATAATGAGACTCCCTCTGTTAAGGGAGGGATGTAAGACAAGGGAGGGGTGTAAAGCTGCTCAGCTTTGTTGAGAGAGTACCAGGAGGGTCAGTGTGCAAGGCCAGGCTGCGTGGGGTGCTGAGCACCCTGGATTAATGAAAAATGTCCCTGCCCATGGCAAGGGGTGGAATGAGATGGCCTTGAAGGTCCCTTCCACCCAAAGCGCTCTGTGGGTCCATGAAGAGAGCAAGGGAGCTCCCAGGGAACTGAGGTGAGCACCCATCACCCCAGAGCAAAGCCCTGATGAGGACCAGAGCCACGTTTAATGCAGAGCTTGCCCTGGCCCCCTCAGGTCGTGCTGGGACACGTTTGCACTTCCACAGCTCTGCCTGAGCAAATCATTGCCTTCCTTAAGGAGATGAGAAGGAGTTGAAATGCTGGGGCTGGGCCATGGAGGGCTCCAAGACCACTGCTTGCTGTTAGATGCTGAGCTCCTTAGAATAACAAACACTTTGTTATTTCAGTTTTACAGAGACTTTTATCTTCTCTCAATGCTGGCACTGTACCTTCACCGTCTTTCTCATTAGAGCCCCTTTCTTCTGTCTTCACTCCTGACTTTCCTTACACTGTTTGCACTTCTTTATTCTTGTTTCCTATCCGTGTATCAAAACTGTTCTGTTGAAGAGCAAATGTCTGAGAGTGAAGAGTTTTGAGCATCAAAAAGCACATTGGATACCCAGAAAGTGCAGCACAAAGGATTAAAAGAACTGAGTGATGCAGTGGAGATTAGAGAGAGCAGAGAATGCTAAAGACACACAAAAAGTGCAGGAAAGCTAAAATCACTTCAAACATTAATATCCTTCTTTGTCCCATATTCTACAAAAAGTGTTCTGTATCTCAAGCTTGAATCTTTTATTCTTTTTTATTTTATTTCAAGCACTTCTCTGATAAGATGAACATCCGAACTTTTTAAAAATTAATGTTGTCATATGAGTATGGGTTAAAATATATATTTCAGAAATATAATACCTTCTGAGGACTTCTGTTAAACCAATAGTGCCTGAAAAGCACAATCATTCAAGTTTCAGTGCTCAAGACCATTAGAAAAGGAAAAAGAAAAGGGGCAGAATGTGATCTTGGAAATGTGATGAGAGTACAAGGAAAAATGGTTTGAATTGTCTCTTCTCATTTCTTTGTCAAATAGTAGAGAAAAGAGCTTTTACAGGCTACAACCACCAGTGGATGCTGTGACACAGAGAAGGATATCCATGAAAGGTCTCCTTAAGGAAAGGATGAAGGAAGAGGCTGTGGGAGGTTGGGTTGTTGTTCGTTTCGGTTTCTTTGTTGTGTTTTTACTTGTTTCTTTGTAATTTTTGTTTGTTTTTTATTTCCTCCATACAGCTGAAGATTTTTGTCACTTCCTGGTAAGTTTCACTTAGAGATTGTCCATCATCCTGAAGAGTTTCACTGAAACATTGTCCAGCTGTTCCTGGTTGTGATCTGTCCATTGCATCGACTGTGACCAGGAAGAACCTGATGAAAAGTTCTTCAACCTCAAAAAAAAAAAACCCACAAAAAAAAAGCAAAACCAACTAAAGGGATAAGAAGAAAACTCAACTGAGGTTGTACAGAATTTTGAGGAACAACAAGAAATTTAAGAACTTCAAGAGAGTTCAGCTGCAATTTGTCAGTTCACTGGAGTTTAAAGCAAAGAACATGAAATGAGGTGCTGGAGCTGACAGGTCCTGCCCTCAAAAGAAGGAGAATCCACCCTTTGCAGTGGATCCAGCTCAGGGCACAACATCAAGGTTTTCCTTGGAAACGCCTAAAGATATTTCACCTGGGATGAAGGATGAACAATATCTCCCAAGAATGTCATGTAAATACAGATTTTTTTGTTGTTATTTACCTCGAATTTATTCTCTCTTGCTTCTAAAAACAGTGAGGATATTCCCATTATTTCCTGCCATGGAGCAGGGCAAGGAAAATGTAATATTCCAAGGAGAACACAAGCTTCGATTGGTTCGTCACATCCCTTTGCTTGGAATAAAAGGAACACATTCGTTCTCACCAGGGGAATGGGGAGGTGCCGGTTCCCCTGGCAACATTCGCTTAAGGACTTTTCCCTCCTTAATCGTGCAAATTCTCGGCAATTCGGGACAGCTGCGGTAGGAAGGTTCCACTCTGAGCTTGATCCCTTGAAGAACAGAGCTTCCACAGCCACAGGAATTCAGTATTTGTTGCCCTGAACCCAGCAAGGGTTAACTAAGAACCCAGTCCTGCATCTTGGCTCCCTTTTATTTTCACAGCATCATTAAGGTTTGAAAAGAGCTCCAAGATCACCGAGTCAACCTTCCATGAATGCCACAATTCCCACCAAATAGCATCTCCTCCTTTTAAACAGCCTCGAAATAGCTTTTAAATAGCTTTAAAAGAAAAAAAAAAAGAAAACAAACAAACAAACAAAAAAAACCCCAACACATTCGGGTCAATGCTTTACCTGAGTTTCTAAGACAGTAAAGTTCTGAGCTATTTTAAATTCCTAACCCACAGCCAGCACTCATCTAATTGTCTCTTATTTCTCCCCTAAATCTAAATCATCTGCTTTGGCAATGGAGTTGGGGATTGTTTAAAAGGGGTAAAGCCCTGCTGAGTCGCTTGTGTGTTTTATTAAATAGTAAAACCCAGAGGTACAAAATGACAGTCCTACACCCAGAATTCAGAAGTTTCAAGACAGATATGAGAGCCTGGAAATTGTAGCTTGTAATTAGAACTAGCAAAGACTCTTTCATCCCATTAAACATCACCTCCATCCTATTTTTCCAATATCATGTGATTATGTACTTCATTAAGGCAATTAGAGCATATTTATGAGCAGTCCCCTGTCTCTCCAAGCCCGGCTGCCGATTGGGGGTAGGGAAAGATCTTATTTCCAGCTCTTCCAAAGCTTTTTTCCCCTCTTTCTGTATTTCAAAATATTTTAATTAAATCCCTGGGCACAAGAGGATATGATTTAGAAGGCAATTCGGGTCTTTAGGCCTACACAGATGTCACTTAAAATCATCTTTGAAGGATGACTTCAGAAACAACTAAAACGCCATTAGAGAGTAAATTGGAGGTGCAGGAGTAACAACCTCGATTATTTTGACAGCATTCAAGTCAAACAGCAGCTACGAGGAATGTCTGCCCATTAATGCTGATCAGCATTCAGCAGAAGAGCTCATTAGAATATCAGTCAAGCTTTTTGAACTTTTTTCAATGAAAAAGCCTCGATACAATGAAGAGTTTGCGAGATGCTGATAAAAACATGAATTTTCATAAAGCGCTAAACATGTAGGAAATGAATCTGATTCACAAGGTTAAATATGTCTGCCGAGATCTTTTCGCATGTGGCTCTGCTCTATTGAATTATTTGCAAGAGGTGTTTGATGGTTCTTTCAAAACTGAACAGTGCAGCAAGCAGAATCCTGAAGTTAAGATGAAATCAAATATAAAACAAGATAAAATTCAGCTGCTGTCAGATCTCTTTGTAAATTGAAACTTGATTTAGTGCCATGAAGAGGACGGAGTTTTTTTTTTCACTGAGTTTTGAGCAAATGTGGATCCCGTTCAGGGCTGTGGGAGGCAGCAGGGCTCAGTTCCTCCTGCACACCCCGCACTTGGGGCAGCTCCTGAGGGCTCAGAGGTGATTTAGGATTTATCCCAGCCACCCATCATGAGAGAAACCCTCTAACCCAGAGCTGTGGGTGAGCTGCTGCAGGATCAGCCAACCCTTTCACCCAGCGGAGGCTCCACCATTTCAGAGAACAGGGACCTGTCCTCCTGCATCATCATTTCCCCTCAGCATCACAGTGCCCCTGCACACAAAGGTGACATGAAACCCCCTCTGACCATTCCTGCTTCGCAGGCACCACGGGGGAGGAAACAATACCACAGCAGAAAGCAAGAAGTGCAAGTCCTCATGGCAAAAAAAACAACAGCCCTAAAGCACCACAGCTGCCCTGCCTGCACTGAGCTGAACGCAAACAAATCCCCGAGATTTGCAGTGCTTTGAGACAGCCACACACAAAATTATTTTCAGGCTTTTGGGATTCAAAGCGAACTCTCTTTAGCGAGCACTACATTTTTTTTTTTCAGTACGTGCCTCCCATAGTCTTTTATGCCCGTGCCAGCTGGGTCAAGTGATATTATCTCTGATTTCTGTGGCTATTTAAACAACTTACTGCATTCTCCTTAAACATGCAAAGGGTAAAGGCAGTGCAGAATCTGCGTAATTGTGGAATTTTGTGTTTGTGAAAGAGCTGCTGACAAAACTTGCAGTAGATAATGGAAATTTTAGAGATTATATAGAAGGAGGCAGTTCAGGAATTCAGAGGTAAAGGTAACCTAAGGCTTCATTGCTTCTACAGTTCTAATTTCTGTGTGCCGTGCCTTTCCAGTTATTGTCACCGGGGTCATTAATCCCAAAGGAAAATTACCAGGATTCTGCTTCCTGCGGCTACATTTTCTCTCATTACCTTATAAAACACAATTGGCAGAGCTTTCATCCTCCAGGGAATTAATTGTTACCCAATCGCGGAGGAAACGCACACGGGGCAGGCGAAGCATCGCACAGCTCCCCAGTTTAACAGCGACCAGGTCTACGAGTCCGAAACTGAAACTCATTTCTTACAACAGACCCTCAGCCGGGTTACTCACCCCTCAGCACCGCTGGTCCCGCAGGGGAGCCCATCCTGGGGCATTCCAGCCGCAAAAGCCGGCGGTGACATCCCGGAGGAGCCCGACCCCATCGTGCACCTCCATGGGCACGGCGAGCCTGGGCGCTCTGCCCACCGTGTTGGTTATTCCTGCTTTTCCCCACAGAAATCCCAACCTGCACATGGCCACAAACCTCCCCCATCCCACAGGTGTAATTACAGCGGCGTGATTCCCATCACCGTCAGGATCTGCTGGAGCCAAAGGAAAAGCGTCAAGGAGCCTGCCTCTCTCCTCTCTCACACCGATTGAGGGGGTTTGGTCTGTGAGAGAGCAAGCTGAGGTGGTTTTGGAGGTTTCTTTCCTGCTCGGAACTGAAATGAAACAACCTCGTTTTTCAGTCGTTAATTGGGGCCATGTGAGGCAGATTCCTTGAGCTGCAGGGAAGGGAGGTGATGGCACAAAGGGCTGAGCTGCAGGAATTGTTAGAAATGCCCAGGACTGGTTCCTTGGGCACAGCTGGGATAGTGGAGTGGCACAAGCTTCCCAGAAAAGCTGTGGCTGCCCTGAATCCCTGGAAGTGTCCAAAGCCAGGCTGGACAGGGCTTGGAGCACCCTGCGACAGTGGAAGTTGTCCCTGCCTATGAGATGGTCTGGCACTGGATGAGCTTTAAAGTCCCTTCCAACCCAAACCATTCTGTGATTCAATGATTCTAATAAACAGTTTACCAGGTTTATGGAGGCGCTGTTAGTTGCATTTTTATTTCTCTGTTGTTGAAACTGCTTCGTGGAAAAGAGCAGAAATGTCAGAGCATCGGGCGAGGAAAACGCCCATTCCCCACAGCGAGGATGCTTCACCTCTCTGTGGATTAATTCTGAGCTGCAGCCTGGCAGTCTGCGCTGGAAATGAGCATTGCTCTGTAGAGTTTCTCAGGGAATCAGAGGAGACAAACTTTTCCTTGCTTTTCCTTCAGCAGGAGCAGAGCATGTGTCTGCTTTTATCAGTCAGCTCAGCCCACGGAGAGCCAGCGGGGCCCGAGGTGACACCTTTGGGGGAGGCTGGCACCAGCCCTCCCTTAACATCTGGCATTTCTTTTCCTATTGAGCTCTTCACTTTCAGCATCCTCTCCCTCATCTGATCTACCTTCTTAAGGTTTTATATTCTAACTGTTGTCACAGAGGGGAAAAAAATACGGGAAAATCGGGATTTGGGCTCATCTAAGTACATGTTGGAGTGTCAGCCTGTTTGCTGAGTGGTCCGTGTTGTGCTATTGGATCTCGGAATTGATTTTGGTCTGCAGCGGAGTTCAGCTTCCAGGGAGTCAGCTGAGACAGGCAAGAAAACTTCTTTGGAAGGGAAGAAGGAAAGAATTCCCAGAGGGGGTGGACACACAGGTCGCCCTGGGGCTCATCTCTGCAGCTGGAGTTTCCTGAGAAGGACAGGTCCGGTCCCCCGGTCAGTGAAAATGACATGTCTAGTGCAACCAAAATGAGAAAAAAAACACCAACCAAACAAACATAAAACTACTTTTCCCCCTAGATCTTCACGAAATCTATCAAGAAACAATAAGAACTTTCTCCGCTAGAAAATCTAGAGCAGCTTAACTCTCACTTAAGCAGTAAATTTCCTAAATGCCTTAAAACAGAGAATGGCACCACGATTGCCTGCAAATCTGCTGGCACTTTGTAGAATATCCGTTTTTGCAAGAGCTCAGGCTATTAATCTGCTGGGTAGTTAGCAGCTTATCTCATTCTTATCTCCAAACCACTCTCCAAACCTGTCTGTAACTTTAACTTCTCTAATCACTGAGGGTTTTAAGGGTGAAATCCAGGCAGAGGTAACAGCTGCCAAGTGCCACGTAATGCCACAATTCAAGGTGAAAACAGCTTCCTCTGGCAAAATAGGGGTGGAACAAGGACGAAAAAACGGAAAGGGGTGGATGATGTGGAGGTGGTGAAGCTGCCCAGAGCTGCTGTGGCTGTCCCTGAATCCCTGGCAGTGCCCAAGGCCAGGCTGGACAGGGCTTGCAGCACCTGGGACAGTGGGAGATGTCCCTGCCCATGGCAGGGGTGAAACGGGATGATCTTCTGCCCAAACAATTCTAGAATTTTATGGCCAGGGTTAATAACTCACAACTCCTGTGGCTTAGGCCAGTCAAGACCTCAATTAAGTTTTTAATTGCTACAAGTCCATAGAAACCAGTCTTCATTCTTAATTTGCATTAAAATGGGGGGTTTTGGGTACGCTGCACTGAGGGAACACCTTGGCTGAGGCTTCCCAGCCCTGTCTGGCCCAAATTGCTCAGCAGTGCTGACAGTGACTGATCAACACTTAACACAAAAACCACAGAAACCTCCTAAGGACGCTGCTCCTGTGAGACTTTTCAGACTCAAAATAGCATTTTTTTCCCAGAGTTTCTCAAACCAGATATTTCAAGCTAAGCAAGAGTTATTGATTGTAGTCATAAAGTGCTGGTACCTTTGAAGTGCACTCCTTTTTTCTAACAAAATGAGAAGTTTTTTTGCACATGTTCTTAAAATACGGGGAAAAGATGGAGAAGGGGAATAGGGAGGTTTATATCAGCAAGGCCTGTGGTTGAGTTGTTTGCTTTTTTCTCTTTCCCTCTGGATACCCAGAGGACTCTGAAAACCTCATGTTTTTCTTAGTCAGGATGGAGAATATTCAAGGTCAAACCTCTTCCACCACTAACAAAGCCTGGATTTGAACCTGGCTCCCCTGTAACCTTTTGTTCCTGAGGATTTGGGGAGGACTCTTTCTCTCTGACCAGAGGTTCTCCTACAGGAGCATAAATGCCCAGAAAAAATAGATGCAGGAAGGCTCCTCTGCCTTTAGAAAGGGCGTTCACACAAGAGAATCCGTGTCTTTCTTTCTTCTTCTTGCTGCCTCTAACAAGGTGAATAAGGGATAACAAAAGTTTAAGAACCTGGAGATCAGCCTCTGATGTTCTCATTTTATTTTCACAATATTCTTTGACTAAAAGAAAAAAAGAAGCTAAAAGCTGAATAAAACACTGGAAAACTTCAGTTCTTCATTTTCCGCCTATTAATGGGAGCAGCACAGAAGATATTTCATTTCAAAAAAATACAAATTAATGTTCAAATCTTTCATTTCCTTTGTTGGGACAGATGATATGACATTTTGTCAGTTACATACGCAAATAGGTACAGTGTATTTTTTGAATTCTCAATCATTTGGAGAGGAAATGCTGTTGACATTGAACTTTCAATACTGTGTTATTAAAAACCCACACTTTAGGGTAGCAAAAAAAGATTTTTTTTTTCCACTTTGTGTACAAGCTGTGCTTTTGTTCCCCAGCAGACAAGCTAATAGTGTGTGAAGGGGAAAAGGGAAAAAATAAAATCTTGAGATTTTTCTCTCAGACTAAGGCAGAAAGAATAGGGCTGGCTTAGAAACTTGTATATTAAATTCCGAGGTCTAAAGGCAAATATGCCTTTAACTTCACACTGAGCAGAACGTGCTCTTGCTGCTTTGGCATTTATCACACGTTTGACAGTGAAGGAGCTGCTGAATCCCAATTAGGGATGGGAAGATTTCCCAGGGTCCAGGCTTTTTGAAGATTTTTTTGCAAACTCGCTGCTTATTCAAACTTTGTTAAGAATTTTAGGTAGGGCTTTTCCTCTAAAACTGGTCACAGAACATCTGGAGGTCTAAAAACTTCTTGGTACCAGAGCACCAAAGGTTGGAGCCAGTGCTTCTATTTCCCTGAACATTTCTGCTGTCCTCTAATCATAAACGTGTAATTCAACACCGAGATAAGAGGAGCTGGAAAAACTGAAGCTAAAGGTCAGATTGAGCAGATGAAAGATCTGCCAGAAATGTGGAATTGAATTCCTGGTGGATCTGGATGTAGGCAAGGAGTAAAGCCCTGAAATCAAGGGAGTAACAGCAGCATCCTACGGGGAGTGCCCATCCCTGGAGGTGTCCAGGGAATTCCTGGATGTGGCACTCGGTGCTCTGGGCTGGGGACAAGGTGGGGATGGGGCACAGCTTGGGCTGGATGGGCTGGGAGGGCTTTTCCAACCTCAATCGTTCTGTGATCCTTTGAAACTCCAAAGGGGATGGTCACAGCTTGGATTCAATGATCTCAGAGCTCTTTCCCAGCCTCAACCATCCTGTGACCCTTTGAAACTCCAAAGGGGATGGTCACAGCTTGGATTCAGTGATTTTAGAGCTCTTTCCCAGCCTCAATGATCCTGTGATCCTTTGAAACTCCAAGAGTCTATTGCTGAAACAAGACAATAGCAGATTTTGGGTGAAAGATGATGATTTGGATTCATTTCACCTGACTTCATTCAATTACATGTTTGGAGCTTAAACTCCTCATGTGTTTCCTCCACGGTGTGAAAGTCTTTTGTTCTGGATGAAGACATGAGTGAACCCTCCAGAGTGATTTGTTCTACCCTAAGATGATCTGTTCTGTTCAATGAACAGAGCAGGGCTTGGAGTGTAACTCTCCATCTGGAGAATTCAGCCTTTTACATCCTTCTACAAAGATTCTCCTGGTTCTTCTTTCACCTTCATTGACATAAATCTCAATTAAACCCATTTAAATCCTTGACATAAAACAAATTTCTAAAATGGAGTACATTTTTGTAGTGAAAAGATTTTTTTTTTCCAGAAGGAAAATACCTCAAAAGGCACCAAATCCAACACAAGAAAGCTGAAAATTTTATATCTTGAATATTTAACCATTTTACCTGGGAAGAAATCCCTGCACAGCTCTTTCAGCTAAATTTAAGAAGGATTTTGAAAACATGCAAGTATTGATTAGAGCTGAAAATCAGAATTTCTGTTCTGAAGGGAATTATGAAATGCTAATTTTTTTTAACATTCCAGTACAAACTGCTGAAGCATCAGCATATTTCCACATATGCCACATTTTTTATTAAGAATTTAATTAACAGTTTTAATTAAAATGACCAGCTTTTGGCTGGCTAAATGTGAAATAACTGGGATGATTTAAAATGATAACAATAAATAATTTTAAAACTCAGTGAGGGGTGTTTTGATGATCTCCATAATCAGGACACTCTTTTCTCATGCTTTATAGGGACTGCTTTGCTACAGGGTTTTATACAATATTTTCCATGGAATCCCAGAATGGTTTGGGTTGGATGTGACCTCAAAGTCCATCCAGTTCCACCCCTTGTCAGGGACACCTTCCACTCCAAGTCTATCCAGCCTGGGATTGAACACTTCCAGCAAAATGAATAGCATAAAGGATTGACAAAATTCCAAGAAAACCATTTAAAGTACAAATTCACAGAGAAATAATTAATAGAATTTGAAAAGTATTTAGACAACAATAGGGAGAATCCATAAATGAATCTGTGCCTGAGTCTATAAAGCTGGACACAGAATGCCAGTGATGACACACAGGATTAACCTGCAGCTGGAATCTGAAATGCAGGGAGTTCTCAGAACTTTGGGCTCCTAAGCCAAAGCTTAGAATTAAACACAAGATTTGCTCTGGGACTTTAGAAAAGGCTTCTAAACTGAGGTGCTAGAAGCAAGAATGTGGATTTGTAGTTTAAAACAGAGACATGTTAAGTGGAGGAAAGATTAGAGTTTTAGAGTTTAAGATATAGAAAAAATAAAGATAGTTTAAAAGGTAAACAAGAAGTTTAGAATGCAGTACTGGAGATTTGTGTGCCATAACATGATTGGCTAAGAGAGCTGACATTGTAGCATGGGTCCATAAGTTAAAATATTTAAGGACTGAGTCAAAAGCATAAATATCCTTGTTAGCAGGGTTTTATTGGTCAATAAGTCCTTGAAAGGTTGTGTAGCAAAGGGTCTTGTGGCCTGCTGAACCATGCTGTGAGATGTGAGCAGAACTCACCCTTCCTGCCTGTGTAGAAGATGAGAACAATAAACTGCATCATCTAAAAAACTCAGAACTCCTGTCTCTAACTCATTCAAAATTCCTTCAAAAATCCTCATAACCTGCAAGTTTCTCTATACCATCATCTGGCGTATTTCTAGAATACTTTTCCCAGGAATGTTCTTCCTGCACCAGTTTCTCCACGCTGAAAATTCCAATATTTTCCACGGGTACATTCATTAAGCTCGCAGCAAGCGGAGAAAGAGCGACTGTTGCTGCTCTCAGCACCACACTTCCATCTCACTTCCTAGGCTTTAGCTCCTGGCCTGACCTGACTGCTAATATATTCTCACACTGCTCAGAGTTGTACTTTTCTCAATGAAACATGACCTACTTGCTTCCCCCTGCGTGTCCCAACTCACCCTTGCAAGGCTGGTTGTGCTTCAGAGCTGTCAGTCGCACGCGTGGGCTGGGAGAGGGAATTTGGGAGCAAAGCCTCCACCTGCAGTTGCCAGTGGTGGGACTTTAAGTGCCAATGGAGACGTGAGAAGGGTTTGATCCCAGCTTTTCCTCTGGGCCCAATTCCACCACCTGGATTCACAGAGAATTCCTCTGCAAGGAGTTCCCGTGAGCTCAAATTGGATGTTTTATGGCTGATATTATGAGGTTGGATGTGAGTGGATCTTTGAGGTAATGCAGGAGGGTAAAAGACAGGAATTTCCCTAGGCAGGTACCTTCCAGGATGGGAAGAAAAGCATTGTTTGACTTTTACTGCCATTGCTACTCCTGGATGGAGACCAGAGGGAGGAGAGATGAAGGAAGCTTAATAGATCTCCAGTGTTGCCAATTCCTTGAATGTGTGATTCTCTGAAATTGGCTTAAAACTGAAAGAGAGTAGGTTTAGATGAGATATTAGGGGGGAAAACCTTCCTGTGAGGGTGGGCAGCCCTGGCACAGGTGCCCAGAGCAGCTGGGGCTGCCCCTGGATCCCTGGCAGTGCCAAGGCCAGGCTGGACAGGGCTTGGAGCAGCCTGGGACAGTGGAAGTGTCCCTGCCATGGCAGGGGTGGGGTGGGATGGGTTCTAAGTGTCCTCCTAACCTAAGCAATTTGGGGATTCTATGAAATCATGAGGTGCCTTTCAAAGCAGCACATGCTGATTTCAGCATTTCAGTTCTGTGCAGTTCAAGCTCATTTGCTTTGCACATTGAAGTTGTAGTTTGTGGGCTAGGATTAAAAACCTACTGGTTTTACACGGCCCCAAGCTGTTCCCTGCGTTATGGACATGGAGCAGGAGCTGTCCAACCACACGGGAAGAGTGAGGAGCTGAATCAGGCACCGAAACAGCGACTGGGAATTAATCCATCCCGCAGGCTCATTCTCCCCATTAAATATCTTTTGTTATTCCAGGAGAGCGATTCCATCGTGCTCTGCTCCCCTTGGAGCGGGTGATCCACAGCGGCACACTGCAGTGAAAAGTAAAATCCTGGCTCTCTCCAAAAGGAGCTGCACTGGCTCCTGGGATCCTTGGAAATCCTTGGCAACTCTGGCTGTGTTGGTCCTGAGACCACAAGAGGTAAGAATTCCAACTGCAGAGGAGCCAGAAGCCTGCAGGGCTTCAATATCGTTTAGAGGAGCTTTAATGAAAATGTGTCCGGGTAAAACATTTGCACTTTGATGCACAAAAAGATCTTTCACTCACTCTGATTTGCACTGTTCTCTGCTCTCTGGTAGAGAATAAGTACCTTAAATGTCCTGTAAATGTCCTGTAAAAACGCTCTTCTCCACAGTGACAAACAAAAGCAGGATGCAATTAATTCTGCTTCGAAGAACAGAACTCGAAGACCCTTCATGATAAAATTAAAGTCCTGGCTTTGAAAGTTCCAGGAACTTGAAAGCCTTCAGAACTAAATTTAGCAGCATTGCTTTGAGAAAATTATGGAAAGTTACTCTTCTCTTTCAGAAGTAGATTTGTTTTGCTCATGTAAATGAATCCCTCGTGCCCAGTTTCTTGGAAAACTACCTGCTTCCCAAAATAGTTGTTTGCTTTCTTTCCTACAGTGAATAAATAACATGCATCATCAAAGAAAATTGCCTTTTCAATTGAATTAGAAACAGCAAAATGGGGCACCGTAATGATGAATGCCATTAAAACAAAGACTGCTGACGTACAAGGTCAAGGAGAAGTTTCCATAGTAAAAGTCAGCTCCCGGGTGGGATGTGAGAAGCATTTCCTCTTTTCCTGTCACTCTGTGGTTTGAAATTTAAAATTAGTCTGGAATTAAAACCGAATGTGTCAATTGAGTGTTCGATTTCTGGTTAACGTTTTAGAGAAACGCTGTTAAAACACTGTGGTAACAAAACAATGCAGGTTGTAGGGAAGATTTGTTTCTTATTAGCTGGACTAGAAATTAATAAAATAAGCAATAATTTTGTGTCCTTTTCACTACTGCTCAATTTGAATGAATTTATCAAAGCCAGGTGCAATATTCTCTGGCTTCTGCTTATGTTTATCCACAAGAAAGAAACAAGACTGCAGCACAACTCTCACCAAAGGCAATCTGTAACTTTGGAAGTTTGTGAAGCCTGAAAATTATGTTTGCCATAAATCTCCAGGATCTCTCAGGAGCCAGCAGCACACAAGGTGTGTTATGGGAAGTCATTTTGGAAATGTATCTTCATTGATTAGGAGTTTTAAAGAACATGGGAATTCATTATACAAGTAACTCTGAACCTTTAGTAGATAAATCTTCTCAGGACTGAAAATTTATATCGAGACGTCCAGGAAACCTAAAGGTGATTGAAGACTGACTAGAAACAATGTAGGGAGCCTTTCTTGAAAATAATTTTGTAGTGCTACAAATGATTTGCAGCAGAATGGAGAAGGTGGATTACGAGAAATCCTGGAAAGTCACCCTGCTCTGTACACAGAGAATTCAGATCAAGCAGCACAATTAGTTCTCTTGTGAGTGCCTGAACTCCTTTGATTCAGCTGATGGTGGAATCCTCCTTGGATTCCTGACGGATCAACAGTTCCAGGCATGACCAGTATGATTCTGGGTTCAAAAAGGGCCGACACACAGGGCTGGGGTTGATGTTTATAAATATGTAAAGCAAAAACAAAGCAAGTTGCAGTTCTGAAGCTTCAATATAAACTTATTTCTATTTACTGAGTCACTGGCAGGGATTTGTTTCAAAGCTTTGCTAGTGAAGAAGAGGGGAGGTTGTACTTCACCAATTTCATATCAAGATTTTCAAAACAGAGCAGATAGCTGAAAGTTCAAGCAAGAAAAAAAAGAATTGATGTCCATTGTCCCTTCAGGAGCCAAACTCTGCCTGCACCATGAAGCCATTTGCTGTCATTTAAGGTCTTCAATGTTATAACACAGAAAAGTGCAGGACATAAAGTTTAACCCCATTTTTGTATCATATCATGAAGTACCACATTTCTTTGGGGTATTTTAACATTTCCAGGAATGGTGATTCCACCACTTTCCTGTCCCAATGTTTAAACACACTCCAGTGATGATTATTTCCTGATATCCAGCCTGAACTTCCCGTGGTGCTGAGGCTGTTTCCCCTTGTCCTGCCTCCTGTTAGCTGGGAGAAGAGCCCATTCCCCACCTGTCCACAACCTCTTTTCAGAGATAAGGGGCTCTCTGAGCCTCGTGTGAAACTCTTTTGTTCAAATGTCCTTGGGCTGATGAGGATGTAATTCATTCCATTTCCATTATTACATGGTTTTCAGACTGGAACTGTCAGAGTTTAACCAGCTCGGAATGAAGAGCTGAGGTTTGCCTGCACCACCTGTGTATATACAGATATACCTGAAGTTTTGCATCATCAGTCATTTTATAGATGTGATTAGGTTTAGTTTCCTTTTATTGGAAGAAAAATGACACAAACAAGTGGCTTGTATTGTCTTTACCTGATCAGACAGCTCTCAGCAGCAAGCATCCAGCTTTGCAAAAAGCTTTTCATCTGTGGCATTTATTTTTTCTGTTTGCATTCAACTAATGGGAGCTTAAGATTTCCTTACTGTTTGGACAGAAGTGAGTAAATCCTAGTCCTGAAAGTCCATTTCAGACAAGCCCCAACAAGACATAAATCAGGAGTCAACAGCATCACGCTGCACTTTTTCAAATCCCTCTGAATTCTCAGTCAGAGCATTCAGGTTTCTGTCTCAAGTGCATTATTTTTAACTCTCCCTCCTCTTACCTCACATATTGACACCATTCATTTCACCTCTTACTAATTAAATCAAATTAGATGAAGGCTTGATATTTGATCTACTTGTGGATTAGCAAGAAAATAAGGCTCCAGCTATGACAAGAAATTGCAAGACAATTTTCAACCTCCAGATAAGCCCACTTGAGTCAATCATGTTACTCATATGCTTAAAATCAGGTACAAATCCTGTCTCTGCAGAGTTATGACTTGGATTTGCTCACAGGTTCCATGACAATGCTCAGTAAATTAGGAGCAGAACATGCCAATATAAATATAGACATAAATATCTTTCTTTTTTTCAGAAATATATATCATTTTGCCTCTTGTCCTTTGTTGTTATGATAAGTGAAAGGAATGTTTTAATAATTTACTGTTTGATTAGTGAACTTAGGTTTTTTTCTCACTTGAAATACTGCATCAATTTATAGTCACTGTTATTCTCTCTCCTTTTGCTGAGAAGTTTGCATCACATGCTGAGAAATAAATACTGTGTGTTGTTAATCCATCCAGCAGCAGATGCCTGATAGAAACTCGCTCTGTAAATCAAAACATGAACAAAAGCAACTTCGAGCACTGCCAAAGACACAATAAGGAAAAAATTTCATTTTTCTTTTAGAAACTGAAGACTTTGGGTCAAATCTCAAACTTGCTTAAGTCTCCTGAGCCCACAGGAAATTCCTGTCTGGCTCTTGTGTTTTTACACTCTTTGTAAAATTCCCCTTCATCGTTGTCCAGCTCTGAGAACCTCAGAAGGATGGAATGGTTTGGGTTGGAATTGACCTTGAGGTTCCTCCAGTTCCACTCTGCCATGGGCAGGGACACCTTTTATTAGTCCAGAGTTCCATTTGATCTGGTCTTAAAAATTACCAGTTCTTGAGAATTATGATGTAAATCCCAGTCCCTTTAGCATTTTCCATCCTGCTGAAGCATTCATGCTCAGAGTGAGTATCCAAGGATGTTTTCAGCCTTTACACATCCCAAGGTTCTTCCCCAGAGGTGCTGGCACTGCCCAGGTTCCCCAAGGAATGGGCACAGCCCCGAGGCTGCCAGAGCTCCAGGAGCCTTTGGACAGCGCTGCCAGGGGTGCCCAGGGTGGGATTTGGGGTGTCTGTGCAGGGACAGGAGCTGGATTTGATGGTCCCTGTGGGTCCCTCCCCACTCAGGAGATTGTATGGTTCTGTTTGAACAGGACAGGACACTCAGAACAGCCCCTGGCACCTCCCTGAGGTACTGCTAGCCCAGAAGAGCCAGATTTTCCCATTTTTTACAGCTCCAGTTATATGGGAAACAATTACCCTTCACCACCATTTATTTCCTAATAAAATGAAACTTTACCTTTTTATCATCTCTTCCTCTGGTCAGTCTTTACTCCAGGTTGTGTTGATTCCCATTTATTAGCAATACCTTCTTTCACTTGCCACCCCAAAGACAGACAAGGATTTATGGCACATTCATCACACCAAATAAAACCAGTACCCAAACTTATCTCTGTTTGCTCATTAAAAATACAGATTGAGAGCTGACTGCAGCTGAGACTTGCTGTTGGTTAAAAGAGTGCTAGCAAAAAGAAAAGAGACAGGAAAAGGATTTGCTGCACGTGCCAGAGATATCACCCATGTGAATCAGGGCTGGCTGCAACTGCACCTGAGGAAATTGTGTAGCACAGCCTTTGATCCTTTGATTTTGGAACTTTCCTTTCATTCAAGGATTCCCACAGAAAGCAAAACAAAACTCCAAAACTCGCCAGAGGCAGTTTTCTTTTATTATTCATAAGTGGTAGATATTACCAACGGTGGCTCCATAAACTGGGGGAAGGAAAAAAAAAAACCTTTCTCAGTCCCATCTGTGTAGTAACATTTTATGGGAGATATATTACACACATTTATCCGGGAGTGAGAAAACGGCGACATAACTTTAAAATCCACTTATCAGGGGGGGAAAACAGGCATAATAAGCTGCATTTGGGAGGGAGGGAAAAGGGGAGGTTGGGAGGAAATGTGTATAAAGATCCCTGTGCAGGGGATACTCGTTCTGCACACGCTCCATCTTAATTCCAGTCATCTCACACGGCTCCATCACGTCAGTCCACAAGGGCCGAGGAATGTGCATCCTGATCTCCCCACTTTATATCCAGAACAAATCTATTTCACAGAGCTAAATGTTGCTGCTGGTCTGGGAATATTTGTTAAATGGCTGTAATGGGATACAGTTAAGTTATTTACTACTTGTGACTGGGGAGAAAATTGAGGTTTGTGCAATGCTACATTCCGAGAGCAAGAAAAGTGCGTTTATGAAAATAAATAGTTCAGGTCTCCTTTGGCAGTCACTGTTTCTTATAGGGCAAAAACAATGCATTAATATGCTTTTAATGTCATCTAGATGGGTAGGAATGAGCAGTTATTAATGTGGGAGGGGCTACACAAGTAGATAACTACGCGTAGTAAAACTCATTATTATCGTACACTGATTTTTTCCAGAAGTGCCAGAAAAATTGTGTTGGTGCAGCTTAAACCAAAATGCTGTGCTGATCCAATTTTTATGAAGTAAAAAAAAAAAAAAATCTCTCTAGCATCACCACTGCTGGGGCTCAAAATCTCACCAGAATGGAAGAAGAAAAACAAAAGCCACAGTCGAAATCCCTCAAGATGTGAGGGTGCTCCACTGCCTGGTGTTGATTCACAGAATCCCAGAATGGGTTGGGTTGGGAGGGACATTAAATCCCACCCAGTGCCCCCCTTGGGGCACTTTCTGGCTCTGTAATGAACATTTAGCACCATTTTACCACATCAATTTTCCAATTTAGCAATATTTTTTAGGCCTGATCTACACTGGATGCTTTCGTGACATTATTATGCCAGCAGCAGCAGGGATCAATGCAGCAGCATCACCTTAGGCCTCCCCATACCCATTTATTCATTTTCTAATGACTCCTCATAAAGTCTGTTTCAATTCACCAATTCAGAATGGGCTGTAGCAGGTTAAACACTCATCTAACAAAATGGTTTAATCTCCATAGTGATTATTGTTGTCTCCAGCAATACTGCCACAGTTACATGGCTTAACCCAGCCAACTGTTCAGTTGGTTTTATGCAAATGCCAAAAAAAAAAATCAAAAATCACACTTAATCCTATGGCCGTCATGCCACATTGGAAAACAGTGATCTTTTTTCTTCTTTTTTAATGAAAGTTTTAATAATACTGAATATTTTATCTTCTTAATTTACTAATTCATGCTTCATCCAGATATTTTAAGCCGCTGAGGTGGAAACAGGGATCAAGATTTTCCTCATTTGTTCCATTTAGAATGTGCTCCCAACAGCTGCAATGCTCACAGGAGCGTTGCAAGACCTCAGTGAAATCTCAAAGGCCACTTTGGTCAGGATTTTTGGATTTTCAGGGTGTGAAACCTGAAGTTATTTATTGTGCGTGGCTAAGCAAGAAGAAAAGTTGATTAAAATCTCAGGTGACAGCCGGTGTGTCACTCTGCAGGGTCAGACACGGGTGTGAGGGCCCATGAAGGCAGGTGGGCAAGGAGAAATCACAGAATTCACACTCTGAGGCAGAAATCGATACAGAGCAGCAGCAGGCTCGGCCTGTGATGTTGTTGAGGAGCAGGAGAGCTAAGGAAGCTTTTAATAGGAGTTATTGGGATTTTTGATGGCTCTTGTAAAGCCTCACGTGGTGGCCTCACACCAGCTCACCAAAGCAGGGCAGGGAAGGCAGCAAGCGAGAGAACAAAGCAGGTCAAGTGCTGTGCCGCCACTAAAACCAGCACTTCAATGAGACACCACCTCAGCAAAGCTTGTTTTCCTCATCTGACACTGTAAAACTGCAGCCTGGCAGTGTGAAAGGCTCTGAGAGCCATGGGGACAAAGCTGAAGGGTCATTTCGAGTCTTCTCTGTGGGAAGTGCCAAAGGGGTGATTGAATCCAGTAACTGGCTGAGCTCTGGTGGAAAGCAGAGCTTTTGATGAGGAATGTTTGCTCTTGGTTCCCTGAAAAAAACCTGCACATCCTTCATTGTCCACTGAAAGTCACTGACAGAAAGATCCAGTTTTATGTCCCCAGTATTCACAACCAAACCTTTCTTTTCTCCCACAGATTTTAATTTTAAGGAATATTGCAACTTAAAAACAACCTGGCTGGGTTTTCTTCCTCAATACTGACCACAAGCCAGCATTATAGGTGATCCACTTCTTATTTTGGGAAGTAATCACCAGGTGAATTAATCTTGAAGGCTTCTCACAGCAAGAATTTGTTTGCAAAATGAACAATAGAGAATCTTTTCCTTGAGCTTCACCAGTTCAGCCCATCACCATAGCCCTACACCTCAGACACCCGAGAGTTCAGAGGGTATAGAGATAAGAGCACTTTTCCCCCACAGCTGTGGATATACAGCTGGTCTGATGTACCTCAGAGAAGTTTGAATCAGTGTCAAAAACAGGGGGCTGTGTTTGATCAAACCCCATCACAGAAATGCACAAGCTTGGCCGTGAGGCCTAAGAAACATCCCGAAAGCAGGGGATTTTTGGAGGAGGAGACAGCCTCTGTGAGGGAGAGAGCTGAAGAAGTTCAGATTAACTGTGTGATGACAAGTAAATCACTGGAACTAAGTTTTGAAAGATGGCTCTGAGTACGTACCCTGTATTTTACATGTTCCCAGCTTCACATCTGAGGTCGTATTTCAGAAGAACAGAGCAGCTGAAGCACACTAAAATTATTCCCATAGCCCTGGGAAATGCTAAATACACTGAGAACAATCATTCCACGATGGCAGTTGGAATTAGAGCATGTTTTTGGCATCCATGTCAAAACCCTGTGCCTCAGTTTCTCAATCAGCACCTTTCCTCAGCAAGGTTGGCATTTGTGCTCCCCCAAACTGCTGGAAAGGTGATGAAAACCAAACCATCTCCCACTTGGGCTTCGACTACAACCTCCACAAGGTCTGGAGGCAGAGATTAGAGTAAGTGTGTGTTAATTTTATGTGCTCTGCCCCTCAGTTCAGTGAGGGGAGCAGAAGCCCAGCGTGAAATACGGCGCAGGCATGGGGAGCTGTGTGCATAGTGCTGACAGTAATGCTGACAGAAACGAGTCCTGCAACTCTGCAGCCTCCCAGGGCTTCTCTGAAGCATTAAATTATTTTAATTTCAGTAATATTTAATGTACCACCAGAAGTTTATCATCCTAAGAACTCTGGTGACTCCACATTTTTGTTTCAGCAAGGATGGTGGTTTAAGTCAAACATAACCAGTAATTTACTTGGGCTTTTTTTTTAATGTGAGAGAACATTGTTAAACCTTGCTTAATGCTGACTGACTGAAGAGTATTAGCAGCTGACAGCTGAGGTGCAAGGCTATTAAAATTTGGGTATTTCTGGACTGCAACAGATCAGGGGTTTATTATAAAACACTGAGAAAAGTTAGAAATGAAGTAGAAGATTGACAGGTTTATTTTTTATTTTTCTTTTATTTTTTTTTAACGGGGCATTGTATTAAGAAAAGAATAAAAAAAAAAAAAAAGAAAAACAAGGTTCTGGAAAGGTATGGCTTTCACCTGATTCATTCCCGAATTTACTGCAAGTTTTAGCCTGCTGATGGTGGTTTTGTAGGTTAATTTTCCAGCTGTCAAACCGTGCTCAGCCCCAGGTGCTGGTGGCACTGGGAGGGTGGGCATTGCACACCCCCGTGTCCCCAGCCCTGTCCCAGCAGCTGCTGGCACAGAATGACAAATCCTTGAATCACAGACTCTGTGTCACTAGAGGGTGTCACAGCCATGGGAAGCAGCACAAGGTTCTCACAAGCAGGGCTCAAACCAAGCTCAGTGAACAGCTGGAATAGTTTGTTCTTGCCAAGCACACACCCTTCAGACCCAGCCGTGGTGATTTTTCCACGTTCTGGGACGCTCTGCTGAGGCTCCAGTCAGATATTGCACCTTTCCCTGTTCCACCAGGCAGCACCAGGCACTGAAAGCTGCTCTTGATAATCCTATTAAGGGCTTCTGTGTTTATTACCTGTAATTAAACATTGCCATTTACAATGCAAAGTATACAAGACAATAAAAGAGTTAGAAAGTGCTTAAATCCTCTCTTAAACCTCCAGCCTCTGACAAAAGGGAAAGCATCTGGGTTTTCCTCCCTTATATATTTCAGTCTCACGAACATAAAACTCTTAAATGGATTTAACAAAGCCTAACATAAAACCAGGTAGCAAAGCCCTGAGCTCCTGGCCAGACAGCGATTGAAGATGATTTTCTTTCTTGCTTCCTTTGACTTCACAGGGGACATCGAGATGGATCCAGACAACACAGGCAGACGCCACAACTATCAGAGAGTTCTCAGTATTCATGAGCATTTTCTTCCCCGTTCCAGCCTGTGGATTGCTTATTAGCTTTACTGACATAAACACAGTGGTGGAGGGGGGGTGTTTTTGCTGTTTGGTTAAGTGAATAGCCTGGGTGGAAAAACAACACTATAATTAAAACAAAACAGGACAAGTATGTGTTGTAAACAAAAGGACTGGTGATCTTCTTCACACCAATCTTCACTGAGCTGCCATCTGTTCATTATAACGAGCTTCTATTTCTCGAGTGCTCGCCGTCGTTTTAATTTCTGGTTAAGTCTGAACAAAATGAAGGGAAACCAATTTCTGCTCACTCATGAAATTGTTTCCCTGTGAGACAGATATTCTTCTAACCCCATTCTGCCTGCCACAGATGCTATGAAATTCATAACACCACAATAAGTTTGGGTTGGAGGGACATTAAAGATCATCCAGTGCCACTTCTGCCATGGGAAGGGACACTTCCACTGTCCCAGGCTGCTCCAAGCCCAAATGTCCAACCTGGCCTTGGGCACTGCCAGGATCCAGGGGCAGCCCCAGATGCTCTGGGCACCCTGTGCCAGGGCTGCCACCCTCCCAGGGAACGATTTTCTCCTAATATCCCTTCTAAACCTACTCTTTTTCAATAGACTTGTTTTGTTTAATTAGGAACAGTTATTGCCAAAGGTACCTTTAAAGTGATCTTCAAGGAATTCTCATTTTAATTACGCTGCTGTTAGTAAATTCCTGATTTGCAGCCAAGCCCACTGTGCTCTGCTTGCAATGATGAGTGGCAATGGAAGAGTGGGGAAGATGAGAAGTGTCTTGGTCTCTGCTTTGGTGAAGGGCATGTCCTGGCTTCCCTGGAAAGCCCTGGTTTCAAACCACCTGTGGAGCTGCACCCACTGGAAATCCTGGAGCCAAATGAAGGTGGCGTTGGTGCTCCTGCTTCAGCCTCACCAAAGGAGCGATAGCCATGAAGAAAGAACACGTGAGTGTTGTACAGCAAAAGCATCAACAGCAAAAATCACTCTGCAAGTGCTGTTTGTCTTGTCACACCGAATTTAATTACAGTAAAGATTTAATTAGAATGTTTCTGTTATTCTACTATCTGTTTTTTCCACCTTTTTTTTTCTCCTTTTTCCACTTGATTGATCGTTTTTTTTGTTGCGCCGCTGTTCTCTTTATCCTCTGAACCTCAAACAGCTCCATGCCCTGGGCATGACAAATACTTTTAGGCTTGATTGCTTGTAATGAGGGGTGCCTGCATTGCAGGCAGGGCTGGGGAGGGATCTCTCCCCGTGCCCGTTCTCCTGTTCTGCCAGCTTTCTTGGAGGCAGCTGCCTGGCAGCCTCACCTGCCTGATCCTTGAGCACCGAGATGTGATTAATTAATGGCTCGTTTTCTAGTGGTGACTTACACCATATATTTTGCACACCACGGCGATCTGGCAGGAGAGGAATAACTATCATTTCAGGAGAGACCCGAGTGCCATCTGTTTTTCCTGGCACCAGCGCTCTTTGGGAAGTTACAAAAGGTGGAGGACCATGTATTTTCTCATCCACTTTTCTCTAAAGCGTTGTCAAAGAAAAAATGATACGTTTTGAAACACTCTGCTGCCTCCTTTCCCTCGGAGGTGACACACACAGAGGTTACACCTACTTTTCCACAACATGATCTTATGTATTTTTTTCCTGTTGTCTGACAAAATCCATATGTTCCCGGCTCAGACCATCTGTCACTCTCAATTCTTTTGCACAAAAGTTTTTGATGCATTTCTGCCCTGATTGATTTCTTTCTATAATTGCACAGGGGGGGCATTTGACAGAAGGAATTTTCATCTCTCTCATTTTCATCCCAAAGCAATCTACAGGCACGGGTGTCCTCTGTGACCAAAGGCTTCAGGAGTAAAGAGCTTTCAGCTCCCAAGCAGAACAGAGTTGGGTTTTTCTAAGTTGGCTGTTTTTTGGGGCTTTTTTTATCCCTCTAAGAAATCAAAATACCCCTGAAAAACCAGCACAGCAGAGAATGAGTTGTTTGCTCTTCCAGGATTAGGAGTTCCCTACCAAAACCAAGTCCCAGAGAATTCAGCAGCTCCAGTTATAAACACAACCATCAGGGTCTGAAAGCACCACACTCCTTAGTGAGCTAATAATACATATAATTTTAAACTTTTTTCTCGTTATTGCTTGTAGAAATGGACTATCAAAACGTGTTTCAAATAGGAATTAAATCAGACAGGTTTATTTTGCTTTGTACCATGGTTGTTTGGAAATAACTTTTCCATAGTCTCTGTGTTTTCCAGTTTTCCTTTGAAGCAGACACTCATGGAATTTAAAAGAATATAATAATGTTTTTAATTTTCCAAATACTATTTTTCCATTCAATACCAGTAATCACATTATTGCTTTTCCAAAAAAAAAAAATTGTCATATATTTGTTCCTACTTTTGTTAGCTTCAGTCCCTGTGGAAGTAAGAGAAATTCTTGCCTTTGAAAGATGATCTCCACAAAAGAATTAATTCTGTCCCTAAATCTTTGGGTTGGACCTTCTAGATCTGATTTATGGCAATAAAGACTCTGCAACACAAACACAGCAGCCAAAAAGGAAACAACACGTGACTAATTAAGAACCACTGAAGATGATGTTAGCAACCTGTCAGAATTTACAGTCCATTAATTTCACTTATACAGTAGAACTACGTATTGCCACGCTAATAACAAATGAAATCCTCATAATTAACATTATTTCAGTACAGGGCAACTTTAATATATCATGCATGCTTCTATGTCTGGTTAGTTCTGTGTGACATTAACAGTCCAGGGGATAATTTATGATCTCCCCTGCCAAAGGAAAGCTGGGAATTGCTGAAAGTAAACTCATGACCTGAATTTGAAACAAACTGAATTATTTATTGGGAATAATAAAAGCAGGAATGAGGGGAGTTAATTGGTTCTGTACTATCAGGTGAATTTTCTTTAGTTTGTCTCTGTGTTCTCAAACTGAAGCTGGCTCAGTCTCTCTGTATCTGTTTTACTCCTCTGACTCCTAAATCGCTCCAGTTCCTGTTCATTTTGATGCAGGAGAATGGTGAATCCTCTCAATTTTTTTTAAGGGTGTTCTTGTACTGCTATCAGCCACAAAATACCCAAATTCTTTGGTGTTTTTAGGAGCCTCTCACTCCTGTGAGAGCTGTGCTGTCCCACTCCCCTCAGTTACTCCACACCCTCAGCTCTCTCCCCCTCTAACACCAATTCCTGTTGTGAACAGACCCTCTCTTAAGTTTCCAGCTCTGCTTCATTTTCTTTTATGTTCATGTCTATTAAAATGAGGGGGGAAAAGGAATTACCAATATCACCTAGGCTTTAGAAGGGCCCTTTAGCCTTGCAGCTCTTGTTAGAGTTAATGGGATTTTAGCTCCTCTAAGGAGGGTCAAACAACACCATTTACCCGAGCATTTAAGCACATTAATTAGCAGGGACAAGTATTTCTTTTGGAAAGGTAAAGCTTTTTTTCCTTTATCATTTGCCACATCTCAACATCTGGAGGGAAGGTGGGAGGAGGAGAATTAAGGGTAAAAGGGGTTTTCTTGGGGACCCACAATATCGACTGTCCTAAACCAGGCAAACCCCACCCGTCCTTTACAAAGGGTAAAGCAGCTTTCAGTGAAGCGTTTCTAAAGTGCATCCATCAAAGATATCTGTGGAAAGCAGTGCTTGAGTTTCTGTCCCATTTGCATTCTCTTATCAGGAACGGGGGCCCAAGAGATGACATCGATTTTGTTGTAGACAAAATGAGGAGTTTTGACTTGTTAGCAAACAGCAAATTCTGCTGTTTTGTTTCACTCTGCGCTGACACACAGATAGAGACAATGCCTCCACTTGATGTTTGTCCCAAAGATAGGAGCGATATCCTTGTTGCTGCATGAGAATGAAGATAATGAGATAACGAGAAGAAAGTTTGTGTTTCAAACTCCACCCAGGACTCACCAGAGGCTCCAGAAAGGTGACCTGCACTGGCTCTGAGGGACAGAAAGGTCTGGGGTTGATTCTGGGGAATTGCCAGCTGGTGAGAAAATGGTTTGAAAGGGGAGAATCACCATGGTGGGGGACTGAAAGGAAAAGGATGTTGGCAGATTTTTGCTCTCAGATAGTTCTGTTATTTCAAATTTTCCAATTTCTGGTGCAACTTGGCAATTACAGAATCACGGGATCATTTAGGTTGGAAAACCCCCCCGAGATCCTCAAATCCTGCTGTTCTCCCAGCGCTGCCAAGCCCAACAATGACACAAATTCTCACCCAGGCTCAGAAAAGCAATGAACACATCGTGCCCCTGGTGACTCTGATGTTTCCCAATGTTAAGATAATGAAAATAAATAAATAAAACTCAGTGCTGCAGTGCCACCACTGCCATTTAATGGCACAGCTACTGGATAATCAGATCTTCCTAAAACAGGAGAAAGAAGACTAAGTTCAAGCACAAACAGATTTTAATTATTTTAAACATACACAAATTACCAGTGAGTCACATTTTAAGTACATTGCTCAAACCAAAAGAAAATTAGTTTTTTCTGACAGAATTTTCTAACACTTTAAACAGAAGCATGGCTGAGAGCATCCCACAGATCCTGTCTGGGCAGAGGTAAGGCCCTGGAGTGAATTATTAGAGCCAGGACATTTTGTACTGTAATAGTCACACCAGTTCTTGCTAAATCGCTAAAGGAGAGTGAGACTTTCTCCAGCTGTCTCCTACTGGGATTTGTTGGGCAGTTTTTGACATGAACCCTTGCCACAGCCTGAGCTTTTTTTAAATATCTCTAGGAGCCCCTGTGCAATAAAATCATGAGTCAGAAGCACCTTCAGAACCCTCTTAAACTCCCTAAAATGACCTGACTGTGAGATTGGCTGAAAAACCAGAACAAAAAGAAGACCACATCTTTGAAGACTCTGAATAAAAAGCAGCAACAAAGTGAAACACATCTGGAGGCTGCTAATGAATACTGAGAAACACTTTAGAGACATGGAATGGAAATATGGTCCCCAGTCTGAGCCCCAGATCTTGCCAAGCACAGAAACAGAAACAGCAAGCACAGGACAGCAGAGCATTAATTTGTTTTTCAGCAGTGAACAGAGAATTCTGTGCATTACAGCTGCTGCCCACCTCATTCTCTTTTGCCTCATCCATTAGGAAGGGTGGAAAGAGGCTCTGTTGTTT
Source organism: Chloebia gouldiae (assembly GCA_003676055.1). NCBI lineage: Eukaryota > Metazoa > Chordata > Aves > Passeriformes > Passeridae > Chloebia > Chloebia gouldiae. The sequence continues at coordinate 1,933,112 of QUSF01000031.1, read as the reverse complement.
CCCTTTTAAAGAACAAAATGGAAAACTGCCCTCTCAGTTCTTTAAAGTCATTCTCTTTTATTCAACCATGTTTTTACAGTCTTTTTATGTTGGGAATAACAATTATTGCTAAACTACACATTTAAAGAAACCTTTAGAATTCAGACAGACATCTACATCAAAATTCAGAGTGAGTGGTCTTCTGAACTTCCAGTGAAAGTATTTTCTGTTAAATCAAATTGTGCTGTTGGTGCCTTTGAACTGCCATTTCTGTGTGTTCACCACACACAGAGGCACTCAGGGCACATCGGGGGAAATGTTTGAAACTGCCCAAAGATGGTGTCTGATTTTCCCATTATTTTTACTCACATTTCACAGGTCGCTCCTGTGCGTTGCAGGCTGAGGGGTTTAAACACCTTGCAGGGAGTTTTATGGTGTTCTCTCAATGCAGCAGTTACTTGTTTAAGCTCTTTTAATTCCCCTTTCTGTAAGTGGGACTGTACAAATGAAAGGAATTGCACTTCAGTATAAATCCCTGAATATGCCTGGGATGCTGTTCCTTCCTTCCTTCCAGGCATTGATGCTGAGATTTCCCTCTGCTCCCATCAAGCTCCAGCCCAAACTCTAATCAGACCATCCAGCAGATATTAAATGAGATCATTCAGCTTTACAGCTTAGCCCTAATTAGACTATTGGATCCTCAGAACATCCACACCGTGTTCTTTTCCTCTCTCAGAACTCCACAGAGGCTGAAGACCTGCAAGACTCCAAAGCTTTATTCACTCCCTATGAAAATTGCACGGAGAAACTGTACACATGGTGGGTTTTCTCACTGCTGTCCTAAAGAAGATCACTCCTTATGAAGAAAATATATCAGAAATTGTTGTTAAGAACACCCTGAAATGTCCTCCCAGAGGAAGGAGATAGAAGGACAAGAAGAATTTTGCCATGAGATGACATTTTGGGAACATGGAGAATGATGGAATATAGCAAAAGCTTAAAAAAAAAATCAATTTGTATACAGAGAATCTGTGCTTCAAGTAACATTCCAGTAATAATCATTACATAATGGTCCAACCAGACCAGCAAAACATCTACAAGGTTTGAAACTGCAAGCTCAGGAGAAAAAGATTTTAGCCTCAAAGCCTTCGCATTTCTCTCTTTCCAAGTCAGCAGGAAGAACAAGAACTAATTTATGTTTACAATCACTCAGTTTGATTAGAAAGTCATACTTCAACAGCTCTGAAGATGCATTTTCTGAACACCCTCTTTTCCATTCAATTAATTCCAAATGATATTTGCCCAGAAAATGTAGAGCGTGTTTAACAGCAATGGAGATAATGCTAAAGCAAGCAATCCCTGCTTAAAACTCGGGCTCCCCCCTGTCAGCATCCTTGCAAGAACATTACACCTTGATTCCCTCATTAATATTGTTCTGCATTAGCCTAATGGAAGGCTGAGGGCTGTGTGAGGCAGCAGAACCCAGCACACAAACAGCATTTTCCATATGGCCCATTTCCAGTGACTTTCTCCATTTTCCTCACCATAAAATCCCCGTTTTTCAGGGCTGCAGGGGAGATTTTCCCATGTCATTAAATGCTGAGCATCCCTGTCCCTGAGTCTGAATCCTTTGGGATAGGGACAGGGCTGGGATTTAGGATGCTGCTTCTCTTTTCAGTTGCACCAGTGGCTTTTTTTGTGGGTAAATCACATCAAATGGGACATGACTGACACAAACTGAGGAGTCACAGCTAATGCTGAGAGAACAGGTATGGCTCTCTGTTTGCATCTGCTTCCCAGGCTGCTAAAATAGAGCAAACTAAACTTTATTAGCTTAAAATAATACAGGAAAAATCATGAAGTTCTATATGAAGTTGCTGAGGCTTTGGCAATCACAGCAAATACAAGAGTCAGCATTTGACGGTGTCAGATGGGTCACACACTAAAAATATTTATTCTCTGTCTCTCTGACACAGTGTCAAAAATTAATGAGGCTAGGAGGGGCCTCACCAGGTGATTTTGGGCCATTTTTCTACATTTTCCCCTGGATATTCAGTTGATCACAAGCCAAAATCTTAGGACTGTGCTTTGAGAAGTGCTTGGGCTGGGCAGCAGCTTCCAGGAGCGCATCCCAGCTCAGCTCTCCCTGCTGGGGAACTCTCAGGGACAGCCCCGGGAGAGGGAGAAGCTGGGGAAACACTTCAGGAGGAGAACACGGAGAGCAAGAGGTGCCCGAAGCTGCTGAGAAGGGTTCTGCCACTTCTCAGGAGTCAGAAGCCAAGCAGACAGCTCACTTGGTGGAGTGGCTCTTAACACCTCTTCATTCCAGTGCTTCCCCTTGGAAAGGATTCCTCTACACCCTGCGGAGCCTCGCTGCCCTGCCAACATTCCCGGGGTTTAGCTAAAAATAGATTATAAAAAAAAATAAAAAACAAACAAAAACCCTGTGATTTTAGTGATTTTTAACCAGAATATTTCCACCTTTTTCCTGTAAAAGTGGCCAAGTGTGCAGCTTCCAAATGTCCTGCAAGGCTGGGGAGGGGGAGGGAAACAAAATCCCGGGAATAATTAACCAATGCAATTGAGCGCTGAACGCCACCCCCACAAAGTGTGCAAGCCATGAAAATTTATGGTTTCATAATGGACCGTGGGTTTGGTTTAATGGGTAAAATACAGCCCTGCAAGGGAAACAACTGGAAATTTTCATGGCTAACAAACTTTGCAGGTGTGGTGTTTCATGCTCAGCTGCCCCGTTTAATTATTTCTAGGTTCATGGAGATCCCAGCAGAAGATGGTGAAACCAACCCACTTTGAAAATTAGGTTCTTTGCTTTGAAATTGCAAATATGGCCAGCTGAAGTGGCCCTGTTGCAGGTAGAGTTGTGCTTCAGCTGTGTGAGAGAGAAATCCCAGTAAAAATTTAAATAATTTGCTTTGAGATTTTGGCGTGAATAGAAAATACGAATTTGTGAGATTGAGAAAGAGGGGAAAAGGACACTCAGACTTGATGTTCAGGCCATTTTATATGATTACAGAATATAAATCACTCTCTCTACCTGCTTCATCTTGTAAAGCATTTCAGACTCTTTAATATCGGTGAAATCTCTCCTTTTGATGTAGATCATGGGGTTTTAGCTCTGGATAAACCTCAAACACAAGCCCAATATGCCATAAAATGGGATACATGTGATAAAAGTGATTGATTCAACAGCCACCAGAATTAACTGAAACCCTTCCATTGGTTTGAATCCTTTTTGGCCCAGATCTTATTTTTGGGAGCAGGACATTTTATCATCCTGCAGTGCAAACGTTTATCAGAGCAATTTTTCATCTCTGTGCTCCAGCAGGGGCTGGTCTGGAGCCTGAACTTTGTCCCTGCTCTGCCAGCAGCACAAGCTGTGCCAACACCTTCAGTTTACAGATCCCTGTCAAGCTGTCAAACCAATCAGAAATTCAAAGCACCCCAGACCTTTTAAATGCTGCCAGTGTTCTGTCAGGAAATAAATTCAAATACGAGGAAGCTTTCAGAGTCAATGTCATTTCTTACAGTGAAAGGCCACGAGGAATTGTTAATTAGTGTATTCTATTATTTTTCATTTACTGAAATTATAAATCCAGCATCTTTTAAATGATAGATTCAGATTCCAGTCAGACAGGAACACTTTTACCATGGGGAGTTTCCAGACCTTCAGATAACACTTGATAACAGGGTTGTTCCTTGTGGATTAAAAGGTTCATAAGCATTCTCCAACTGGTCTTCAAATTAGAGGAGAGAATATTGCTATGGTACAAAAAATATCTGAGGGTAAATGCAGTTGAGAGGAAGTAAAAATTCGAGATCAAGGATCCTGCTAAAGCAACTTTTGAACTGGTGTAACCAGAGACTCTCCAAATCTCTCCAAGTGATTCAGAAACTTCTAAAAGTGGCCAAAACCTTTGCTGAAAGCAAAATTCCTTGTCCTCCTTCCTTCCTGCAGGGACTGAAAGCTGTGTAGGTGTGGCACTTGGGGATGTGGCTTCCTGGTGGTCTTGGGAGTGCTGGGGGAACAACTGGACTCAATCTTAGAGGGTTTTTCCAACCCAAACAATTCCATGGTTTCCTCTGTCGCTGCCAGAACCTCGAGAATGTCTCTACCTCAATCCCACTCCAGCATTTCCTCAAGTGAAATCCCTCCAGCCCAGCAGAACAGGGTTCAGGCAGAGCTTTCACAAATATTCCAGGGCCTCCTGGAATGGCAGCTCCAGAACAGACACCAAAGCCTCTCCAGGTTCTTCAAAGCTCACACAGAAACAAAAACACCAGAAAGAGCTTTCTAACAAAAAAAAAAAAAAAAGACTGAAAAACTTTTTGGAATCTTGACAGAGAAGAGACCCACCTGTGGGAGGAATTAGGGTTGGGCCCTCACAGGACAATTTGAAGCCCTGATGAAGAGATGCTCGTGCCTTATTTTATCAATCTGTGGTTTCCAGCACAGCAATTCTCATAAAAATGAGATGAATGCTGAATTCTGGCACCAGCAGATAAGGACAGCTTCTAGAACACAATGTTCTAGGTGGACAATGAAGATTTGGGTAATCTAAGCAAAATTTTGTTTAATACAAATATCTTGAGCACAAAACTGAAGTCCTAACTTGAATTTTACTTTGAGCTACTCTGCTCACATCAGCTTCAACATTTGGGCAGATATTTGTCTGAACAACTGCTAGAAAATAACAAACACAAAATAGAAAATAAAACAAATTGCCATAGTAAAGCCAAGGTGAATGTTTCCCTCTTCCAGCTGCACTCTCCCTGTCTGAAATACTGTCGAGTGATATTTTCTGTATCTGCTGCCACTGCCAGCTCCAGTGGTGATTCCTTTTCAGGATTTTGATGATATAATGTGATCCTGTGGTGGAAAAAATGGTCAATTAACCCCCCCTGGAGCAAAGCATGTCAGAAAGTGTTTAACTTTCCCACATGGAACTTGTTTCTCCAGGATGTTGGGCTGGAGTTTGGAGCTGTTTATAACACTGGGACATGAAATTGGATACAGTTCCTTGGGAGCTTTGCAAAATCCAGGGATTAAAAATGAGTACAAGATTCCAGGGATGAAATATTGACAGCACTGGAGTCACTTGGAGTCTTGGATCAAGATTCCACCCATGAATCTTTGGCAGCTTTTGGAATTATCACAAATAAGGGCAGTGCCTGAGGTAACAAAAAGGGACTAAGGAAGTCTCAAAATATGTCAATGGAATCTCTTTCCCTGGACATTTCTCTACTGCAACAACAGATCTTGTTCATGTAGGAAAAGTGGCTCCTCCCACTGTTCCAGGCATCACTGCAAGTCCAAAAAAACAAAGAACCTGTGGAAATCCTGCTCTGCAATCCCTGCTGATGTCATTCCTTTAGGATATGTTGGACGTTGGCACCTCACAGGCTCAGCCACAGACACCAAAGGCATTCCTGAGGGTTGAATTTTTTTTTCTTTTAATAAAATAAGCAACTTCTTGGTCATTCTCATTTCTTTTCCTCACCCTGAGCTCTGGAAGTTTTAGGAATTAGAAGTTTTGTGTAAGTCTTATCACATCAATGTTGATTCTGGAAAAGTTACCAAGAGCCAACAGTAAAGCCCTGAGGCAGTGGCTCCCACCAGCACCAACCCAAGATCTCCCAGCACTGTTTTCCTGTAATTTTGTCAGGATTCAGATGTGTCAGTGCCTCCACTACTCTGTCCTGAGAAACAAAACAAATACCACTGTAAAAACTCCTTTATTAGGTGCTAGGACTGCACAGAAAGACTTTCTTTCCCTGGTTAAAACCTCTTACTTCCCTGGAGAACAATTCCACAGGGCCACGGTACAGGAAAGGAATTATTCTGTATTAGCATAAGGACAGACATTGCTTTAAAGTCATCAAAACACTCAATTCTCCACAACTGTGTGAGATAAAATAAAGCCTCCTATTTATTTTTATTCCTTGAATCACAGGCTGGAAGTTTTCTTTCAGTTAAGGAATCCATTACCTCCCCCCTGCCTGTCCCTCCCGCTGGGCTCTGTTGCTTCTCTCTTACTGGGGGTTTTCTCCAGCATAAAAATAATGGCATTATTTACAAAAATGTAAACTTTTCGTGGGAAATGCATTATTTGTAAAGCAGATTTTGCCTCAGCCATCAAAATAGCAGCAGGAAGAGTTCACTTGAGCTAGACACAATCATGTTTTCTTACTTGACAGAAACATTGTTTGAAAATATGTTTGGGGTTTTTTTGCTTGGTTTGGTGTTTATTTGTTTGCTTGGTTTTTGCCACAGATTAGTGGGAGTACTTTTATTTAAATACAAAAGTCAATAAGGGGCAGTTCCTACTTTCTGGAAATGTTTCTCTTTCCAAGTCTGCACTTCTCAACTGTATTATTGCAATGAAAGAGTTGGGCACAAAATTTGAAAAAAGAAGCAGTAAACACTCAATGCAGTAATTGGAGAATAAATTCTGTCCAAAATCTTTCCATTAGATTATTCCCTCTTTGTTGCTCAGCTTTATCCCATCCCTTCCTGCAAACACAGTCTGCTCATTTTCCTTTTAGGCAGAACTTCAGATATTTCAAGCTGCTTCATTTTAATAAATGCTTAATAAATAAAGCAGCCCATCAGAGCTTCCCCAGGATCTCAGGGTGTGTGACAAAGGAAGGCAGGATAACGCCTGAACACAGCTGCCAAGAGCTAAACTGGATTTTGTAATCATTAGATTATTCACTTAGCTCCAAAAATACCTATTTCTGAGCAGCTTTTCAGGATCCCCAAAGTGCTGCTCAAGAAAAGCTCTGACTGCTGCACTAGGAGGGTTTTTACCTTTTAATAAATTAACTGTTTTGCACAAGAAATATCAAAATAAGACATGTTTGAGCTAAAAGCCAGCGAGTGATTTAACAGCTGTGCCTGAATCAGGAGCTGAACTCGGTGATTTTATTAGTGAGGAATAATGTTTGAATATGATGTGATCAGCTCCAGCCTCCCTGAGTTATTCCAGTAGCAAACACACCCTAAGAAATGAGGCCCTGGAGAGCCTCGTTATCAATTAATCCAGTTTCCACCCGAGCTCCTCCATGGATGTTGCCTTTCTGAATTCTGAGAATTCTGCACACAATTCCCAACCTGAGGGTGGCTCTTGGTGCTGGTGGTGTTGGATGGAGCCTTTTCCCAATGGGATGAGGCAGAAGGAATCGAACCTGGATTCATTTGGGACGTGCCACAGGCACCTCCAGCCAGGCTGGGGGTGTATCCTAAATAAAAGTGCCCTGTGGGATCCCCAATTCCCATTTTGTGGGGGTGCCTTTTGTGCCTCCCATGTTCTGCAGACAAAATTCCCAACTAAACTCAGGCCACAGAGAGCTGAACTTGATTTGGCTCAAGATTAAAATGGCAAATTGTGCTCCCCTTCTCGTGTTTGCAAATATATTTCAGAGCAGCTGAGTAGAAGGATATGCAGGTGTGATATAATTTTAATTGTTTCCTGTAATTATGGGGAGAGAGCACAAACGAAGCTATTCAACATCTTTTGTTTAATGCCTTTGAAGACAAAGATTGTACTTCTGGTCCTTCTCTATTGCTACAGCATCTGTGCATCAGAGGAGAAACCCTCAAAACAATGCATTGTCTAATGTTTTGTTTGGTTTTAATTTGGAGTGATCAAAGTCGTGATTTTTCCATGTCCTTGCTGCAAAAAAATATGTGTTTAAATACATATATATACACAGATACATGTATTTATTCTTTGAAATCAACAGAACAGGAACATCCCTGGAGTTCAGCCCCTCTGCCATCTCCACCAGCACAGTGTTTTGGGCTGCTGGAATGACTCTTTCCTTGGCTACTTTTCCAAATGAAGGAAGGAAATGCTGATTAAAATACTGCAACATTCCCTCTGTCGCAAGATCCCTTGTAATAGCTCATGTTATAAAAGAATCACACGTTTGTCTGTAGTAAAACTTGTTCCGTCTCAATGAATTCCAATCAAAACACTTAGCTGAAAAGGCAAAAATTCCAAATTAAAAAACGAGCATGATGAATTGTCCCCAACCCTCTCGGCTTCTGCGAGGTTTTGGCAAAAGCATCTTTGCTTGAGGATTCCAGCAGTGACATCAGAGCTGGGGAGAAGGTGCAGATTCCCTTTTAGTGAGATTAAAACGAGGGTTGTTTACTTTAGATTAATGCCGTGAGTCATTGTCCTTCTCAGCGATTCAGGTTTGACTTGCCCGAGGTCACCCGAGGCGAACCCCCCGGCCCAGCCCCTGTTTATGCAATAATTAATCTCACAATGACAGCCCGGGCTTACACGCGAATGACGTGTAATTTGCTAATTTGCTAAAATAATTTTAATTTGCTAAAATAATTTTAAGCAGGATTTATGCAGCCAGCATTTCAATATACAGCTCAAAATACCGGGAGAGAGCAGCGGAGGGGGTTCTGCACCCCCAAATTTGGGGCCAGGTGCCATCCCGGGGAGAGGAATGAGGGATTTGTCTTTAAAACAAGCTGTGAATGTGCTGGTAGATAAAACCAGCACTGAGAGATAAAAGAAACAATGGGAAGGATTCCACTCATTGATGAGTGGAAAAAGTTTATTTGCTTTTATTTGCTTTTACAAATAAACTTTTAGTTTGCTGATAAATGAAATTAGACATTAAAAGATGAAAGAAACAATGGGGGGAAACGCTAAATTCTGTAAGAATTAAAAGTTAAAGGGAGGGTTGTACATTAGAGGGGAATCTTCGGTATCAGGAAGTCTGAACCTTTCAAGTCCCTCAGCCAAGGGGGAAAGAGAGAAGGGAAATGTGGCCGGGAAATTGGGATAAAAAGGATGCTGAGTCCACCAAAAATTGGAGAGACACCAGGGGAATGCCCCGTGGCCTCTCCCTTTATTCGAATAAAATAAAAGGATTTCTCTGTCTCCTTTTCGGACATAAACCTCCGATGTTTGTGGATTAATTTTCCTGACACCAGGAGGTGTGGAGCAGAATTTGGGATGTCAGAGAGGCCAGGGAAGCTCCATCCCGATCCCTCCACCGGAGCCATTCACCCTGAAAACTGATGGGAACTGAAGTCTGAACTGAGAACTAAGTGCTGAATTAAGCAGGACTTTGCTGCCTCACCTGTACCTGTGCTGGAGACGGGATGGAATTTGGGGGGGAAAAGACATCATGTCGAGCTCGTCCCTGATTCAGGCCCTCTCCAGAAGTGCTTTTAGGGACAGCAACAACGATTTTCATCTATTAAAACCTTTTAGGGCATCCCTCTGGCAACACACCGCTGTCATCACCAACGTCACAAAACTTCAGTAACCACAACACACCGAGAGCAGCGTCAAAAAAATAAAGATAAAAAGGCACATGGTGCTATCTAGTCTCATCTTTTCTAATTAAACCCCTCAGTTGTCAAAATACTGAACTATTCTACAGAACACACTCAAACCCAGATTTCCAACTCCTTTGTAATGGAGATTCTGCGTGGCTCTGGCTGTAAAGCACCTTCCCTATCCCCAAAAAAGATTCGCACTTAATCAGCCACTTAAACACCCCCCATCGCAGGTGAAATGGAGCCAGAAAAGCAACCCAAAAATTCACAGCCCGCTTCTCCAGCAGATTTCCCCACAAATAAACCCAGAGGCATCAGCACGAGTGGAGCCCAAGGTGATTTGGGAGCTTCGCCGTGTCTTTAAGTGTATTTTAATATAAAATTCTCGTGAAACAAAACGCTGCTTGTTTTTCACCTCCTCAGCTGAATAGATTAGAGGGGGCAGATGCGTTATTGATTTAATCACAGCCAGGAGAATAAAAGCGCCTCGTATCTCGCTCCATTAGGATTTTATACTGCAATATTGGGCTGCAGTTCGCCATCTCGGGATAAAAACACATTTGGCACAAGCAAAGGTCACTTCCATCGAACCTGGCGCAGTAATTACAGCCCGCGGAATACCAAATGTTCCTTAGGGATGCTTCATTTAAGGAAAATCTGAATTAGCTGGGAAATCCCAGCAGCAAACCCGGGCTGACTCTCGAGGGCGATGCCTTTGAGCAGGACGGGTCCAGAGTGGGAAATGAGACAGCTCCAGCTGGAAACTTGGTTTTAAACCAAGTTACAAGTGCAGACCAAAGGGCTTAGATGCATTTTTGAGCGTGTATTACCTTTTTTTTCCACTCCCGGCTGCTCACGAGCTGCCACGCTGATCTTCCTTGGGTCATTTTTTTCTTTAAATAAAGTTCTCCAGCATCCACGGCATGATTCCGAGGAAAATAAAATAATAATAATAATAAAAAAAAAAACCCCAAACCAAATCAAAACATAAACAAACCTCCACAAAACAAACAAACAAAAACCCAAACAAAAAAAAAATCACACACACAAAAAAAACCAACCAACCAAACATTTAAACTCCTCAATGGGAAAGGAACTGGAAGAGGAGCGCACCCATCACACATCATCAAGATGAGCATCCCCAGGGGCAAATGAGGGAGAGGGGAAAAAAAAAACCCTTTAAAATTCCCTTGGCAGCTTTAGGCCAGTCCTCTCAATTATGAGAGTATCAACCTAATAGTGTTAATTAATGTTTGCCCTTTTTGATCGATAGCTGAAATAAAACTGATAACGAAGGCAAAAGTTTTCCTAGAGGGATTTTATGACTACTGATCATTAAAATCGGGGATGGGTTAGGGGTTGTCAGAAGTCGATGGGCACGCAGGACTCCTATAGCCGAGCCTTACACTGGGAACTTGGGTTTTTCCCACCAGGATGTGAGCAATTAATGGGAATTAAAGTTCTAATTGGGATTACTGACAAAATTGCCCCCGGAGTGAGAAATTCTGTCGCTATTTGGACACAAAATGAGTACACAGAAGCTTGGTAAGTTTAAAAGAGAAAAAAGAGAGAGTTTTATTTGAACATCTGGTATTTATAGCATTCTAAAAGTGACCGTGGATTGGAGGATGAAATTCCCACCTCTCCAACCACACTGGTCAAACCAACAGCCCATCAATTCTCTCCTCCCAAAAAGAAGAATGCAAAACCATCATTATTTACATGAATGGTGCATGAGAGCTCCAGTAGGAAATGTAAACATCAGCAGGCATAGAAAACTTTTAGAAGAACTTTAAAACTTTCAAAAGAACTCTAAAAGAAAACATAGCACTTTAAAAAATCAGGGCAGCATGAAACTATGAAAATTTTGAGCTATGACTGTATAAATACCTCATTTTTGTAGCACCAATGACATCAGGGCTCATTCCTACAGATGATTTCCACAAAGGAGGATTTAGGGATGCAGCATCTCACTGGGAGCCAGCAAATTGCTAAAGAACCCTGACCTTGCTGCCACCAGCACCTCTGGAAGGAGGAGCCTGAATTTCCCTTCCAAAAGCTCCCTCCTCTGCACCTGGAGCTCCATTAAGTGCTTAGGTTCAGATAATATCCTTAAGTGCTTCGTTTAGCAAGCTCATGGCATATTAATTAAGACTTGTGGTGAGTTTTTCCCCTTTGAAGAGCCTGAGTTTCGAGACAGGTGAATTAAATCTGTGAAACTCAAATTTCCCTGAGGTTTTCCCTCCAGCTCCAGCCTTGGTGACAGCTCCTGGCCCTCTGAGCATCCAGGGGTGCCCAGCCTGCAGTGACAGCTCTTGGAGAGCTGTGGGGGTTTATGAGCTGTGAGAATGCAGCTTCCAGCTTGGGAAAGGAGTGGGGAGTCTGTGGCAGGGTAATCACAGCCTTGGACAGAGCTCTTGCTGCCACAGCCAGAAATTCAGATTATCCAACTGCTCCCCAGCACTGGAGTGACACTGGGAATGGGCAGGAGGCACAGAACTGGCTCAGGAGCCAGGACCCAGATGGCTCCTGCTGCTCTGCTCAGCAAATCCCTGTTTTTTTATATATTTCAAGGGTTGGCAAACCCAAGTCTGTGTGTAGTCCACCCCCTGCACCACAGCACCAGAGGATGGGGGCTGGAAAACACAACCAGCAACATCACAAAGCTCACTTTGGGGTTAATTTGGGTTTGGGGTTTGTTTGTTGTGGTTTTCTTTCTTGTAAATGGTGGCTTATTTTGTTGTACTACATGAATCATTCATGAGCACCACAAAGTAGTCAGGAAATATTCAAATCTCTGAGTCTGCTGCAAATTTGGGCACCAGTGGAAGGTTGGGAATGGCTTGGCAGGGCTACTGGCTCTTGGAAAGCCTCAGTTTGGATCTGAGTGTCCTCTAAACACTTCACTGGAAGAGGCAAAGCAGGGATGCATAAAACAAATTGAGTCTTTACAAATATATTTCAGTCTGTGATTAAATTTTTGAGTTTCTCAATCCCTGGAGTGCTGAGTGAGAGGACAGGAGCAGCAACTCCACCTGGATGTGTTCTGCTGCATGTGGAGCTGCTTTTCCAGGAAGGGATGGGCAGATCAGGAAGCCCCAGATCTCAGTCAGAGACTGCCTTGGCAGATCAGAATTAAAATCATCCCAAAATGAGAATCAGCAATTCAAGGAACAGGTAAAAATCCTGAATGAATGGGAACTCTGAATTCCATAGGTTAAAGGTGGTGGATTTGTGCACAGGGAGTCAGAGCTCCAAGCCAAGCTGATACCTTGGAAAAATTGCAAACAGAACTCGTGGTACACAAATCCCAGCTCCTGTAAGAGGAATTGTGCCAGCAGCTTTTCCAAGGTACAATTCCTGTCACAGGAGCTGGGATTTTTGTACCAAGGTTCCCAAGGTATCAGAGCTTGACCCTGCTGTGTTTGTACCTCTGTGTGCAAATCCTGTACTCATGGTAAGGGGTTCTCAGGGTCCCCATCCTGATTAATTACCTGATTAATTACCCCACACTGGAGAGGGCAGCAATGAGCTTTTGGGGAGCTGACAGTTCATCCATTTCCTTGGTCCCAAGCACTCTTACCCAGCCTGGGACACCAAATTAATCTGCACAAGCCATCCCCTCTTATGGCCACAATTCCATCACCCTAAGAAGGAGAACCCTAATAGAAAGCAGTTAATCCTACAGCCTTTCCCCTCCCGAGGCCTCTCCCAGACAATTCCAGCACCATCCTTATTAATCCTGTATCCCTCTGCTGGGAAATGTCTTCATTTCCATATCAGCACTGCCACAAGGAGTGATAGAATGTCAGGATTTTCCTCCTTCCCCTCCATGGGAACAAGCTCTAAATAAGTGTGGCAAACAATTCCCCTCTCTTGTTTTCTTCTTGTCCCCTTTATGGCCTCTGTGAGAATTGCTGCCTGCTACATGGGGAAATGAAATAATTTACAAAAAAAAACCAAAACCAAAACAAAACAAAAAACAACAACAACAAAAAAAGCAGGATCCTCACTCTGTGTCTTTGTAGTCATTCTTTGGAATGTGTTTCTCTGGAGTAAAATCAGATTTTGAGCTCAGAGTAGTAGCAAGAGCATCTCTCTGTGGTGGACTGAGGTGCTGGATGCTGTTGTGACAAAAAGGATCAGGTAAAATGAGGCATTTGGGCTTAATTACAACCTCCCTTTTGGCCTCCAGAGCTGCAAATTAAAAATATTTTAATTTTGGAGTGGTGCAGTGCCCACACTCTGGGGATGTGGCTGAGCTTCTCCTGCCTCACAGTCACAGCATTAATTGAGTTCCCTAAATTGTCCCAGTGGGTTCAAAGCAGAGCTGGGTTTGTCTCTGCTCTCTGCTCCCCAGCACTGTCTTTATGTCACCCACACTGTCCCCAGGACAGATTTACAGGGACACACACCCATGGACAGGGGGGCTGAATACACCTGTCCCTGCCATGTGATTTTAAATAAAACTGCTAAAAATACAGACTCATGAAATTAAAAAAAAAAATATATAGATTGATTCCTTAGACAGGAATTCTTAATGGGAAGGAAACAGTAAGTCAAACATGATGTTTTTATATAATTTTGAGGGAACTGGGGGATGTAAAAGGGAGGGAATATATAAAATGAGTTGTAGACTCCTTGCAGAATATCCTGCAGCTCCCTTGTAGTGTCCCCTTGCTCCCACTGAAGGGTTAAAATGAAATGCAGTGGTTTTCTGATCCCTGGGTACGTGGTGATTGATCAGAACAATTCCTCATGTATGAACAGAATCCTCTGGATAAGCTCTCTCCAGACACTGAGGCCTATGAATGTGCTACAGACCAAACATTCATGTTTCACTTGGATTATTTAAACTCATATTCACCAGGGTCTAAAAACACTTGTCAGAAAGCAAGGAAAGTGGTTAAAAATTAAATGCATTTCTGAGAGAGTCCTGTCTAGGTATGTTTTAGTGACAGGAGAACATTCCAATACACAATACATTAGAAATTGAGTAAAATAAGACAGGAAGAAAGTGACAAAGCACAAAAAATGCCAGTGCACGTACATCTACAAGTGTGTTTGGATCCAAGGAATGTCTGGGTCCTGCAAAAATCCAGGTGTTGCTCTGTGTTAATTGTGTTCTCCTCCTCAAAAGAGAGCAGCACCTGGAATTTCACCCACGGGCCATTCTCCGTCTGTGCATCAGGTCTGGTCAGGCCTGTCATCCCCAAATAATCATGTTACCAGTTGTACACGTATTTATGTCTTCATTTTTAAAATGCATTCTCTGACCCTTCGCTATTTTGCAGCTCTCAGCAGCTGCAGGCAGGAGCAGGGACTGTGCAGGGCTGGAGTTCAGTCAGGACCAGGAGGATGGAGCTGAAACCTGCCCCAGGGGAGGAACTCATGTCTTTAATCTGAACTGGGATCTGAACTCTCTTGAAGTTGCTCAGCTCTTGATCCATGTTGAAATTCACACTTATTTTATTTCATGATGACGATGATTTCCATTTCCAATTCACACTTATTTCATTAGGATGATTTCCTTTTCCAAGAAGATTGCTCCAGACTAAGGATGGAGAGAGTGGCAGGAAAGCTGTGTCAGCACAGGCAGAGGAGAAGGCATCTCAATTCTGAGCTGCTTTTAGCCAGAGGTTTCCCATCTTCCTTTCCTTCCCCAAATCCCCCATTAGCATATTCATTAGCCGTGAGGTGCTGACTGCGGTGCTCCCATGCTGGGCAAGAAATCGGGGAGCTGCAGCTCAGCTGAGCTTGGATTAGACTGTAAATTAAATCCTCGGGCCACTCTTTGAAAAATTCATGGAGGTTCCACTCCCTCTGGGGTGATTTGCTGTTACTTTGTGCTGTGGGTGTGCCCCAGATCCCATGGCCCTGGAGCTGATGTGCAGAACGTGGGACCTCTCTTTTTCCAAGAAACCTGAATCCCAGGCAGGGACATCCTGCTGATCTCAGCGGCAGATCAGGGAGGGGAAGGTGATTTTGGGAGGATCAGGCTGGAAAATGGGACTCCCAAGCCAGGCAGCTCTGCGTGCCCAGGTCCGAGCAGAACTCCTTCAGCAGGGCTGAAGTTCCATTCTGCTCTGCCTGTTCATTTCTGGATGCTTGTGGAGCTCCTGAAACGTTTGGTGGCAAACCCTGGAGAAGAAATCAGGATAATGGAGCAGCCTCCCAAATCTCGGGGATCCCTCTGGTCTGGGATGGCAGGAAGGGAATGGAACAGTGCCACAGCCATTGTGAGTATCTCACCACTGGGACAGTGTTGTGGATGCAGGCGAACCCAGTGGGAAGAAGTGACGATGCCTGACTCAGTTCACAAGGCTGAATTATTTCTTTTTTATAATTATGATAAAATACATTAATATACTATATAAAAGGAAGATACTAAAACTACATACTACTTTTTCCTACTCTATCTCTAATTTAACTAACTCGTGACCCTGCCTGCGAGAGTCCAGCCCCAGGTGGGTTGGATTGGCCATCAGGCTCAAACAGTCCTCACCAGAATCCAACCAAGCACTCACTCCAGGTAAACAATTCTCCAAACATATTCCACATAGGAAAAACAAGGAGCAGAAATAGAAATTGTTTTCTCTTCCATTTCTCTCTGTGCTCCTCTATGAAAAATCCTAAGAGTGAGAGAAATGTGCTTGCCACAGGATTGTGCCTTTCCTCTTAAACACGGGAGAAGGGAGATGTTGTGCTGGCTCAGGGCTGGGATGGCTTTTCCCAGGGATATAAAATGAGCTGTAGCACAGCAGCAAACCCATCCCTGCTCCCTCCAGGCTGTTATCCCAACTGGAGGCCACCACACCCCCCTGGAAGAACTCCTAGCTCAGCCTTGCCCTTGAGATGAAGGGTTCAGCCTCCCTGCAGGACACGGCCTGGCAAAAATTAATTGATGTGTTTGATGAGATGATTCATTTGCTGGTTTGTCGACAAACGAGCTCGGCCAAACGCAGTGGCTTTGTGAGGAATTGTAACCTAATTAATCCCATTTGAAAAGAGAACAGAGCAATTTGAAATCACACTCATTTGCCTCTGTAAACACTGACCACAATTAACAGGGCATTCTTCACAGTTATGGATAAATGGGGAGATATCCAGGCAGTCGTGGTGCTCAGTAACTTCCATTTTCCAGTGATCCTGAATTAGTGCCCTTTGGAGAACCGCTGGAGAAATTCAAATTAGGAAATAATCAAGAGCCTCGGTAATGTGTACATATGGTAATATGGAATGTGTTACACAATTAAGTCAATGTTAGCTCAAGGAAAACCTTTGGAAATCATTCAGTGCTCATGCAGTGCCAGTCTGTGGGACCTCACAGCCCCACATCCAACCCTGGACCTTCATGGCACAAAATTCATTCGGATTTACACAACTTCCTGCTTGATATGAATGGAAACTTCATTTTTCTTCACCTGTTTTTTAAAATATATCTTTTAGACCCAAATCAGGTATAAATCCCCAGCTCTCAGCTGGATATCCACATAAAAGCTGGCTAGAACCCACGGGAAGGGAAGGCAGGACCCCGAGTGCAGGTCCTCAGTGTCCCCCTGAGTGGGGAGAGGTGGCAGAGGGACACCAGGGATGGGCTGTGAATTCCTCAGGTTTTCATCAGCCCTTCCGACAGCCCGAGAGTGGAAAATACAGATTTTGGGGCAGAAAAAGCCATTTAGAAGGAAGGATGAAAACAAACTCTGAGTGAGACTGTGCCATACTACAGTGATCTTCCCCTGGGCCACAGGCAAATGTTCTGTCTAATCTTCACATTTTTCTGACTGATTTGAAAAATAAGTTTCATTCCAGAGCTGTGCCTTTTTTTTTTTTCCCTCTCTTTCAGCTGCAGAGATTTTGTGATTTGTACTAACCTTGAAGATACAAAACAAAATATGTGCTAATGATATTCCTCTCTCCCAGCTGGTGTTGGCAACTCTTTTACTGCTCCACAGGACAAGTGCAAGTACAAATGCAAATACCAGAACCTTGTTGAGAGCAGAGTGTCCCACATTTCAGTGGAACCATTGGAACTACAAGACATGTAATAAAACAGTTTCTGCTCTGAATGAATAATTGAGCTGCTTCTGCGGGGAGGCCTCTAAAGAACCATGTGGCAGAATGTTTTTTGAGGCACTTATGAAAGCCATCCCACCTGGAAACCATCCCACACACAGAGCCCACGTTGCTCTTCCTCTCAGCTTGCTTTAATTGCTCCTTCCATGGCTGTACCTCGGCTGAATGGGGAGGAAATTCAGCAGGAGACACGAAAAGCTGGAATTATTTTTAAGGTAGAGCAAGATTCCGAAATCAGAAAATGCCATGGAAGTCGCTGGGCAGTTTTTTTTTTTGTTTGGGAATTCCGTTCATATAGTGAAATTCCTTCTGAGGAGATCAAAAAGAATCTCAGAACAGTTTTATGCTTGGATATTGAATTAAATGATGGAGCTCTTTAAAAGCTCACTGCCACCCCCCTCATCTCACAGGTGCTGTGGGTGACACCCATCCCAAAATATTCCTCCTTAGGCAGGAAATATCCCTCAGCCATCTGCTCCAAGTCACAGAGACCACAGCAGAGAGGAGTTTTTACATCCAGAAGACATTTTTAAATTAAAAAAAATAAATTAAAATCAGTCTTTCTCCTTCGGATAGGGAACAAACCCACCAGCAGCAAGCACAATTAATAGAAGTAATTCTAATTTTTAAAAAATAATGGTAATTTTGAGAGTATTTGCGACATATCGACATTTCCCTGTGTGAGAGGTTTGTCAGGAAAATCCAACCAGCTGGAAGTTCAGCAGCAGTCTCTCCTGACAGGGGCTGAACACCCTCAGAGGTTCATTAGGCAGCCTGACTGACACAGAGTGTAATTCCCATTCCAGGGTGTAAACTGGGAGTAAGGACCAGCCTCCCGAGCTCTGAGTGTTATTTATGCCAAAGTTAGAGTTAGAGGAGAGATAGAAAAGCCTCCAAAGGTTTTCCTTCCTGAAATGCAGGTGGAGAGGGGTGTTTCACTTGGAGGATCTGTCTGCTTCCAAGGACTACCAGGGAAACTGGAGCAACCAAGTCAGGAGGACAAATTCCACTACTTTTTCTGGATAATATTCCCTAGAAAAAGTGTATGCAGTGCTACTTTTCATTCCAGCAATGCAGATGTTTGCCTTAGACGGGACAAAATGATGTCAGTGCCAGATTCCTCTTCTCAGGGAGCTCCAGATGAATGCACACAAAGGGCTTTGGATTCCCACATTTCCTTTAGTTCATTCATTGCTTTATTACTGAATGCCTGATTAGCAATCCTCATGCTTAATTGCCTTCTAGCTCGTGTGACTTGTAAACTCTCTGGTTAACACCACATTCCCCTTCTCAAAGTGCCACAATGACAAAATCTGACATCTCTGATTTGCCTCATCATTATCATTTTTGTTTGTGGAGAAAAGGCTGCAGAGACCAGACTTTATTTTTTTTTTTTTTTTTTTTTTTTGCTAAGGCAAGCAGTGCAGAACAGAACATAAAGAAGAGCCAGGATATATAAAGAATCAGGATATAACATTGATGTGTTGCAGGGAATCTTCTTCTATTATAGCACACACAAAGTTTCAAGAGATTTCAGCACGGAAAACTGAAAAAAAATCAGTTTTAGGAAGTGAACAGTTTCATTCTGCGTGGCAAAAGTTTTGCAGCAGCTACTTGAAACAAAAAGGGATTCTATTAATGCACAGGAATTCAGCCCATCCATTAGAGGTTTTCCTAAAGTTTACTGCTGATTTTTGTTAATTTTCTTTTTGGTTTGCTCTTTTGGAATGAAGAAAGCTCGAGGTCATTTGCAGCCAAGGGCACCTGGATTTTTTCCATCCACCCAGACCTCCTTTACCCCTTTGGATTTTCTGCAGCCTGTGCTGTGATTCCATTTATTAGGGAGCACCAATTTAATTCCCAGCAGCAGCAGACTTTGCAGGTAGATCCTTCAGTGAGGCCTCATGCTCAGCATGGTGCTGCTCAGAGAGTAATGACACCAGGATTTGGGCTGCACTGGTACAGAAATCAGAAATCTGCTGACCCTGGAGCAGCTTCATAATTCAATTACCCAAGAGAAAAGTAGATCTGTAGCTGCAGAAACATGTTCTGCAAAGTCTACATTAAAAATAAACAACAAACAACTCAATAAAAACGAAACAAAAAAAAAAAGGTAGTACAAGAATAGCCTCCTTCTTAACAAGCATTTTGTGCAGGATCCTTTCCTCCAGCACTGACACAGAAACAATAAAGATCTCATGGCTGGTTAATAGTTCTGCCTTTAGGGGAGTGGAAACAGAATTACCCAGACAAGAACAAACCTTATGGCAAGTTCCTCTCGGGCTTATGGACTCCACAGATTGAAGTGACTTTTTGCCCTGAAAAATTTCTGAATTATTTCCATAAAGGGTTGCCAGATCAGCTCTGTGCCCCATCTTTTAGAGGCAATCAGAGTCTACCAAACAGTGCCCCAGCAATAAAGCTGTGCCCAGGGTGCTCAGGTCCCTCTGCTCCTGCATTTTTCTTTTTCTTTCCCCACTCCCCAGCGAGGTGCACTGTGAGGGGCACCTCTGGAACACATCTGTTCACTGCCACTGCTCCTCCCTGTGTCTGAAGCTGGGTGCAGGGGTTTGTGTTCTCATCAGAGCAGGATTGGGTTAGATATCAGGTGATTAAATATCTCCCAAGTTGGCTGGAGAAAACCCAGCTTTTCCTAAGCTCCCAGCTGATGATGCTCCCAGGTTTATTCTGTGAGCTGGATTTTGTGATCCCCCATTTCAGGGTTTCCAGCATGGATTCTCTTGGAGTTTAAGAGCCAAATCCACTCCCTTTTTATCTTCACAACCTATGGCTTAATTAAAGAACTGCCATGTGAAACATTAGATTTTATTTTGGAGAGAATGAAAGCCATAAAATCATAGAATTGTTGCAGTAAGGTAGAAAAATCATGAAGAAAAGCTTCATAAAATCAAGCCTGCTCTTCTGGAATCAGTGGCTGGCCTTGTCAAAGCCAGTATTTTGCAAGTTCCCATGTGAAAGCAATCCTGGTGTGAGCAGTTGGTTAACATAACAATCTATTCCTGGGTAAAAAAAAAAGCAACCAGCACCTGTATAAACGGTTTTTGCACCTTAGATAGGAAAATGAAAACTATCTCTCACAAATAACTTTCCCTGCAGGTACAAACCAAGAGCTTGAGTGACCAATCAATACAGAATAACAATTTGTTACTAACCAATAAAGTAATTGGCAAGAAAGCTCCTGACCAATTGAGTCCCACAGGAGGTCTGTAAAACTGAATAAAAAGGAGTTATGTGAATAAAGAATGGCCTTTTCCACCATGAAGAAATGGACTCTGTGATTTATTCCCACATCAAATCACTGAAGGGTTTGGGTGACAAAGAGCCAGAACACCAAGGCTGGAGTGGAGCTTTGTGAGCACTGGGTATTTATAACACCTGTGGAAATGATTCCTTTGTTTCACTAATGAGCTCAGTGCTGAAAGAAATCCATCACCAGGCCTGGCTGGAGAGGTTTTCCCGAAGTCTCCTGGCATCTTCCCAGGGCAGCACAGAAAAATTCCCCCAACCATTTCCTCACACAGAGAACATCATAGAGATCCTGTCTTCTGAGGAGAAAGGTCAATTTCCACACCACGTCCCCTGCAGTACCAAATCGTGGACGTTATTGTGTGGTGTACATGGGATTTATTCCCTTGTCCCTTGGGGTCTGCAAAGGCATTTGGGAATTTTTCCCTGGTTTCCCTTTCACTGATGTATTTCTGGGTAACAATGTGATAAATTAGTGGCAAAGCAAAATGGTTTGTTTTCACGTCATGAGGAACATAAAAAAAGAAGCCTTTGATCTTGCCCCTCTAGAGCAAATAAACTTCAAATTTGTGAAGCTCATGGATAAAATGTGAAGTTTTCAGGGAAAACAGCAGAAAGAAATAAGAGAATTTGTGCTTTTTCAGAAGCTGGTCTGATCTTAGGCAGAGAATGAAAACACAGAGGAAAGTGGTTTTGGATTGTCAGGAAATGAAGAAAATTAAGGACCAATTCCCTGCTCCACGGACTCCAGATCCCCTGGGCAGACTTGTTTGTGCTGCTCAGTCCCTTGGTACATGCACAGTCCATAATATCCATTTAATATGGTGCTGAGAAAGAAATGACAGATTTAGGAGGTGCTGAGATGTTTTGGTAACAGGACCACAGGAGCATCTATCTTACATAAAAGAGAAATACAACCTGTCCCTGCTGGCATTTTGCTTCTGTGTGGGTGGATATGCAGAGCAAAAACACATCCTGAAAATACAAAAATCTCTGTCCTCACTCCTTGGAGCTGCTCCTTAGTTGGGCACTACTCCTTCCTCTGCCTAATGGTGGGGTGGATCCAGCACCAGTCCCAAAAGCTGCTGCCCCAAATCCCACAGGGAAGTGTCTTCCTCTCTCCAGCCCTAAATACCAGTTTTGGAAAGTGCCCAAGGGTTTTCTCCAGCCTGGAGCCTCATTTCAGCAAGGAAAAGTTTTCCCTTGAACATTCAGCATTGGTGGGAAGAACTTTGGGGCTGTTACAGACATCCCTGAGGGTGAAGTTCAAACCTCACCCCTGAAATCCCAGGTTGCAGGAAGCCTGGGAATGGCTTCCCCTATCCCAGGCTGCTCCAAGCCCTGTCCAGCCTGGCTTTGGATGCTCCCAGGGGCAGCCCCAGCTGCTCTGAGCAGCCCCTGCCAGGGCCAAACAATTATCCCTTATAGCTGATCTAAATCAATCCTCTTTAGGTTTAAAACCAATAACCCTCGGCCTACAACACGTCCTGCTAAAAAGTTTGTCCTCCCACCAAGTGGTGCTTAAACCAGGGAATTCCCTGTTTCCAAACAGCATCATTTGGCATGGAAAAGACCTTTAAGGCCATCTTTAAGCACCTCTTTGCTGCAG
The DNA here is from genome assembly GCA_003676055.1 of Chloebia gouldiae. Classification (NCBI taxonomy): domain Eukaryota; kingdom Metazoa; phylum Chordata; class Aves; order Passeriformes; family Passeridae; genus Chloebia; species Chloebia gouldiae. Next base: position 1,910,850 of record QUSF01000031.1, on the reverse strand, counting down.
CCCTGAAGGAGCTGTCTCAGAGCCTGGAGTTCAAGCTTTGCTTGTGCACTCAGATTTCTCTGTGCATCTGCTGAGCCTGGGATTTTTGGGAATTTTCCTGCTCTGCAGTCAGGTGCAGCATCCTCTGAGCTACAAGCACGTGCTCTTGTGTTACTGCTGCACTGAATCCCCGACCTTCAGGTGCTCTTTTCTTCTTGTGCAGTAAGAATTCCGGGTTAGTGAATGGACTTGGTAATCTTCCAGGGCTTTTCCAGCCTTAAGCATTCCAAGATTCCAGGCAGAGCAGTGGTTCTGCTTCTCCTCCAAGGCAGAGAAGGGAGGAATAACAGAATCTGCCATTTAGCACCTGCTTTTTGTACCTGTCTTGTCCTTTCTGTATCCATGAGTCACCTGCCTCCCACCAGGTGTAATCAAAGTCCTTTCCTTTCCCCCAGCTGATTTCCTTGCTAAAAACACCCACACTTCTGCCTGTCCACTGCTAAAAAGGTCTTATTAGGATCACTCATTAAAAAAAAAATCTATATATAACCTACAAATAATTGCAATCCTATTTCATAAATCACTGGCTCAGCATAGCCAGGAAAATTCCTGATCCTGAAGGACAACAAGGAAGGGAGCACATGTTCTGGTATCTCTCCTTGGTCCAGTGGGAAACACCAGAGGCCTTTGCAGTGTCAAATAAATGGGAATAAAGCACTTTGACTCATGGAAAAAGTGGGAATGAAACCGAAATTGTTGGAGAGGAGACATTCTCTGGGATGTTGAGATGTTCTCCAGTGAGATTTTTCCTTTAAAATCCAACCTAATGTGGAAGCATCAGCAGATGTAAAAACATTTCTGTAGTTTCAGGTAAGGAGTTATCCATCTGAGCTCTAACTGGGTCATAGTTCTTGCAAGGTAATGGAAGTTGCATTTTGGAAAATTATGTTTTCATTCCTTCTGGGTTTTTTTTTTTTTTGTTGCTCCATGAAGTGAATTGAGAATGAATTCTAAACCTGGATTTAAATGGTCCCTGAGATTGAGTACAATGTGTGTTTGGCAAGCCAGTGTGTCCCTGCTGAAAATCAGCCTTCCCAATTAATATGTATTTATTCATTGCCTTATTTATTTATTTATTGCAAGGACAACTTTCTGGAAGCTCCAGGAAAACGTTGCAGCAAATATTGCTTTACTCCCTACCTGGGCTGATGCAGAAAGAGAGACTGGAATGTAAATTCCATGCATTATTTATTATCCAAGGGTTAACTTAACAAAGAAAGAGATAAAGATATTTACATTTGCTAATTTGATACTGAAGCTGAGCTGATCACTGGGGTTCTAAAATTGCCCAAGCTCTTATTTTTGTGTTTCCTTGGAGCTGTCAGTGGCATTCCCTGATTTCCCTGCCCTCTGCAGAGATCCCTCAGGAAGATTTGTCAGAGCTGGATTAGATCCTGAGCAGGGAGTTGTTCCAGCAATGCCTGAAGGACAATTAGTGGTTGTAGACACTAATTATTGATACAGTTTGGGCTGGAGACCTTCCCTGTCCAGAATAAATTTGAGGGGTCTCTGTGGACTACCAAGGTCTCTTTGTGGGCTAAGGAGGGTGTGAAACCACTGGCCAGCATTATTCAGAAGTTTTAATATTGTATACTAAAACTTTTTGAAGATATTTCTCCAGACTGAGGAAAGAATAGCACTTTTTTTTTTTTGTGCTGCCTGAACTATTTTGGTATCAATAAGTTATCTGGAATATTAGGATGTTTTTTTTTTTTTTTTCCTGTCCAGCACTCATTTATACACTCACTGCTTTCTCTGGGCAGGGATTGCTTTTGCCTAAGTTCTCCATATTTCCACCTACACATTTCTCTCAAATTCTTCATCTCCAAACCTTTTATTTTTCACCTGCCTGTAGCTCAGATGAATTATGATGATTTGCTTTCTTAAGTGACATTTTCCATCTGACACTCTCCAGATCACTTCTGCATCTTCTTCCTGAAAATTTTAAATATTTCTACTCATGGAGAGCCTTTATCTGGCCCAAATTCTGATGTGGGTTTGTCCAAATCATCTACAATGATGACTTTAGGAAAGAGGAGATCTGGGTTGTCCCAAGTAAAGGCACCCACCGGGTGATGCTGCTCCAGCCTTCATGAGATGTTCCACACAGCAGAAAAAGGAGAGTGGTGAGGAGAAGCCTCTGTTCTGCCACAAAAATCCCTCTGTTTTTACTTGAAAGACCTGGAAAACAGATTTTCCCCATCTTCTCCCAGACTGCAGGAATTCCCCCTGACCCACAGAATCTCTGCTGAGTATTAGAATTTTGGGAATTTATTTCATTTACTGCAGTAACTTTCATCCTTTCTTGCTTGTCACAGTAAATCAAAGTTACAAGAGGGAGATATTGCTATGGAGAAATGATCATCTTAAAAAAAAAAAATGTTTAATAATGTGCCCTGAATTGTCCTGGTGCACCCAGGGGCTTTGGAGGGGACCTGACAGTGAGAGGTGCCTTGGTCACCACCACGAGTCTGGGTGAAACCTCCATCCACAGGGGATGGGCTGGACTCACCTTTAAATTCAAATCAGATCCATTTTTCAAATCACCTGGGAACTCTACCAGACTCCCTGGCTACATCAAAGGCAAGGCAAACCTTTATCCTCATTGCTGCTGAACATCAGCTGCAAAAACCTCTGTGGGCAAATGTGAAAAATTATCCCTTTATGCTCTTGGCTTGTTTCAAAGAAGTTTAAATTTCTCCTTGCATCAGGGCATTTGTTTTCCGTTGTGGGTTAACTTTTCCCCAGCTAATTCACACGAGGATCGCTGGAGAGTGGAGCTGTCCCTGGTACTTGATTTTGCAAACCGGTTCTGCTCAGACCAGTTCTCAGCCTGTGACCCCACTCGAGGATGAAAAAGGGATGACAATTAACCCCTCTTACACTGAATCTCATTTCCAACCACAAAGAAGAATTAGAGGTACAGCCTGAGAAAAGATTTTGTAGCTTATTTTCAATTTATTAAAAAAAAAAAAAACACCCCAAACTCCATCAAGATGACATGAAAATTTGTCTGAGCTTTTGGCAGACTTAAAAATAATAATTAAGCTTTCTCTTGGAGTTGAACAGAATTTTCCTTTCAAATCCAAAATTAAACATCCTTTTCTACTTGAAAGCTTGCTTAAACATCTACAAACAAGATGAAAATACATCTAGGAAGTAAACACTGAATTAAGAATTATGTTGATTTACAGCAGGAAGTTTGGACATACCTGAGGTTTGAGGTTTACTCTTTGGGGGATTCTTTCTCCACAGTTTCTTTAAGTGAATAAACCTGGCAAAAAAATGAGTAATTCAATAAAAGTGTCAGATTCTAAGATTTTCTGCAATGGCCCATAAGAAAAGTTACACTGGTCTTTGATGCTCAGGGTAGAGAAGTTAACACAAAATACTGATTTTTGAGAATGCTCTTAAAAATATAAACTGTCCGATAAAAAATAGTAATTGTGCAAGATCTGCATTGAGCCCTTCATCAGTGGCATCCAAATTTCCAGTGAAATTGGGTCCTGTTCTACCGCTTGGGGACAGAAATCCTAAACCCCCTGATCCCCCCAAAATCCTCAGGAGCTTCTGGTCATTATGGAGAGTTGGGAGCAAGAAAACTCCTGGCAGGAGGTGAAACCACCAGAATTTCTTAGGCAGGAGCTGAACGTGGTGCAGGACTGGAAGGGAGGATTTCAGCACTTGTGTTTTTCATTGGAATTGAGGTGTTCGGAAGAGATCTCGGAGCCAGGGAAATCGGATTACAAAGGGCAAACTGCACCAGCAAGTCATTCTGAATTAAACAAAACAAAACAAAAACAGAAAAACCCAAACAAACAAAAACCAACCAACCAACAAAAAAAAAAACCAAAACCCAACCAACAAAAAACAAAAACAAAAACAAACAAACAAAAAACCTACAAAAACAAACAAACAAAAAAAAACACAAACCTGCCCCTTTTCCAGAAGCTTGGAAAAGCCACTTTTGCCTGCAAGAAAATACCTGCCAAGTGACAGCAGTGATGGTGTGGATGCCGAGCTGCCTGATGCAGTTAAGCCCTGGGAATTTGAACAGTTAACAGCTGGACTAATTAGAGAGCCCAATATTATTGGGATAACTGATAACCAGGGCTAAGCAAGGTTATTTTGCGAGTAATAGATTTGACTTTGCAAAGAGCAGTGGATATTTGCAGAGCTAATGAAAACTGCGCTTCCCAAATTAAAGCGCGAGCAGGCGGGGAAGGAACTGGAGTGCGCCTAATTAAAAATGCATGCCGGGGCAGGGAGGCAGAGTCCAAGGGTAAACAAATGGCAGAAAGCAGATTTGTCTGCAGTAGATGCAGAAGGAGGGATGAGGTGCCCAGTCCCAGGATGCAGAGGTGGAATCTTCATCTCTGGTGATGCCTCAGGATTTCAGCTTTGATATTTTCCCTCTATTTGTAACCCTGCAGTTCTTCAGTGTGTAACTCCAAACTCCACACACGGTGTGAGCTGCTGCTTCCCCATTTGGGGCAGACACAACAATTCCTCTCCAGGCCTGGCACTCAAGGCCAGAGATGGGAACAAAAGGGAGTTGGGGGAGCAAAATTGGGGTCAGTGACTTCATTACCTGCAGCTGGAATTGGCAGATTCACCCCCAATATGCAAATGAACCAAACTTATCAAAGTGTGAAACCCATGACCCATCATCCATTTTTGGGTGTAGCCCCTGGGGGTTTTGTCTGCCCTAAATGTACCTGGAGGCCCTTCAATAAATAGAACAGCTTTTTATTCCCATAATTCTGTCTGGCCTCTGCTTTTAGGTAGCCCCAAAAGACATCACTGGGAGCTCTCAAACCACATCAGATGTGCCCTGCGGAGCCTGGGGCAGAGGGAATGGGGAGATGTGGAGGAAAGTCAGGCTTGGTGATCTGGGAGGGCTTTTCCAGCCTCGGTGGTTCCAGGATTTGTCTCCACTCTGAGCAGAACCTTGGGGCTGTGGGGCTGGCTGACCCCAAACACCCCACGGGGCATTGTACACCTTACAGAGCTGCTCCCTAAAGACTCTGCCTTTTCACATGCAAATGAGCTTTGATTTAAACTCATTAGCATTTCCCTGTCTAAGCCCTAGGTTGAGTTATTCTTAGACTCCTTTCTCTTGGAGGAATTATGACTTATTTACCTGACAGAGTGAGGACCATCTCCCACCTCATCTTCATAATCCAGCATAACCTTCAGAGTTCTCCTCAGCTTTGCTGGACAGGGAATGTGTCACAGGCACAGCTGGGTGGCATCTGCCTTTCCCAGCCTGGCATTTGGATAAACTTCACTTTGCTTTGGTGCTCTGGGTTGTTGTAACAGGATTCCAACTCTGGGAAAAACTCCCAAGGATTTGGCAGCTCCAGCTGCTCACATTCAGGGTTGGGGTGGTCCCCTTGTGGCAGAATTCAAAACAAAATTCTTCTTTAATCTTCCTGAGGTTTCATTATTATTATTATTAGTTTTTATTGTCTTATCCCTCCCTTTCAGGAAAGGAAATCATATATGAGAAGGATATATAGGATAAGACACAGCATGAATTTTCAATATGTCATAAATTGGTTGGAAAACGAATCCAGCAACTGTGTGGATTAAAGGTTTGCTGAGCACTTGCTGGTATTTCTGGTTTAGTTATGGAAACAACTTTGGTGTGATGATGAGGATTAGGAATTTGCAAAAGCAAAGCTGTTCACTTTGGATACAGAAAAAGCAGGGGCATTATATCAAATAATGAATGGCTGAGAGAGGTTCTCACCACCTCAGATCGTGCAAATGAGGGATCATTGAACATTATCCACTTTAACCCAAGTGGATAAAAAGGAGCTGTTTTCATGGAGTGCCTGATTAGTTAGAGAAGTTAATTGATGCAAAAAATGGAGATGGATTCTAAAAGCTGGTCATTGCTAGAAGCAGCCAGTCTCTAATGATACCATTTTATCTTTTTGTGCTTTAATAGAAAGACGTGCATATATTTAGAGCATATTTAGCTTGAAATTTTAAAAGAGACATGAAGCTTCGTGCATCTGGGTTTGGAGCCACCTCGTTAATGATTATGAATGAAGATGGAGTGCCTAACAACCCAAATTGGCATGTTCCAGAAATCTACTTCTTTCCAAAGCATCCTGTGCCAGCTCCTTGTCAAAGAGCAAACGTGGAAGTAAAAGCCTATGGATGTGAAGGGAATGAATTCCTGCATCTACTCAGGGAGAAAGTTTGTCCCCACAGCAAACTCGTGGCCCATAACACAGGACATTTGTCAGTGTGGAAAACACCAGCAGAAACTGCCTCTTAATATCCTGAAATTATTGCACTGGCTCCTGGCTGTAAAAAGTTTCAATATTTCAAGGAGAACTCAGATCTGTTCTGTTCAAACCACACGGGGCAATTTATCTTTTTAAGGGATTCATCCCAGCTCGCAGGGGAAGTTGAGCTGAAGGTCAAGGGGTGTCCAGAGAGGGGCTCCCAGCTCTGAGTGCCACCTTCCCATCCTCATCATCCTGGGTTGGATCAGCTCCCATCCTGCTCCTCACCTGAGCAGGTCACTTTTTATTGAGTTTGGACTGAAATCCTTAAAACTGCTGCACTGAAATGGCTGTAAAATCATTAAGCATCTTTTGCTTTCCTTAACCTAAAGTCATTTAAATCACAAAGCTCCTGGAGAGTGTTACTGGGACTGGAATTCCCAGATGTGATGGTGATTTAATGCAAAATGAAAGACTTATCATATTAAGCATAATTTTTATCGTATCAGTGACTTACTTAACAGATTAGTAAATGTTGTTTTTCTGAAATCACCAGACAGCTCCTGAGATGTAATTGGATTATGGCAGTTCATTTTCTCCATCAGCTTTGCAACACTGCAAAAATCAAGGATTTGCCATTGGGGTATGGAAATCACTCAAATTTCTCTTGTAATTAGACTTAGCCTGCCTTTGCTGTTGGCACATAAATATTGGGCTGTGTCTTCGTGCAGAAATCCCTGTTCCCTTTTAGACATACACAGAAAAAAAACCCATGTGAACTAAGGAAAGCTAAAAAGGGATGAATTTCTAAACTCTGCAACAGAAGAGTTCACAGTTCATTAAATATTTTCAGGGCAATTCAAAACGATTTCCGGGATTGTCTTTATGGAGTGGAATTAGAAATGTTAAGATCTTTGGGATTGTTACTTCTTCAATTTTTTTTTTGTTTCCTTTTTTACTAAACGCAGTTAAATCTCACCAGGTTTGATGTTTGGTGATTTCAGACCAATTTCTGCTTCTTTCTCTTTTCAAAGCCACTGGGCCATGAATCTGTTGGCTCCTGGAAAGGAGACTGTAGTTCACAGAGTGAAAATAAGGGCTGAAGATTATGTATACTCTCAAGGTCAAGTCTGAAATAGTATAAATCCATCTCTATAGAGCTGCTTTAAAGTTACATTAAAGTTGCAGCTGCTCCTCGTAGTGAAAATGCTTTTTCCATACCTTGATCCGAAGTTTTTAGGGTCACCCTTGCAAGGAGCTTTGCTGGTACTTAAAGACTGATCCAGTCCCATCAAATCAGGATGAAGACATTTTCCTTCTCTCTCCACTCCAGCAGAACTCATAAAATTCACCCTTTATTGACCAAGTGGATGTTATGTGTCAAATCTGAGCACCTGGAATACGTGGGGTTTATTACTGCTCTGCCATCAGCAAGAGGAACGTTATTCCTGCAAAATCTCCTGGATGGAATTACAGTTTATCCAGCAATATGGAGTACTATGAATTCATGTGCATGGAAATCTCTGAGAGCTCCACTTGTACAGCACAAAATTTAGACATCTGAGCCACATTTTCATTTTCATATCATTTACTCTCGCCTACTAATAGCAATATTTGGAATAATTAGTTACAATTCAGCCTGAAGGTCTCAATTTCCATTTAACTGGCAAACTTCTACAAGCAGCACACATTAACAGTTTGAAATGTCACAGCAAAGTTTAATCAGGCAAGACAATGCATGAAAAGGCTTCAAAAATATTGGCAATGCAATTGTTTAACTTATTGTCCGAACTGTGGTGCCTTTGGACACTTTGTCCAAGGCTTTCAGTTGAGACTTTCCAAAATGAGAACTGTGAATACAAGAAAACTGTAAATCCAAGAAAACTGTAAATCCAAGGCCAGGTTGGACAGGATTTGGAGCAAACTGGGATGGTGGAAGGTGTCCCTGCCTGAGGGTGGAATGAGAGGGCCTTTAAGGTCCTTTAAACCCAAACCATTCTGTTGCTCTGTAATCAGCCAGGCAATATCCTCAAGACAACTCCTTTGTTATGGAGCAAATCCTTAAGGCAGAACTAACCCCACTAGTGCAGGTAATGAGGAGTGAAGGGCTGACAATGAGGGTGTTGCATCTTTTGGGACAGAGCTTAAACCCAGAGGTCCTGCTCTGGCTAAGGAGGTGCACTTGGGGCATCTCCAAATGCAGAATTCATCCCACTCCTCTGAGGATTGTTTGAGCCTGGACAATTCCCACATCAGCCAGAACACAGGACACCTTTCCCAAGCCTTGGAGGAACAACTTCCCAAACACATTTTCCACAAATCTGTCCCCATTCCCTGCCTCGTAGGCATCAGATCCTGCTGGATCTGCCTGCACCTCGGGAATTTCCATGCCTTTAGGCAGCCATCTGGATACAGAGATAAATGAGGAAGCTGGGAATTCTCAGAGGTCCTGGGATGAGCTGTGTCTGCAGGTTTTTGAAGGGCACATCCCCAGGGGCCAGCAGCTGCTCTGAGTGTGTCCCTCTCCCTGCACTCACCATCAGTGGAGGGAGCCAGGCCTCGCACTGACGAGGATAATTAAGTGAAATAATCTTTCTTTACTGTGCCTTTCAATTCCCCACTCCCTGCTCGGGGTTTACTCTTCCCCAGAGAGCTGCTTTTTACTGCTAACACTGCTTTGGCCTGAAGGCTCCATAAATCACCTGCTGAAGAACCCAGGTCTCACCTGTAGCTCTTCCATCCAGTCATACCCCGTGCAACAGTTCCTTAACACATCACTCCACAGTGATGGCTCAAGGTACAAATCAGAGAGCTGAATTCAAACTATTAAAGCAGTTTATAAGCTCATCCCATGGCCTGTTTGAAAGCCAGAGTTAAAAATTAACCAGGGCTCAAGCAGAAGGGAAATATCTTGTTTCTGATGCTGCCACTCTCAAGGAATATAAAGAACATGAGAACAGCACGGCTGGCCAGGCTAAGGATGTGTTTAGCAAGATCCTGCTCTGTGGCAGTGATGATTATGGAAGGATTTAATCACCTGACAGGTAAAAATAATCCTTCCCCCTCTTGGAAATCATCCCTGGCAAATTTTGTCCATTTGGAGCTGTCATAAGGAAAGAATCCAGACTCTGGCCCAGGACAGTGGAGTTGATCCGTGCTGCTCCCACCTTTTTCTCTCTTCACTCATTTCTGTGGCTTTGCCTGGAGAAAGGTGATAACAACACTTCCTATATTCCACGTGGGTCTTGTCTTGTTTTACTCCCAAATCCTATTCTCAGGATACAGAAGGTGCACATGAATGGAGAGCACCTCACTCAGTTACCTGAGCATCACGTCAGGGTGCTGCCCTTATAACAACACAGTAAAACAATAGAATAATAACAACAAAAAGTTTAATAAGGATACCTCTTTAAAAAGAAAATAAAAATCCATACAGTTTTGAAAAACCTGCTTTTCCCCCCTTTTCATCACTGTTCCCTTTCCCTTCCCCTGCTCCCTCATTCTTCTCTTCCCTGCCAGCCCTGCAGAACACGAAATGGATTTCCCCCCACAGCTGGGAGCCTCTGCCAGTGGATATTGCTGCTGTGGAGTGCTCTTATTTCAAGGTGCTGGCAGGGATTGTAAAACAGAGTTGAGCAAGTGAGTGAATTCCAAACTCACGAAATTACATGCCTACAGCACATCATATGGTTAATAAAATGGAAAAATCGAAGCTGTGGTCCCACAAGTTCTCTTTTTTAAAGCTCAGACACCTTTAGTTTATGAATTAGTAAGCCTTTTTCATTTCATAGTCCAGAGGGGATTGCTGCTCGCTGCCCTGCTCCTCCCGGTCCTGCTGTGCTGTGCTCTCTCATAACTTTTATTTTAACCTTCTACTACTTTTAATTGCATTTGAGAAGAATTCTGCATGGGAAAATGCTCCCTTCCTCCCTGCCTGACAGCAGTTGGCTTTGGAATAGTCAGAAACATCATTAAAACTTGGAATGATTTTCAGTTCTCCCATTGATCATTTATAATGTTTCAACCTTACTTTGTGTAAATAGGGTGAAGGCAAATGCAGGGCTTCTCCTGCATTTCCATGGAGAAATTCAGGAAGAATTTCTTCATGGAAAGGGTGTTCAGGCCTTGTCAGGGGCTGCCCAGGGAGGTTTGGAATGCCCAACCCTGGAGCTGTCCAAGGAATTCCTGGATGTGGCACTCAGTGCTCTGGGCTGGGGACAGGTTGGGGACAGCTTGGACTTGGAGATCTTCTCCACCCTCAATGATCCTGGGATTCCTGAATGTCCCAAATGCAGCAGCCACACCCGGGGTTACTCTGCATGCATTAAACACGTTGGAATATATTAAATCAAAAGCTGCTTGCAGGCAAATCCTGTGCAAAGGGGAATGCTTCCCTCAGCAGAGCAGCAGGAATCCTGCTCCATCCCTCAGTCCCATGGATAAATTATGCCTGGAGAAGGAACATCTCTAATCATTCTGATAAGAGGCTCTATCCATACTTCCAAAATGACTAATGGCATTTAACTCATGGATTTATTTATAAATGGACCCCACTTAACTTAGTTGACTTCAATAAGAGCTCGTGGAAGGCTCGTGGAGCACAAACACGTTGCTGAGGCTGGGATGAAATTGTTCTCCAAGGAATACTTAGGAATGCTTGCAACAAGGAGTGGTTTGGCTAATGACAACAAACATCCTTTTGTGAAGGCTTTATTTACTTTATTTCCTTTATTTATTTAATCAGCACTCTGATTTATTCTGGAGTTGGGAAAAGACTTCTGCCCAAACAGACAAACCCTGGGGAAATGGGGATGGAACCGGCCTTTTCCGGGCAGTTTTTGAAGCACATTCCTGCCTGGGAGTGTTTCAGAAACAAACCATATCCACAGTCCTTGCCTAAGCAAATGAGGCTTAATCTCTGCGCTCTGATCTGGCAGAGCTCAGGCAGGTAAAGGTGTTTAACATGTTCTGAGTGTCACAGCTGGGTTCCCCTCCCTGCCTGACATTTGCTGCTTATCTCTGACAATTAGTCGTGCTGAAATCACCTTGTTTGTTCCATTATCAGGGAAGGAAGACAGCTCTGCACTCACAATTCTGCTTGCAATTTTGTTTCCTGGATGGAATGTATTAACCCTTCACTCCTGCAGGGCTTTTGCTTTCAGAGATTTCTGCTTTTTAATGGAAAGGCAAGGATTTATTTTTTTCCAGGATGTCATCGGTGACACCCCAGGGATGTGTAATTTGTACAGGATTCATTTCTATATGCCTTGTAAAGTTGATGAATCTCTTGAGAATCTTTACAGAGACTACCTAGATGGAAGATATATAATGTCTGTTATTACTACAGACTGGGGTATCCTGAAAATTGAGATTACTTAAGAGGGAATAAGGAGAACACACCTAAAAATGTGCATAAAAATATATAATATTTTGATCAAATTAGTGATAACAACTTCCCTAACAAACCCTGGTCATTTTTCATTTTGGTTATAGTTTTTCCTCTGCCTTTCACACCTGCTTTTCATGATGAATTGTGGCTGCTGCTCTGCCTCCTCAAGCTCTGCTGGAGCCACGTGTATTTGGGATTTGCGGTGGTTCATTTTTAAAAGAGTTGTGTGAAAATGATCTTTATGTGTTTGGAGTCAAAATTAACCTTGGAAGAAAAGTCAAAACAACACAATGCTCATAGCTCTGATAAGTCATAAATCATAGGATCATGGAATGGGTTGGAAGGACCCTGAAATTTATCCCATTCCACTCCTGCCATGGCAGGGACAGCTCCCACTGTCTCAGGTGCTCCAAACCCCATCCAGCCTGGCCTTGGGCACTGCCAGGGATCCAGGGGCAGCCCCGGCTGCTCTGGGAATTCCATTCCAGGCCTGCCCACCCTGCCAGGGCACAATTCCTTCCCAATATCCCATCTCACCCTGCCCTCTGGCAGTAGGAGCCATTCCCTGTCTCCTGGCACTCCAGTCTCTCCCCATCTTCCCTGCTGGCTCCTTCAGATCTGTTCTGAGTTTCCTTCATTGAAAGTGAATCAATGCATTAACAAATTCAGCAGAATTGTGACATCCTGAACTCCCGATCCCTCCTGATTTCTGCATTGTTTAAATCTGTTCAGCTTTCTCTGCTGGGTTTATCCTTCCCTACACAGGCTGCAGCTCCACATACAGTCAAAATTTAAGGTTTTTTTTTTTACTCTTTTCAGGTGGAAAGATTTTATTTCTGAAGCAGTTCTTGAGAGAACAGGTCAGGCTTTAGCTGCTGCTCATTAACACCTGTCCATTAAAGTGTAAATTTCAGACAGTAACACAGAGGCACCACAGAGCTCACTCTGAATATTTCCTCTAAGAAGTGTTTTTGGGGGTGAATTTCAAGGTTTTCTTACAGTTTTATGCTTTCAGCTCCATTCTGCTGTCCTGTAACAAATGCAGCCCTGGAGGACTCCTGTAAAGAGTAACTTCATTCCTTCCCTCTTGACAAGAATTTGATAAGTCCAGCACTGAGCCATAGTGATGCTATGTGGTTTTTAGCCATAATATTATTTAAAAATGTGTATTCATTTACATGATTCAGAACTGCTAAACTTGATGGTCCTCATCCTGACGACCTTTATTTCTAATTTTGTAAAACTTGGCTGAAGGGGAGATGAAAATTCACTTGATACACTCCATGTATCACAGGCAGCCGTGGTGGAAATCTGCTCTTCCTTCCACCCTTTCAGCTCCTCACATTTCAGCCCCATTGATTTTAAATGAGAATATTATTAATATTATTAGTACAAAAGCTACAATGGCTTTCTTTTTGCTAATTAAACCCCTCCCAATTAACACACCTCTCTTTACAATCCTCCTCTAGGGGGTAGGAGGGTTTCATAAGAAGAAAATTCAGCAGGGGAGGGAGGATAAGTCACCATGGGTCAGCCTGGCAGGTTGATGGGACAGGAAACAAGCACCAACATTTCCAGGAATGACTCTGACTCCTTTCCCTTCACACTGAGAGAAGTTCCTCTGAAATCAACAGACATTTCTCTGCCTGACACAATTTTTTCTACGTCCTGACATAAGCTTTGGATCAGTCCTGGAGTGAAAAGGAGGAATCCAAAGGTAAATAATGTGTGCAAACAAATTTATTGTGAGGTGACATGAGATGAGAAGAGCCCAGAGACAACACCTCTGATCTGAGCTCTTCAAACACCAGCTCCTGCATTTGCATGTTCCATCTCAGAGAAGCTTCTAAGACAACACCAGGCAGCAACAAAGTGATTGCCACAGCCCTGACATCACTTTGAAAACACTCAGCCTAATTCTCTCAAAATTTGACAATTAACTGAAATTTGGTTACTTGCAATCACTGGAATGAAAGCAAAAAAGGAAAAGTGTAACAAGGCCAAGCTGGTGATAAATTGCAAGTTTTAATTGCTTCAGAACTGATGAGCTTTTGGCAGCACCTAGGAGTCAAATGTCCATGGAAATACAGAAATCCCCACCTCAGTCAAACCCTCAGGAATGGTAATTCCAGCTGGCTGAGGCAGTAAGGGATCATCCCCAGAAGTTGGATAAAGCTGGATAAACCCCTCCCAACACCATGTGCTGAATTTCCATACACTGCAAAGGAAGAAAAATGTGATTTCCATAAAGGAACACCGGGATGGATCAATCCCAGGAGCAGGGAGAGGGATGGGGCTTTGCTGAGCACTGATTCCACACCTGGGGGTACAGAAGACAGCTGAAGTTTTTGAAATATGGAGAAGAAATAAATGTCTAGGAGCTGAAAGGGTTTTAAATGACTTCAGAGGCTGAAGATTTGCTCTCAGGGTCAAAAGGCCCCTGTACTTGCCTTGCAGAAGGATGGCAGAAATTTGAATTGCTGGCTAGAAAAAGAAAGCCATCATGGGAAAAGAATTCCTTGCCTTTTTTAGATAAAGCAGGGCAAATTCTGGAGAGCTGTGTGTGAATACAGCCAGGGGAATTGCAATTAGAAACAATAAGGGAGGTTAAAGCTCCAAACCAAATCTCCAAGTGGGAGGAAATGGGGTTATCACTCACTCCGAGGCAAACTGCAGAGCATGGGACAGCAAAGAATTTGAGGTTTGCCTCTCTAGGCTCAGCTCATCCCCAGCTCAGGAACAGCCTGATGTGAAATCCTAAGGGACCACCTGACAATGGAATATCAGGTTAAAAACCTGCTGGGCTGTGCCTTGTGCTGGGGGAGCTGGGGCAGCCCACTTCAGCCTCCTCTAATGAGAGAAAGGCATTTGCAAAATTCCTGGCTTTTTCTTAATAAATTGGACCATTAGCTGCTGAAATAAAAACACAAGGCATGAAAAAGAAAACATTACTCCCTGAACAAAGCAAACACGCTCTGATTAATTTACTTTCTTTCTGAGTTGACAGCAGAGGTCAGCAAGGAAGACAAGAGAAAATCCCATTTTCTCAGCTTGGTTTCAGGTTGTTTAGGGAGGTCACTGCGAGCAATCACCCACCTGGGCACTGAAACGTTACCTCAAATTACCTGCAAGTCCCGGCCACTTTTTATCCTGCTGGTTTGGTGTCACATCATGGAAACCATCGGCATGCTTTCACCTTTGGAAATGTTTTTCCTCAGGCACTGGATTTTCTCTTTTTTTCTTTTTCCTCCATAAGCTTTCATTCTACTAAAATTATAATAAATTAAGTTGTGAAGCTGTGGTTTCCCCATTTCTGGAAGGCCACCTTGGAAGGAGTCCCTGCCCATGGAAGAAATTTGGAGCAAGGTGAACTTTAAGGTCTCTTCCCACCCAAAGCATTCATTCTATGAAGTGGGAAAAAAACCCCACAAAAATAAAATGCCATTTATTTTAAACAGCTTCTCTAATCCATTTGTTTTTTTCTTTACACTCATTATTACATTTTTGTTTAACTATTTTATCTAGGGAGGAAATCATCCTTACAACACTCCCAAACAACAAATAAAGTAAAGCACTGGCTGACTCAGCATTATATTTGCTCTCCAACTCTTACCTGTCACCTCTGCCTTCAAAACTTCCTGTTCTCCACACTCCATAAACCCTGAACACTAGAGATAACATGCAGATCACAATTAGCTTTTTCCAGAAAAAAATGACTCTAAATGTAATATAAAGATGGGATGTTATCATTGTGGTTTTAATAGAGGCAATGAATTTAAAAAAAAAATTGAAAAACACAAAAAATTACCAATAATTTTATAATATAATTTTTGTTTGTATAGAAAAACTTATAAAGAATAAAGATGTTGCTGGTTAGATTTTCTCCAGTGAAGAATCACTTAATTTAGACATATTTTTTTTCTGATTATTTTTATTTTTTTTGTTAAGTCAATAAAAAGTAAAAACAAGGAAAAAATATTTATTTCATCATTATAAACGATGGAACTGGGTGGATTATTTTTGTCACTTCTGCAGTGCAGCAGAGAGGTCTATTTGTAGAGAAGCAGAGCCC
The DNA here is from genome assembly GCA_003676055.1 of Chloebia gouldiae. Classification (NCBI taxonomy): domain Eukaryota; kingdom Metazoa; phylum Chordata; class Aves; order Passeriformes; family Passeridae; genus Chloebia; species Chloebia gouldiae. The sequence continues at coordinate 1,895,108 of QUSF01000031.1, read as the reverse complement.
TCCTTTGATGTGGGTGCTCTTAAACAGCTTAATTGCAAGGCAGATGGTAAGAAACAACACAGGAAAAAAAAAATCAACCCTGATGAAACAAAACCTGGCATAAAGGTGGAAAATTGCTTGAGGAATGCTCTGGTCTCACAGGGAGAAATCTTTCTGTTTGGAGCTGGTAACTGCAAATTCCAAGGCTGTGGTTAGGCTTTAATGCAGAAGAGGTAACACGATGTAGCTGATGAAAACATGTCAGCACAGCATGAGGAAAAGAACAAGGAGGCAACTTTTGCCTCTAAAGAAAAATTTCAGATCTTCAAACGCACTCCGACTTCAGTAGCAACAATTGGGGGGAAGAAAAAGCTTCAGTACAAAACATCCGAAGTATTTTATCAAATTTCTTATCAATTTTTTTAATCTGATTTTTTATCAAATTTCTCCAGGCTTGTTAACGTTACGGGCTGCAGAAAATCTAGGATTCTTCCTTAGGTTCCAAGTTTTAGGTGCAATACGAAGTCATGGGGGAATTTGGCACAGGACCAAACACAACCTGAGCTCCAGGAGCACCTCCCCTGCGGAGAAAGGCTGAGAAAATCGGGGGTGTTCAACGTGGGGAAGGGAAGTTTCAGTGGGGACCCCATGGAAATCTGGCAAAAGGGTCTGAAGGTACCACAAGGAAGCCAAAGAGGGACTCTGCGTCAGGAACTGGAGGGGCAGCACAAGGGGCAATGGGGTCAGACTGAAAATACGCCAGAAATTCTCCCCTGTGAGGGTGGGGAGGGTCTGGGATGGAATTCCCAGAGCAGCTGTGGCTGCCCCTGGATCCCTGGCAGTGCCCAAGGCCAGGCTGGATGGGGATTGGAGAAACTTGGGACAACCCAAACCATTCTGGGATTCCGGGATGTTGGTGGTGGATCCCTCAAAGTTAATATTTGGTGGCTTTATGGGCAACATTAAAGTTGCCAAAAAGGGCGTCAATTCCAGCTATATTGTCTGCTTTAACCATATTAATGATAATTATATTACAGATATGGATACAGAGAGGCTTCAAGACAAATAATACAATCCAGAAGACACCAAAACATGAGGAAAGCAGTGTCACCTTACTAATTCCAAAGCTAGAATTGAAATTCCAGCTGAAATAACAACTCCCTACAAGCAATACAAATGTTTAGAGGGGCAAAAATATAAATTATGTTGCATTGCAGTGGAGAACCACAACCTTGATAGTCCCCAGGGGATTTCACCTCAGCCCAAGCAGGGCATCAGGAGTGAATTACCCATGGATTGAATTGATAATCAATGGAAAAGACAAGGTATTTAGAGAATAAATCATGGTAATCATGTCAAGAAAAGCAGTGGAATTTTCTTGTCTCTGAGGAATGATTATAAGAGCAAAAAAAGTAAAAAAAAACTGGCCTGAAAGTGAAAATTCAAATGGAGGCTCACAAATCCTTCTGGTGACTTCAAAGTTTTTAAAATTTCTAAACTGTAGGTGTGGGCAGGGCAGATATCCTGTTTCTGAGGAGTCACAATTATCATCTTAAGGACTTTTTTCCTACCTTTGTTATTTCATAGACTCATATGAAGGGTTGGAAGGAACTTCAAGCCCATCTTATCCCAACTCCCTGCCATGAGCAGAGACACCTTCCACTACACCACCACACCATGGCTAAATCTAAGGAAATTATAAATAAAATAAAATAAATATAAAAACAAAAACAATGCAATTACAGCTCCAGATAGGAGCTCTGTGATTAAAATATTGCTGTTTCAGGAAAGGGAAATAATTTCACATTTAGGGGGAATGAATAAAGGCAAAAGCTGGACTCGCATGCAAAAATTCTTAAAGATCTTCAAATAAATATATTTATAGCATTACTGAGATTATTATGTGACAGATTTTGACCACTAGCAGTGGAATTAAGAGCTCTTGATAGGGTTCTCCATCTAAATTTCACGACTGCCAGATCCTAATCTCAGGTCCATGTCACACCTTGTTTTTTCCATGCGTGATGCTCCCTGTATATCCATTAGCCACGCTTTTTTTCCCCCTCCTTCTCCTGAAATTCTCCCAGATATATTGCCCTTCTGAGATTAAAATCTACACCTAAATCTTCAAAGCAATTACACAGACAAAAAGCAGGAATGGAGAAAGGATGGGAGATCCTCAGCGCGGGGAGGAGGCACCACATCCTGCAGGAGTGATCAATACCTGGACAAATATTCCTGCCTCCATCTCCCTGCTCTGCAAAGCTGGGGGAGTTCATTGCAGATTTTAATGGAAAGACAATTGGACAATATGGATTTTTCTTCCCCCTTGGGAAAGGGTGCGTTTAAAGAGCTGAAGCAAAACAAACGTGGAAACAGCAGCTTGGGTTTGTTTTCTGCCTTTGTTTGAAATAAAATGCTACTGATTTTTTCGGTGTCTTTGAATACCTTTTTTGGCGTCTTTGAATGAATACTTTTTTTGATGTCTTTGAATACTTTTTTTGGTCTCTCTGAATACTTTTCCTGGCAGGTTTTCTGAATAAAAAAGAATAAATAGAGAGAAAGAAGCTGCTTTTGAGGTCCTCAAGAATTGGATTTTTGGAGTATATTATGCCTGTTTATGTTCTAATGACTGCGAGTGACATAAAAATGAATTCATTTTTTTTTTTTTTTTTTTTTACAAATAAAGTTTTGCAGTGAATCAATCCTAAATCACTTTATGCTGGCTTTGTTCCCACATGTATTTAAACAAGTCATGGTGCCTAGGATCAGTACAATGACATTTATTACTTATTTTAAAAGGCAGGAGGCAAGATTTTTTAAACCTTTAATGTCATTATGATCCCACAACCATTAATAAGTGAGGAGGATTTCTTCCCACCACATAGAGAAATTTCAACTTAAATATGCACAGCAAAAGATTTTGCCTACAGTGTCACCAGAGCTGGGATTTCACTGAGCACTCAGTGAACTCCTCATTTTCCAAGGTGGGTGTTCAGGTGTCAGGGCAGAAATCAGCTTCTCTCAGACCTAATTCATGCCTAAAGTTGTCCAATGAATTTGGGTATTTTTAAATAATAACTGCACATGGGAAGTGATGGGTGAACTGTGGTCTACACAAAGTCTTGCCTGTAATCCAACACAAACCAGACTGGATCTTCAAATATTCCAGTATTTCCAGCATGAACAGAATCAGAAACAGGAGTACCTGGGAGATTATGGATCTAAATCACTGTAATTTGCAGATTTTACTGCATTACTGAAGAAGAAACAGAGGAAATTTTTCTTGTGGGTGCAGTTACCAAAGACTACAGAAGACAAGAAGGTTGAAAAAGGATTAAAATAGAAGAATTTAAGAGTCTTATCATTAGCCACACTTCTTTTATGCTATTAAGAGCAAATCCACTGAGGTTTACACTAAAGAATGTTGTCTATGAAGTTTGCTTGATTTTAAACAGAAATAATTAAATACTGCTGTAGTTGTCTCAAGAAACAAATCCTTCTCAAGATCAAATATCTCCTTTAAGGTATAGAGGGGATTAAGTGCTATTGCAAAAATGTTCATGGAATTCTATTTAGAGCCATGAATTATGCAGGTAGAAAAAGACCTATAACAGAAATAAAATAACAGTAAAAAAAAAAAAAGAAACAAATATAGGTGGTATTTATAATGCCAGATACAAAAGAATTCGGCCCCTGGTGCATCCCACAGCTCTTGGCTGCAAGTGACAAAGTTATACAATCCTGCAACACTAAAAAGGGAAATTTAGATTTGCAATAAAAGAAATGAAATGGGTTTTGCCTACCAGGGCCCTCCAAATCAGCATTGTGCACCATTTGCACTAATGAATGGTTATTCCATGAGGTAACAGACATTTTGATGTGCTGGTACCTTATTTGACATTATTGAGAGGGGAAGTGATGCTTTGCTAGAGTAAAAACTGGATTTACCTAAATCAAATAATAGGATTTTGTTTACTGGAAATGTCCTTTAACTTTCACTGTGTGTTCTGGTCAGTATTTTGGGGTATTTTAAACATCTCCAGTTCTGGTCAATATTGTGGGGTATTTTAAACATCTCCTGGTCTCTAGAGGAGGAAATAATCAGAGCAGACACGTGAGGTACACGTTGTGGTTGTGGCTCTGCCAAACCACCATTGGAAAACATTCCATGGTGGTTGGATGTTGGTGCTTCATTTGCCCTGGTTCTTTTGGGAAAAAAAAAAAAAAAACAACTCCAGATCCTGAGTCTTTTCACCTGGGCTTCCCTGTAAAATTGGAAGATTCCTATTTCATGGGTGTGAGGTGAAGATAAATAACATTTCACAAGGTGTTTTGATGTACTCATGGATGAAGTCTGTGGGTTGCTCTCAGTAATTTCATTGGGATTCAAACTGGAGCTTGATTTCCTTTCCTAAAATTTATATTTCTTGCAGTTCTTTTTAAGGCTTCCAGAGGGGAAAAAAGAATTGAAGATTGTAAACCAAGAAGAAAGAGTCTTAAATCCTTTGATTCTACTTTTGTTCTAATGGTGAGGACTATCACCTGAAAGGAAGGTTTTATGGTTAAAATATCATTAGCTGCTATGACTGAGGTGCTTAGGACGTGCTATAAATTTTTCTTTACTGCTGCTGATCCTTAACTATAATCCACATCTAAACCTCACATCTAATCAGCCAACTAATCAACTTTTTAATCAACATTTCACAAGTAGTCTTGACCTCCCTAAGACCACAGCTTTATCAATGATCCCGAAAGGCACTGCTCTGAGACTGGGAAATCCTGGGCACTGTATGAGGCCCAGAGTTCGGATTTTTATTCAGTATTTTGACCTTGAAACCTCTGAGTTCATCAGATTTGTCAGTGACCAAAGTAAAATCAAGCCCTGGCCAGACTTGTTTCATGTTCATAAGAAGTCACCAAGGGGCAGAGTTAGCAGCTCTCCAGCAGTGGGGTGATCCCAAGGGATGATCCCTAAGGGCCAAGGGTTTTTCCAGGGCTGACAACACCACCCAACAGCCCTGGCAGGGCAGAGCCAGCACTGCTGCCCGTGAATTTGGCCCCACATCTGGATTACAGAGCCCACAGCTGCACCTAAGGGAAGCTGCTCCAGAGTGGGGAGTTCCACCCTGGGGTGATCCCCGTGAGAACTGGGGATGTGGAGCCCAGGAAAAGGGAAAAGCCATCCCTGTGAGTCCTGTGGCAGCCATCCCTCAGCTGCTTGGAGCTCCAGCCAGACCAACTGGATGTCAAACAACAGCTTTTCATTGGGGTTTTTATTCTCCTGTGGGATTAGGAGTGATAAAACCTATTCATGGCAAGCACTTGAGGGACAATGTGGCTGCATATGGGAGCTGCCTCCTTGTGCAGCTGCAGCTGCAGGGCTGTCACACACAAAGCCCTCACAAAAGGCTCCATCTCCCGTCCTTTGTGGGATATTTCCTGAGATTTAGTCCTGCCTGGTGCTGATGGCTGACCTGGGCCCAGGTCTGATGTTTAAACAGATTTATTCCTCAGAAAGCAGCGGTGGATAATGAATTTAACTCCATGAACACAGCGATGACACAGCTACACATTTCCTCTCTCCTGTCCCTTCATGTTCCAGTCTGGACTGGATAATCCAAAATCTTCCACACCAGTATCACCAGTCCTAATTGCTCTCCAGCCCACCAGTACTGTCAGTCAAACTGGGGTTTTAACTTTGTCATTATTCCACCCAACACAAAACAGCACAAACTCCATTTTTTTCCCCCCTCAGCAGCACTGAGAACAATGGATTTAATTCCACTTTAAATATTTAATTCTCATTTTTGACAAGTGCAAGAGGAAGTTTGAGCAGCCAAGAAATGTTCTCCTTCCAGTGAATGAAAGGATGAGCTGCTTTGGTCAAAATCTGGGGAAAATCTCTTGTAATTATCAAGAAGGTGGAGAACCTAGTGCTCAATATCAGCTAAAGGCTCCACACCAGGACAGTCACACTTTGTGCTGACAGTTACAACCTCCATAACATCGACCTTTTCCCAAACGAGGTTTCAACCACAGGTCCAAATTACAGACATTTATTACTGGAGATAAAGGAGTAAATCCATGACTGGGGGTAATAATGGACAGTTTACCTTTTATGCACAAGAGTCTCTGTAAGAAAATCCAGAAAATCCTTCAGCAATGACTTCCAGGAGTCACTGGAGCAGGGCAGAGCAGGGGAAGGTGGATGAGGCAGTCACTGCTGGGATCTGTGACCTCCAAGGGCTTTTCTTACCAACATTTTTGGAATTCTTTGGCTCTCCTTCAGTTGCTGACTTTTCTTTGCCCTCCCCACACTATGCCCCAAATCACACTATTGGGCTCTATGTTTGAAGAGTGTTTTGCTGCTGAAAGGTCACAATAAAATCTCTCTTTCCTGAGATAATTCTACTCTTACATTACTTAATTTCACTCTAAGACATCACTAAGTGCAAATAAAGGGGTTGTACCCAATGATAACCCGAGTGATCATTTCCCCTGAGCTAATTACAGTCCTCTGTAATTAGGGTGTTCTTAATGAGGGATTTTGACACAGGGGATGTAAAGTGACTCCTTTGCTCTACCTCCAATTGGTACCTCCATCCCTGGAAGTGTCCAGGGCCAGGCTGGATGTGGCTTGGAGCACCTGGGGATAGTGGAAGGTGTGGAACAAGATGGACTTTAAGGTCTTTTCCAACCCAAACCATTCCTGCAATTTCAACGAGGGTGATATTAATAAATTAATAATTAGATGAATACACAGATCCTAAGGATTGAGCACCAGCTATTACCAGAGATACACAGAGGATAAAATATGCTGTTTACCAGCTGAAATAACAATCAGGCTGATTTAGGTTATCAGCTCTCTCAGAGCACAAGACAAAATTAAAATGAGCTACTGTGGAGTTAATTTGAGATGTTTGTTTTTTCAGTACACTTTATGCACCATGAGGAGAAAAATTGGTGGAACAATTTTCATAAGCAAGTCGAAATGGTGTTCAGGAGATAACAGGGAGATCTCTGTGTGGAAAAGGATCTGGTAAATCATTCCTGTCTTCTCTTGCAGAAGTAGGCTGAGGAGCTGGGAGATTTCATCCAGGATTAATGCAAATCAATGTTTTTGGGATTTAAGATATTATTTAAGATAATAACTCCTTGTGCCATTTCACAGTGATGGAATGGTTTGGTTTGGAAGGAACCTTAAAGACCCCCCCAGTTCTAACCCTCCACATGGGCAGGGACATCTTCCACTATCCCAGGGTGCTCCAAACCCCACCAAGGGGCTCTTCAACATTTCAGGTGGAAGTTGCAAATTTTTTTTCATAGACCAGGTGCAGGGCTGACTTCCCCAAAATGTAAAATTTCATTAAATCAGGCAGAAATGTGGGGACCAGCCTTTCAGAATAGCAGTGGCACAGGCTGAAGGCAGATTATTGGAAGACATGGATTCCTTTGGGTTTCAGTGCTCAGTGCTGGAAGCAAAAGGAAACATCTAGACTTGCTCGCAGGAATAAAAATATCCTATAAAACATCCCTCATTTAATAGAACCATTAAGGTCTGAAAAGACCAAGATCATTAAGTCCAACCCCTCCTCACACATTTTGCCCAAGAGTTGAAATTGCGAATTTATGGAAGAAGCCCCACAATTTCCAAGGGAATGTTTCACATAATTGTTTTATCCAGTACATTCCGTACAGGAAAATGCACATCAGCCGAGCTTCTCTTTTATGCAGGAAGCACAACCAAGCTCTGACCTCGCTGACATTTAGGGGGTTTGATCACTGGCACTAAATGCTTAACAAGCAGAGATTTGATTGTGTGGCACAAAGCCTGCATAATTTACTTTTAATAGTCTGATAAAATCCCTTGCATGGGTGAAAGATGCACAGAGATTTGGATAGTGGAGAGGACTCTCCCTTGGAAGATTTATAGGATGCCTGTGTTATGGGAAGAGAGATGGGGTGTTAAACTGCTGGGAACTGTTTGAATAAAAGCTAAATAGAATGGGCTAAATACTCTAATTTTAAGGAGGTCATGAAAACCAGATTCTGAAATATTCACTCTAAAAGTGGGTTCTACAGCTGTGTAAAAGTACATTCTAAAAATACTCTTGGTGATATGGTGCTATTTGGGCAAAGGTTGGACTTGGTGATCTCAGAGGTCTTTTCCAGCCTTAATGGTCCTGTGATTCTGTGAAAAGAATTAAAATATCTGACTCCAGTAAAGCTGTTTTTGTCAAATTTGTTATTTATCGATATCAGCCCCGTAAACATCTCCAAACAGGACAAGGGAGCACCCAGAGCAAACTCCCTGCAGATTTCCCCAATATTTTGGGAAGATTCTGAGCAAATAAAACCCTTCCTGAGCTGAGCTTTGCCTCTCTCTGAGCTGCCTGCTTTGCAAGGTTTATCCTTGTAGGCTTTTATGCACCCCTGAAATATATTTGGCATTAAAACACAAAGCCAGGCTGATCCTTGGGCACAGCCCCTCTTATTAGAGTTCTACCAGGCAACAGCAATACAAAATCATCCTGTGAGATACACAAACTGATCTGCATTAGTTAATTTTCATTAGTTTTCATTCAACTTCATTATAATCATAAGCAATGGTCTGTTTTAAGAGAGTGGAGTTTTAATTAAGCTGATCTTTGAGGAGAAAGTTGATGGGATTACATAAAGAGAGCTCTTTTTCAGCGTAATGAAAGTTGGTATAACTTTACCAAATTCAATTATTTCTTCCCAACGCAGCATGAAAAATATTTGGGAATCGACTGAAACAATTCTTAGAGCAAATTATAGCCCTGTCAGAGAACAAGAAATCAGTGTGTCAAAACACGAGGATATTTCTGTACAAAGCATCCAGCAAGTGACTTCATACAGACGATCCCTGTCTGAATATTATATTCCTCATTAATTCTAGCTACAGCTGCAAAGAGGAATATTTTCTGTTTGCCATTGGAAATTTAAAAAAAATAATAATAACCTGAATGAAAAACGTCCTCAAACATAATCCAAAGAAGGATGCAGGAAAATGTTATATTTTAATTCATCTAAGCTCACTCAGTGCTGTAAAATCCTAGGTGCAGCTTTACAGCTTTTGTGAGCCCCAAATAACTACATTTTCTGCAGTAAAACCAGACCTATAAAATTCCACTCACTCTTCTCAGGTATACGTTTTTAATAAGTGGATTTTATATACTGGTTCCCTAAAAGAAGGGCTGAAATTACAGCCACTGTTGGACCACGGACACTGCACTGTGCATGTTCTCAATTCGACCAAATTGTGATGAAGGCAGAGATGCTCCAGGGTCATCCTGGTGAGCCCTGGGGACAGTGGCTGGAAAAAGAGCTGGTGAAATTCCCTCTCCCATGGATCTGATCTCACTGACATCGACACCTGGCTGGAAATGAAGGAACCAGGAGGGAGCAGCAGCACTTGAAGGGTTTTTAAATAATTTTCTAATATCATTATCATAAAATCCCATTCTAGTGGGGGTTGGAAGGGATCTGAAATCTCATCCAGTGCCACCCCTGCCATGGCAGGGACACCCTCCACTGTCCCAGGATGCTCCAAGGCACAATGTCCAACTGGGACACTTCCAGGGATCCAGCTTTTCTGGGAATTGCATTCCAGGGCCCCATCACTCTCATGGGGAACAATTCCTTCCTAATACCCCATCTAAACCTACTCTCAGTTTAAAGTCATTCTCCTTGTCCTGTCCCTACAGTTCCTGTGAAATATCCATATTTTTTCTTTCCTTCTTTTAGATCAAGACGGATTTTTTTAAAGTTTACACACAGCATTTTCTTGCAGGGCTGAAATGTACTGAGCAGTGAGACACTAGTCTTGAAGGATGCAAAAACCATGGAGAAAATGGAATGTATTTGCTGGTTTTAATCCACCTTTTATCCATCTGGGTGAGAACTGTGCCCATGATGCAGCATTTATAGATTGTAATTCCTAATGGGTTATCATTCACTAAAATATTAGACATTTACCTGGTCAAGTGTAGCTCCAGAATCCCAGGATCACTGAGCTGGGAAAAGCCCTCTTGTCAGAGTCCAGCACATCCCTCTGGCTGCCCTGGCTGGCCCCAGACCCTGGCAGGGGCTCAGAACCTTGGCACAAAGTCACAAACACTCGTGGGTTCCATTTTAGCCTGTGGGAAAAGCTGCCAACTCTGTGTGAGGAATTACAGCCACAAGGGTTTGAGTAGTGTGGGAGTTGAGTTAACACAGGGTGAAAAAGTAGAATTTTGGGGATTTTTAGAATGGGGTTCAAGGGGACAAGATGGAGGGATTTGGGTGTGTCCTGACCTTCTTCTCCTTCTCCTTGCCCTCCATGCCTTGCTGTGCTGGTGACACTTTTCTGTTGGTTTAAGGCACAGACACTGTCCAACAGAAATGGTCGATATTGGCACGTTATTGTGAACATGGCACAGGCAGTTTTTGGTATAAAATGCAAACACTGCCCTGAGGGCAGACAGAATGCCATGGCCGAGCTGCTGGTCAGAGCTCAGAGAAAGAATGTTCTGGATCAGGGAAAATAAACAGCCTTGAGAAGCTGAATCTGTGCATTTCAGACTCCTCCTTTGGCTGCAGGGGTGGGGAATGGGGACTTTCACACTCCTGGGGTCATCCCAGCACCAGACCCTGAGGACCCTCTGAGATCACCGAGCCCCAGCTGTGCCCAATCCCCACCTTGTCCCCAGCCCAGAGCTCTGAGTGCCACCTCCAGGGGACACCTCCAGGGATGGGCACTCCAAACCTCCCTGGGCACTTCCAATCCCCGAGTGCTCCTTCCATGGGGAAATTCCTGCTGGTGCCCACCCTGAGCCTCCCCCGGCCCAGCCTGAGGCTGTTCCCTCTCACCCTGTCCCCTCTGGAGAACCTGCCAAGTGCCAGAGAAAAGAAAGCCACGCTTTAGAGGAGTAACTTGGTTTGTGGCTGGACCAGTTTCTGTAAACAGAGAGGGTTTGTGCATTTTTCTGTTCCAGCCTGGGTTTCTGAGCCCTCCCTGTCACAGCTGAGTGGCTCCTGGCAGCTGACACCCATTAGGTGACATCTGGTGCCCTGGACTTGCAGGCAGTGATGCCCCTGTGTTCTTCTCCTCCACAGGACACAGATGGTGGACATTGATCCAGTGACCATTTAGCACAACTGGGAGGGGAAGTAATGAAAGGACACTGCAATTCCCAGGCTCCCTGCTCCAAGTTTTCTCTCCCTCGAGGAAAATCAATGCAAAATGTGAGTCACTTATCAGATATTTCACATCCAGGAAGGTACAAGCACGAGCACAGCCCTGGAAATCTGGAAACGCACAGCTGGTGTTTTTCTCAGATGGCTTTTTTTTTTTTCTTTAAAAAATAAATTTAAAAAAGTAGCAAAAGAAACACAGGTATAAAAATAAAAGCAAAAAACCACATCTCACACAAAGACCCTGAAGAAACAAAGAGATAAGCAAGCTCCCCACATTTTATGAGTAGAAGATCATGGCAGGATTAGCCACAAAGCCATTAGAAAGTCTCACTAAGGTCACAGTGATTGTCTGGAGAGCAAAAGTTGTTCAACAGTGATTGCTCTTCAAAACACAAACCACATCCAGTAACACCACCAGCTGTAGCAAAAAATAACTCCAACAAAAGCCTTCCTACTTCTTTTTGCTTATACTTTTAAAATTTCCTTGTCCAGTCATTTCCAATCGGGGCTGTGCTGGTGTTAAAGAGCTTCCAGTTCCATCACAGATAAACCTCCAGCTATTGATCAGAGCATGTCCCACCCCAAGAACCAGGACACAGATTAAAAACCGGTTTTTCTGTGGCAGCAGAGCAGCTGGGAGCAGAGGAACTACCCAGGCTCCTCTCCAAACACCACTCCGGGCTCAGGAGGTCACCTTTGCTGGGGGGATCATTAATAAACTGCGCATTTTGCAAGGATTAACACCCACTAAACCTTGGCATTTATTACAGAGACGGAGATCAATGGGGCACTTTAGCACAGGACTAACAACATCCCTGAGCTGCTGCTTTCCCTCTTTAATCATCTTTGGAGTTGGGGGTACACAGACAGCAGTTCAGAGGGTTTGTTTTCTGGTTTATTTGTGGAGTTGGGAACTAATTAATCCCCTTGTTATCAAAGCAGAGTCTCTGGTTGGGGTTGTCCATAACTGTAAAGTGGAGCCCTGAACAAACCACATTGAGACAAAGCCTGAAGTTCAGGCAGAGGAAAGAACTTCGTGGAATACAAACAAGGGATAAAGTAGCTCAGTTCTGGTTCTTTGATGGATCTAGTGTGGAAAAGAAGACCAATACACTTTACACTTTGAATTGTGTCATTTTGCACTCAGTAGAAAATCAGTTTGAACATTTATCTGTCAAACCTGCAGATCTCTTTTTTTCAGTGTCATGTTTCCATCACGTGTGTGCCCCAAGTAAAATAAAATCTACCAAAACTACAGAAGAAACAGCTATTGCATATGAAGGCGTATTTCCTATAATTGGCATTATTTTTTTCTGCATTAATATTTTTCAATATCACTCACACTGCTAAATCATATGGAGAAGGCATTTAGTGCTCTCTGCAGTTGCAGGAAGTGAGCAAAATAAGGATTTTAAAATAATATAAATAAAAGTTATTTACACAAAAAGGTAAAAATTGTGAACATTGCTTCCATAGCAAATCCCTTTCCTTTTTCTGGAAGGCTGCATTTTGGAAAAGGATCCAAAAGGAGAGATCCTTTTTCTGGAGCTTCATTGCTGGAGTGGTTGTGCCACCTCCCTCCTTTGTGGTGGTCACTTGCCCAGAACTCATCAAGAATTCAGGTTGGTTTGGTTTAGTTGTGTTTCTTGGTTTCTCTGCTCCAGCAGTAAACTTTTTGGGGAATACAGAGTGCAATAATCCATTTTTGTTGGATTTCAAGACCTCTTTTATGCAAGAGCTGATCATTCCCCAGTGTCTGTGCTGTTCAACTACCCAGCCTGTCCCACAGCTCAATTTACTTCCTAGTACATTTTAATTCTTACAGTGCAAGTGAATTCTGATGGATTTTTGCTCTCAGATTTCCAATATCTGTCTCTGACAGGACTTGAAGGAATATTCAAAAGACAAAGGTGGTGTAACTCCATGAATCTGAAATTACATCACTTCTGTATTGAAAAACAATTGCAAAGTTGCATTCATGAAAAATTACGCTGACATTTACTTTAGAATGTGTCTAACAGGACTGAGGGGAAACTAAGCAAAGAATTTGGGAAATGTTTACTGATTAGCAGTATAAAATTAATTAATTAATTCAATTTTACTTGAGCAGTGCCCAGGATTCATAAAGGGGAGCAACCTGGGATGGGTGGAGGTGTCCCTGCCCACGGCAGGAGGTTGGAATGAGATGATCCTTTAGGTCCCTTCCAACCCAAACCATTCTGCAATTCTGTGATTTAGGATTTTAGAGTAACAAGAACCCTCTGCATGGGGTCAACACCAAACAGCAATTCAGGTGGGTTAATGGAAGAATGTCAGAGCAGAAGGTGGCTCTGAGTAAAGCCCCTCACGGGATGGGATCATATTCCTTGGATTGAAAAGACTCATCTCAGGCCTTAAATTTTGCCTTTGTGGTCGCAGGGATTTGCCCTTGAGCAAGCTGAAGCTTGTGCACAGTGGAGAGTTTAGGTGATGTTAGTCCTTGATCTAATTCAGTTAAAAAGTTGATAAAGACATCCTGGCTTTATCTCCTGTGTCTGAAGGAGAGACAGAAAAGCTGACAGAGCCACGGGGAGCTGGAGAGCTCCGGCTCCTGAAGGCACACGGACAAAACCCCACGTGTATCACCCCAAGGCATCTCCAATTTCCACCAGCAAACAGAGCAGAAAGGGTCTTCCAGCCCGAGTTTGTGCAAGAAACACCTTGGCTCAACTTCCAATTCCCTCCTGTCCCCCAGCCCTTGCTCCTGATGCTCTCCTGTCTGCTTCATAGACCAGATCCTATCTCCCAGGTATTTTTAGCCCACGACAGCGTCCTGAAAGTTACACAAGGACATGGTGCACTTCATCCTGAGACAGGGAAACTTTTGTCACTCCAGAGGCAACTTTTGAGGTGACTGCAGGCCCAGCCCAGGCCGCTGATGTTGCCTCAGTTTGCAGGATTTTTCTGTGCTCTGACACTGTCAAAGCCCCAAGAGGGGCAGCCCTTCCTTAAGGGTGCACAAATTTTGTTTAAGGGGTTTCTGACAGCTGGGAACACAACACAGTTTCAGTTGGGTTGGTTTTTGCTGGTTTTTTTGGGGTTTTTTTGTTTGTTTTTTTTTTATCATCAATATTTCCTTTGGTTTTGTTTCTTAGTTTTTTTAAATATGTTTTTTTTTATTTTTTTTCCTGGTAGAATATCACAATTCTTCAAAAGCAAAATATTTGACTAAGAAATGCTGATCCCGATGAATTTTTGTTTTGACAGGGTACTGGGCAAAGCCACAAAATTTTGGTAACATGCAAATATATTAGCCTGACCTCTAGAAAAAGACTGGTTTAATATTCAAATTTATCATAACTTTCTGTGTCATTTCTCAAAGATACAGGCAGAATCTTTAATAGGAAAGTTTTAACAGCATTAATTTCCTCAGCAATGAAAAATTCTGTTTCCAGTCTTGTTCTATAAGAAAGACATAAGGAAATTATTTTATTTTGACATAGAAAAGGCTAAATTTTTAATAAACTTTTAAAATTGGCTACAAAAAGCTTGGGTGAATCTGTTGCAAGCAACTTTCAATCTATTTACTCTTGATACCACTTAGAAAAAGCCTCGCAATTATTTAGAAGAAAATTTTTAATGAGGAAATACCTAAAATTCCATTTTAAATTTTGCTCCTAATTAAAAATGGAGCTGCTAATTATAATGCCTATCTCCTTTAGAAGGTGCTGCAAGGCTTAATTAATTGTCAGTAAAGCTCATTTGAGAAGCTCACAGGAAGAAAAGTGCAGAATTTTTTATGTTATTCAGGAGGAGAGCTCTGAATGGGGCTGGCAGGGGTTGCTGAGCACCTGTGGGCACATTCCAGGGAATGCCATGTGCTGCTGTCCCCATTTCCCACCCCAAGAGCAGAGCAGGACAGCTGAAGTGCCTCCAGTGTCATCAGAGAAGGTTCCAGGAGAGCTGGAGAGGGACTGGGGATGGAGGGACAGGACACAGGGAATGGCTCCCACTGCCAGAGGGCAGGGCTGGATGGGAGATTGGGATGGAATTCCTGGCTGGGAGGGTGGGGAGGGGTTGGGATGGAATTCCCAAAGCAGCTGGGGCTGCCCCTGGATCCATGGGAGTGTCCAAGGCCAGGCTGGGCTTGGAGCAGCCTGGGATGGTGGAAGGTGTCCCTGCCCATGCTCACTGGATGAGCTTTAAGGTCCTTCCAACCCAAACCATTCTGGAACTCAGGGATAAATTCAAGTTCCTTTTATCACTAAGAGAAGGGGACTCCCCTGGCTGACTGTGCCTTTTCCCTGCTGAAGCAGTCCCAAGAGGGAAAGTGGAAATCCAAGAAGGTTTGAAGTTCAACCACAATTTCTGTCTGTGCTACTTCAGACAAGCAAGTCTCCCCTCCCCTTTTTAACTTAAATTTGTTTAATATGCAACATACAAAGGGGCAGTTGTGTGCAGAGGTCACTCAGGGCTGGGATGTGATTGAAGTGACAGCTCCCACCCCACAGGCTGAGCTCAGGACACAGCTGTGGGGACCGGGACCAAACAAAACTATTCCCACTCCTGTTCCAAGCCCAAGCCCGTGCAGTGACCCAGTTTTGGAGGAGAGAGGTTTGTGATTACCTGACAGGAGCTCATATTTGTATGAGAGGAGCAGCAAGAGCACATTTAATCTTTCATGCTCCGCTCTGACAGCTGCGCTTTCGCTCGCTCAGCTTTCCTGAAGGATGAGCCAGGCAGGGCTGATTTTTCTACATCCCGAATTTCCAGACAGGGATATATGCACAAGCTGTAGGAGCTGTTTATCTGACTGAGGCACTAATTGTGTGGGTTCTGGCTTGGAGCAGCGTGGGGAAGGCAGCGCATTTCACGCTCAACGCCGGGGAAGAGACGCGCAATGCTCAGCGGATAAAAGGCTCGTGGTCCCAGCTGGGAAAACAGTTCCATTATCTCCCAGCTGCACAGACCTTCCACACGGCTCCGTTCTGCCTGGCTGAACACCCTGCCTGCCTGAGAGCTCCCAACAGTCCTGCAGAACATTGTAGAGATCCTGAGACACCCTCGGAGCTGTGAGTACAGAACCGTGCCGGCTGCCGCGGTGTGGATGGTGATGGGGAGCTGGGGTTTTATCCTGCCTCGCTCCCTTTCATTTGCATAAGGGGGAGAGAAAGGGGGAAAACCTCTCTGCTTTATTTCTCCTGCGTGGCTGTAAATGGCTGATGCTCCAAACGTGTGCGTTCTGGGCAGAGAGGGAGGTGTGGGATGAATTTGTATGCGTGTGAAGGGCTGAGGCAAGCAGAGCCCAGACTGAGCTGGCCAAAGGCACCACAGGTGCATCATTGATGCGATCACAGCTCCGTGCTGCAGTGGAACGGGCAGCACAGAGCATGACAGTGCTAATTCTGGCACTTCCAGATGACTTTCTGCAGCATATTAAAAGCTGAAGTGGGTAATGAGAGCCTAACCTCATTTCTGCCAGCTGAAGGTGGAAAAGCAATAATTGTAAATTTGCAGGAAAATGAAGGTAAGTCCTAAAAAGAAAGTTTTCCCCTGTTGCTCATTTGAGTCATCAGAGGAAAATATAAAGCAAGTTCAGAGCCTTTGTACCCAAAGACCTGCAGGAGTGTTAGTTTGGATATTGTTATTTATTTACACTGCATGACACAGCTTTAAAGGATATGATACTTTATCAAAAGTTTGGCAAATCTGTGCTTCCAGAAGCAAGTGCCTGACTAGAACTTTCTGTTAAATCAGATATTCCCATGGTGCTTTTGGGGTGAATCCTTGGATTCAGACAGTTGCATGTGGAAAGGGGCTCCTCCAGCAGCTTTTGCAGGAGCAGGATGCTCCAAGCTGACAATTTCCTGCAGCATTTATGGAGCTGAATGATCAAGCAAGACGCAAACACTCTGTAAATAACAGTTACTTGTCCTTTTACCCTTTGCAGATAAATATTGTGAGTCAAAATCCAAATATTTACTCCTCTGAAGTAGCATTCCCACCTCCCCTGTTACTTTTCTCCCCCAAAGACAGGAGACTTGTGACTCGCACACAAAGTCCTGAAAGTTCAGAGAATTTTTCTGCGTGTGCCACTAAACCCTGCAGTGTTTGTAATTCCAGGCACCACATCCCCACAAATAACCCATCTCCATCAGCCAGCTTTGCCTGTGGTGCTCCAGAGGCACCAGTGTCAGTGTTTCACATTCCACAAGCCTCTGCTTCGTAGGTTTTATGACACTAAAAAGTCCCAAATCAATGCCTCTATGAAGTTAGCAACAACCATAGATCACATTTTATCGTGTAAAAAAAGAAAAATAAAAACCCCCCAATGTTTGCAGCTGTGGGTTTCAGATGCTGCTGAGGTACTGCTGGCCATGGATTACAAGTTTTACCTTCCATGCTGAGGATAAAATTATAAATAATCCATAACCACCTAAGTGCTTTAAATCAAGCAGGAGCCATGTCTCCTTTCCTTTGCTTCCAGCTTTATGACCACTATTAAAAAGGTTTGTGGTGCATAATAAGCTACCCTAAAATTAATTTCTTGCCATTGGAGCAAGTATTTCCCTCACAGAACAAGGTACCAGTGTGCCCAAGGGGCCTTAAAACACGAAGTTGGGTGGTTCAAAGCACTATTTGTGTTTGAACTGAGAATTTTCACTAGAAGATATTTTTAGAGTATGTGGGATGAGATCAGCTCTATGAAACAGCATCAAATTTTTATTTCCCTCCCCAAAACTGTGTTAGCTGCATGTTACTACAGTATTCCTTCTGTGAAAAACTGAGTTTATTGCAGAAGATTGCCACAGATTGGCCTCTGCTCACCTTCCTCAGGGACACAAAAACCATCTTAATGGTGCCCTGCTTGTCCCCAGCCTCTCACACTGTCTCTGCAGCAGGGGAGGCCCTTGCAGAGGAGGAAAACCAGCAAATCTGGCCCAAAAAGTCATTTATTCCTTCTTCCCAAGGGCTGCACTCAAAGCTGGCCATAACTCTGTGCTTGGGCAAGTTCATAGCTTCATCTGTCTCCAGGAGAAATGGAGACACAAAGAAATTCAGGCCCAGTTTTACAGCTACAACTCCCTGAGTGACAAAAACCATCCCTGGGACACACAAAAAAAAACCAGACACAGCAGAATTTAGGTGATTAGGTGACCTTATTTTCATCCAAAAACAAGCAGGCTACACAAGTCCCTTATTTACACTCACAAAGGCTTTCAGCAAGTGCAGAATATGCAAGATAAAAATGAAGAATTTGAAAAGGGAACAAAGCATCTTCAAGTGCTCTAATCACAGTAAACCAGAACAACACAAATCAAAATAGATCTGGGCACTGTACTTAACAATTCCCCATCTTTTGGAGAAAAAAAAAACACACACAGGTGTGAGACAGAGCATCAGAGGTATGGAAACCCTACTTGGAGCTAGGAAAGTGCTAAACACACCAGGTCAGCACAGAGCAGAGAGATATTTCTGCACAAAAATCCCTCATGAGGACTTAAACTCCTCAGTTTCAGAGGCTGAAGGAGAAAAAGTGAGGAAAAACTGGAATTTTTCCGTACCTTTCTGCTCTCAGCTCTGTCTCCTCTCCTCCAAGAGGCTCCTGGTGCAGAACCTCCAGCTGTGGCTTTTCCTGGTGGATGAGGAGCAGCTGGTCAGCACTTCCTGCTGCTTTTATTCTCGAGGGCACACGGGCTTCTTCCCAAATTTTTTGGGGAAAATGATTGATCTGTCTTAATGCAGCCTTCCAGGGCCTGAAGGGGCTCCAGGAGAGCTGGAGAGGGACTGGGGATGGAGGGACAGGGCACAGGGAATGGCTCCCACTGCCTGAGGGTGGGGATGGATGGGATTTTGGGATGGAATTGTTCCCTGGGAGGGTGGGGAGGGGTTGGGATGGAATTCCCAGAGCAGCTGTGGCTGTCCCTGGATCCCTGGCAGTGCCCAAGGCCAGGCTGGACAGGGTTTGGAGCAGCCTGGGACAGTGGGAGGTGTCCCTGCCCATGGGGATGAGATGAGTTTATGGTCCCTTCCAACCCAAGAAGTTTCATTATTTGATCTCTTTATTCATTTTGGTGGTTTTTGTGTTCTGGGTTTCCTGCAAGAGTTCAAACTCCAGAGCACGCAGCACTGAGGGGAGCACAGAGAGAGAGGCATGGGGAGGAAGGAGCTGGGGAGAAGAAGAATAATTTCCCTCAGAAGCTCAGATGTATTTTTAGCCCATAAAGACCAGAAGGAATGGACCAAGTGAGTCAGAAAGGCAGTTTGTTTTATTAAAATTCCTGACAGCATCTGCTGTAATGCTCTTGTTAAAAGAGATGGAAAACATCAGAAAGATGAGAGAAGCTGTGTTCTGTCCTTGCTCTTTATACAACATAATAATATGGAAAGGAGTGGAATTGGGTTCCCAGTAACTGGTTTTATTGGCTGTATCCAAACACAAGTGACCCAGGTACACAAAGACCTTCCCCAGGGTTCTGATCCCAGCGCCCAACAGAGGCAGCTCAAACAAATAAAAACATTCTGCCTACTTTTCCTACAATATCCTTCCTTCTCTTCAGGACACCCTGATGTGATCACCAATAAGATCCATTTTTTAAATGAGATTCTGCAGAAAAAAATATAAAAAATAAAAATATAATATTTTGTAATGAATTCAGCTCTTCCATGGCTGCAATCAAAGCATGAGGATCCCAAATCCCTCTTTGTGGTGATGCCTGCAAGGAATCTTTTATTAAAATTCTCTTATTAAATTAATCTCTTATTAAATGAGGGAAGACTGGCTGAAAAAAGAGGATCCTCTGCTGTAAAAAGGAGTGTAAATATCAAGTGTGTACCTTTGAGCAGCACCTGATTTTAATTCCCACCCCTGTGATTCACACTGAGAAGGTAGAACCTGTCTGGGATGAAGCTCTGCACCAAGTTTCTCACTGAAATGAATGAATTTTCAGGCATTTAGTGATTATTTCTGTGACCTTTTCTACTGCCTGGTGCGTTGTAGGGTCAGGACATCAGGAATGGGCTTGCCTGGATCACAAAATGCTTGGCACTGCTCCTGAAACCCTGGTGCACTTCAGCAATTCAAATCCATTTCTCCCAGACGTTCCCTCGGCGAGTTTGGTGTGTGCAGAACACGAGTGGTGCCTTTGGTGAGGGAAATGGGGATTAAAAGCACAGAAGTTTCTGCAACTTCATCTCTTCGAGCAGTTTCTGATAATCCTACCATGAAATTACAAAAGCAGCGGGACCAGAGCAAACCTCCCTGGAAATTGTACTCCCTCCATTTGTAAAGGAAGCCAGATAAGGAGGAGATTTTTATCAGCTAAATGAGAGAGCTGTGTCACATGGACTCCCCAGTGTCCCACCCTCAGTCAGGACAGGATTTGTGCTGTGGATCCGTGAATCCCTGCCTTTCCCAGGGTGTTGCAGCCTCCGAGGAGTTTGTCCTTGAGGCAAGGAAAGCAAAATAAAACCAAAATTCTCCACAGAGCCACACTGGGCACCCACACCGTGACCTCCAGCAGAGCTGTTGATTCTCCCTCGTGCCTCAGTTTCCCTCC
Source organism: Chloebia gouldiae (assembly GCA_003676055.1). Classification (NCBI taxonomy): domain Eukaryota; kingdom Metazoa; phylum Chordata; class Aves; order Passeriformes; family Passeridae; genus Chloebia; species Chloebia gouldiae. The sequence continues at coordinate 1,874,388 of QUSF01000031.1, read as the reverse complement.
TCTGAGGGCAGCCACTATTCCAGCTGCTCCTGATGCTTTAGGGGGGACAACCCTGGCTGGTGACAGCTGGGAACTGTTTTATCCATGGCACTGTCACTTGTCCCTGCTGCTGCAGCATCCAGACTCTCCTCACACTGATCCGTTCTGCTCATTTCCCTAATTTCCCCACTTAGCCCCAGATGGGTTTGTTTTCCCTCTGTAGATAATGGCAGGAAAGCTCTGCAGGCCCCAGAGAGGGAATTTCTCTCCCAGAAATTGTTTTGTCTGCTGGTTTAGAGGGAGCACTTGGGCTGCACAGCGGGTTAGAGGTTTTACCCCTGTTAGAGTCACTTAAACTGCCACCTTTCCCTCAGCACTGATATCATTAGTGCTGACACGCTGCTGCAGCCTCTCCACAGAGGTCACCCAGCCCTTTCTGGAGATATCACACAAAGCTAAAAGCCATAAATATTATATTTAACCCTCTCCTTTCCTGTGTTACTCCATAACCACTGGAGGTGCAGGTTTAATTTCTTCCCTGAACACACTCTGGCTGCTTTATTCCACCAAATCCAACAGTTAGGTTTGTATTTTCAGTCCTGGCTCAATTTTCCTACCCCAAAATCCAAATAGATGCCAATATTTGGTATAAAACTCTAATGCCTGGGCAGCTGCATTCCCATCTGTCTGTGAGGGGACAGACTTGTCAGAGGGATCTTCTGTTTACAAGGAAAACCTTTGTTTCCTACATCATTGGAATATGAACTGTTTTTCATGAATTCCTTTGCAAAAGCTTGGGCTAAAGGTGTCCCTGCCCATGCCATTGACAATATTATCTTTATGGTCTTTTCCAATCCAAAGAGTTCTGTGATTCTCTGAAAAAAACTTTATGTAAAAAGAAACAAGCAGGATAATTTTTTTTAAAGGAGAGGATTCTTGTAGAGCTGAATGTACTTTAAATATTTGTTGTTGCTGTTTAAGTACCAAGCAGATTTTGAGTAGGATAAAGTCAGGCTAAAGTCTGTGCAAAAAATTCCCAGGAAAATCACCTGTGGCAGGCTGGAGGTGTGAGGTGTGGTGAGGAAGGGTGAGGAGGTGGGACCCCCATCCCTGGAGGTGTCCAGGGAATTCCTGGAGGTGGCACTCGGTGCTCTGGGCTGGGGACAAGGTGGGCACTGGGCACAGGCTGACCTGGAGGATCTCAGAGGGCTTTTCCAAGCCCAGAGATCCTGGGGTTCTGTGAAATGCCTCAGGTCTCACAGAGCCCTTCCTGTTCCCTGGGCGCTGAGCACAGAGCCAGAGCTTTAATGCACCATTTGGCCACTTCTCCATGGTTTTTTTTTTCCTGCCTGTTAGTAGGATTATCCACCCCCTGTGCTGCTGCCATGCCCCAAACACGGTGCCAGGGCTGCTCCATCCCCCTCTCTGCTGCCCCTCTCCAGGTCTGATTCCATCTGAGACATCACCTCAGCTTTTACTCAACTGCCTGAAGCAAAGGAGAATCCTGGCTTATGAACCTGCTCACAATTGCTGCACTTCCAGCCAGGAATAAACTGTTCTTAACCTAAATACTCCTCTGAGGATACTGAGCTCGGGGGAAGAAGCATAACTGGGCTGTATCTAGTGCAAGCAGGGATAAGTGAGCCTGGACACGCTGGATAAGTTGGGAAAGCAGCTGGAAAGAGAGGGGAGGGGAAGGAGAGCAGTGGTGAACCCAGCTGAACAGTAATGACCACTTTAGATTGTAGTAAATGCAATGTTTGCAAATAAAACACAGGCTGTTGAAGCTACAAAGAATGAAAAGGCTGCCAAATGGAAGATTTGTCCAAAGGAAGCCCAAAAGATACTTCAAGGAGAAGGGAAACTCCAGGGTTTGAAAAACCTTTCTGTAGTAAGAGTGAGGTGAGGCTGTGGTTGCTGCTGGGCACCACGAGGAGCAGCACCCATAGAAGAACTGACATGGCAAATTAAAGAGTGATAAAAATGATAGAGCGAGGTGGGCAAAGCTCAGTGGAAGAAGAGCTGGTGTGGAGTTCAATTTGCAGGAAAAAATATTTTTTCACTTTAATGCAAAATGCCCACTAAGGTGAGCCAGGATCTGCCACTGAATCTTAGAGAAATCCTGATAACGAGAGACTTCAGAGGTATTTTGGGATGCTCTGAGGAAAGCTGTGGGCAGTGCTATTTGGAATTACTCTGTACTTGAGGTATTTCAGCATTAATTGCACAGCTTTACTCAGAGATTACTCATTTTCAAGTTACTCTTACTGAAGGTGTTGAATAATGGATGATATTAAACTTTGGGTTAGGGATTCAGGGGATTGATTTAGAAGACATAGGTGAGACAGCCCCAAAATCAAACTTCTGTCAAAGATTAGCTGAATAAAAGTTACAGTTGAAGTACAGGAACTGAGAAAAAAGCACCTTTCTCACCGATTCAGGCAAAATAAAAATGACTAAGCCTGTCACGATTTTACCTCTTTGTCTGGCTGACTTTCTCAGCAAGATTGATTCCAAATCCAGCTAAGCCCTGAAAGGAATTAGCAGGAAACTGCTTTGTTGGAGGATGCTGAGGGGGTGGATTGAGCAGCCAGGGAAGCAGCAGCAATACCCAGAAATAAAACCCCAGCCCTGACTAACCCGGGGGCCCTGTTGGGTTCACTGAGGTATGAGTTCATCGTAAAACCTCTCGCTTGAATCCACAGAGGCAAAAGAAACGCTTTGGGGGGACAAAAAGTGTTGCCCTGATTGTTAAAAGTGTTATGTTTTATTTTATAGTCTTTTTGAAAGTTTTAAGGTTCTCATAAAACTTCTTTAGCCTTCTGATAATGTTTACATATTTCTACTGGAGTTCTCACGCACCATTCATGTAAATAATGATTGTTTTGCATTCTTCTTTTTGGGAGGAGAGAATTGATGGGCTGTTGGTTTGACCAGTGTGGTTGGAGAGGTGGAAATTCCACCCTCCAATCCATGGTCACTTTTGGAATTCTATATATTGTGAGGTCAGAAACAAAATTGGCTCTTTTTCTCTCTTGAACTGACCAAGCTTCCGTGTACTCATTTAATGTCCAATAGTGACACAAAAAGCAGGTGAGAAAGTGTTTGTGAGGTCATGAAATCAGAAAACACAGGAGGGACCTCAGGGATGAGCCAGTGCCACCCCTGCTCCCTGGGCAGAGCATCTCCCAGTGGGATGATGGAATTTTATCAGTCAGGCAGTGACACTCCCTGGCCCAAGAACAGGAGATAATTAATAATTAATGGCCCATTAACAGAAGATATCTCCTGGAGGGAGAATTGATTGTGGAAGAGATAAAGAAAACTGCCCAATGAACAGCAGAGAAGTGCCCCAGCTCTAACAGATGGGAATAAACACCCCCAGATAAATCTTGCATTTCCAGCCTAAGACACCAGGCCACAGCCCCTGCAATTACCCACTCCAATAATCAGTGTCTGGCTCTGATGAATTAAAACCCCGGGCTGGGGATGGTTCAGAATAAATGAGCTGGGATGAAGGGTGTGACAGCTAACAAAGCATTTGTAACGGGCTATACTGCTATTAAATGCAAAGTAAAAAGGGGAACTCAAAGATGTGTAAAAATAATCAGAAATAAAGCTAAAATCTGTTTAGGTCGTGGTTGTAGATCTGGCATGAGAGACTGAAAATGAACCTCGCTCTGCATAAATGCAGGAGGGTGTCAGGGAGGCTCTCAGGTCTCTTTAGTGCTGCCACACTCAAGTTTTGGGCCATTTGAGGGGGTTGTTTCTCCTGTCACGGTGTAAATTCGGGTTAGTCCCCAACTGCTGTACCTTTCACTGGCCATGGACAGACAGCAAAAGGTGCACGAGATGCCTCCAGGAAAGTCTGACTGCAGCAGTCAGCCCCCAGAGCTTTGGGTTAAGCTCCTGCTTTCCTCTAAAGCCCAGCCTCACTCTGCACTTCCAGCCCAGGCTGGGCCTGGAAGGAGCTGGGAGCGTGGGAGGAAGAGCTGATCTCTTCTGAGCCACACACAGGGAAGGGACAAGGGATTCTCTGGGCTCTTCCCAGGAATTTGCATTCTTCAGAGATGCTTCGCTGTTAAAAAAACCCGTAATGGATGTTTCTGTTTTGCTTTCATTTCAGTGTTTTGGAGGAGCAGTAAATGCTTTGGGTAAAATTCAAATCAATGCAAACCTCATAAGCCAATAAAAGTTTATAGATGGTTATCCAATATGTAATTTGTTACACAATTTCTCTGTGGCTTCTGTTTATTGAGACATAAAGACTTTGCTTTTTTTAAGGGAGGTTTTATGTGAGGAGGGCATAAGAAGGAATAACCTTTCATACCTATTGTGCCATAAACTAAATTACTCTTAACCCAAACCATTAATCTTGTGGTGGCAGCCTAATGAGACCAAAGGAAACAGAAACAAACTGCCTGGAATCTTCTTGAAGGGACAACTTTTATTTCCATCAAACCTGTAGATGCCCAGGTTGGCCACATGGATGTCACAGTTGATAATATCAGATAATATAATAAAAAATAATCCAAGAAAATGATGAGGGTATAAAGCTTGGGACAGGGAATGAATGTAGAAGAGATGTTCAGGTGTAGCTGCACACTCTGTTTATTTCCTGGCAGGAATTTCCTGCTGGATGTGAGTAATGAAGGGAAGGGAAGGAAGTCTGAGCAGCCTGGGGGCTGCTCAAATAGAGATCAGCATGGCTTTGGTGATTTGGATCAGGAGGGCTGGAAAAGCTCTCAGGAAGAATGATTCCCACCCTAGTGAGGAAATTCACTGCAATGCCTGGTGCTTATGACTAAGATGTTCTTTCTCTAATACAACTTTTCTCTCTGCAATATCCTTTGGCCTGTACACAACATCATTTTTCCCGGTGTAATTTCAAAGCAAAGGAGCAAAACTTGGGAGCAAATGCGACCTTTCTCTTTTATGTTTTATTTTTTGGAGCCAAACACGTAAACATAAAAGGAGCTTTTTCTAGGTAGGTCTTGCTTGAAGTATGAGTGCACTGACCTGGAGATACACGCAGAGTAAAAGCCAATTTGAGGCTGTCTCATAAGTTAACTGAATCTCCAGGTCTTTGGGAAGCTGATCTAAATCTTGCTGAGTTCAGTGGGATGTGTTTTCCTTTCCCAGGACTGGATCAGCCCTTCCTTGCATGCTGCTTATTAGCCCCATTAATTCCTGGGTGATTTCCCCTCCATACAAGGCAGCTGTGGCTGTGGGGTTTGCCTGGGTAAAGGAATTGAAGTACTTGGTGATGAACTTGCACTCTGATGAGGACTGGTTTGCCTATTAAAAAAGAAAAGCTAAAGGCAGTGGATCCCTTCAGCCCCTAAATTTGCTATTTCCCTTGAAGGATGACAGATTTTTGTGAGAGGAGCAGACCAAGAGAGGAATAGAAACAATCTGTGTGTTGCTCTTAGCGTAGAACTGGTGAAAAAAAATGGATTTGTGTCATTATGAGGTAACAGCATTGTTTTATGTGTCAAGGGAAAAAGAGAAATAGTCCATTATTTAGATCAGCACCAGTAAATGGATGATTTTAAGACTGAAAAGTGGGGCCATCTCCTTCTTATCATCTCCATTCAATCTCCTAAACTCTTGCTGAACTGTAACAGAGCCCGGGCTGCGAGGGAGAGTGAGCCAAGGCTCAGAGTGACACGGAGTGACACCAGCAGGAGTTATTAGAGGAATTTATGAGCACAGTCAGACATGGGCATGACAAGAAGTGGGGGAAGAGCTGCAGTATCCCAGGAAACAATCTGCATTATTAAGAGCAGAACTCCAGGGAAGGTGTGATGAGCTTGACAAAGTGCAGACACTTCACTTCAGGATCCTCCTCAAAGTCTCTTCCTCAAAACCAGAAGCACTTTTAAGCCCATTAGAGATTAAACTCTATTTTGGGATTTTACCACTGCAGCTCCAAAGAAATGTGTAGAAACTCGTTGATGGAGCAGCTTTGCAGGGATGTGAGGCTGAAAATTAAGCTTTTACAATGTTTTTTTTCTGCAGTTGTTGGGATGGATTTGATATTCCTGGGAAAGCAGCAGGTTGGGGTTGGCCAAGGCTCCACAGGTGGCTCTGAGCTGGTGTCAGTGTTGGTGTGAAACTGCTCTGAACCTCCCTGAAATGGGGAAACCAGCACAACTTCCTGAGAGTTTAAAGAAAGACTGGAAAAGGAAACTTCACTGTTAAATATTTTAGATCCTCATCCCATGGAAAGAGTCACCAGAGAGGAAGGAAAGATGTAACCGTGGGGGTTTCAGGTTTACCAATGAAACTATTTCAAAGGATTTATTTTTTCTTTTTTAATATATAGCCCAAATTCAGCAAAACACCTAAATGCATCTTTTGCAGTTGATATGAGAGTGATCCTACAGCAAAGAATGCACCTCCAGAATAGCAAGTTCAAGTTCTTTATTGTACCCAGGAAGGGAAAACTTTCCCAAATCCTGATTACTATTGCAGCTAACATTTTGCTTTTCTAACCTCTTCTGAGTTGGTAGAAATTGTCTGCTGCATATCCAGCAGATGCAAATGCATCAATCCCTGCATGTGTGCCTTGTTTGGAATGCAGGGCAATTATCCAGGAATAAAATCAATTTCTAACAAATCATCTGCCATGTGCAAAACAGGCCTCTAATAGTAATTAAAGTCATAAAATGGATTAATGTTGCTCTCTAGCTCTTTCTTTTACCCACTGGTAAAAACAGCTCATACATGGGTTCTAGGCAAGAGCGTGAACTGCAGAAGAAATTAATTAATAAGCAACAAATAATCACAAACCAATTCATTTTAGGCCTAGGATTACATCATGATTTTCAAGCAACTTGATACAATTTATCTATGTCATGTGACTTTGAAATGAGTTTGAGGGAATTTAGATGTTCATACAGAACTTGCAGCAAAAATAAAAACGTATTTAATGTAGAAAAAGGGAAAAATAGGTGTCTTGTTTTAAATGCACCAAGACATGCTCTGTAATAAAATGAATCTCTGAAGTTGTACTTCTACATGTTCTTCTCCAATACACCCAAATACACAGCTCATAATCAAATTTTCTTCTCAAATTGCCAATTGAAATAAATTTTTAAAAGTCTATAAGTTATTATCTGACTTGAAATACAGCCATCTTCTCAAAATCAAAACAGTGGTTAATGTTAAAGTTGTTAAAGAAAGACATGGCTATTTATATCTATTAAAAACTAATAACACAATAATTTTAATTGAGAACAGTGAATTTCTGTTTTCTCTGGGCAGGGAGGGTTTCCTGTAGGATTAAGTCTTTTTTTTGACCTAGAGATGGTGCAAATGAAGGTGTTTTAAAAACTTTTATTCCATTTTCAGTCTCATGAGAAGGGTGAGGAAATACAGGTGCTATAATTCACACCATCAGGAGCCAATTATTTCCTAATTACAAAACACTGTAAGTGTTTCTTGGCCTATCAGCTTTTGCCACACCATGCTGTAAATGCCTTAAAGACAATCACCAAAATTACCCCTCGTGGCTCCTACTACATTGCACCTTTCATAGTTCCATGTCTCCAAAGTATCTGGTTTTATTTGCAAAGCTCTACAAATCCATTTCCCACACCTCCCCAATTTCCAGTCCTTCCTCTTGGCTGGTGTGGAGCAGCAGCCTCGGGGCATCCCCTTCACCTTCCCAGTGCTCAGGGATCCCTCTGCTCCTCCCTCTTGGATCACCCCAACCCTTCTGGATTTTCCATGGGGGATCCTTTAGAGACTCCACCTTTACTTCTTGGCTGTTGTTTAAAGGATTTCCTCCTCCTCCTCCTCTTCTGCTGCATTCCACCAGCATGCAGCTCTTGAGCTCCAGCAGAAGAGGGAAATCATTTGTATTCCTCTTCCCATCTCCAGATCATCTTCAAACCTGTCTAGACATTAAAGCAATCTGTTTGCTGCACTGATTATTCCACTTGCCTGTATCCCCTATCTTCAAATACATAGATTATGCTGAATTAAGTCCAATTTCATCCAGAAACCAACTGATTATTTTCTTCCTTTGCCTCATTATCCAAGAGATTCTAAGTGATGGCAATAAACAGCAAAAGCATCACCAAGGAGGAAAGGAATGGGAAGGATCCTCATTTCACACTGAATCATTTACTTGTTAAACAATAAGCCTTGAAATTAACTTCCCCTCCTGACACCCCTGCATGCACAAATGCAAATAAAATGATTACAGCTTTCATCTTGGGCAAAAATAATGGTCATGGATGGTTCATTTAATCTTCAAGTCACCCTGGAGTCGCAGCCCTGCTTGTTCCTCTTTATATTGGTTAGAATTCCACCTAATCATGGTCTAAATCTGTGGCCACCCAGGTCAGGCCAGAACTAGCCCTGGCCACTTTATTTATTGCTGCACTGCAGTAGCTGGCTATTAAAAATTCCAAATATTTCCTGACAGCTCTCGGGGGAAATCTACAGTTCATAATTTCCTTTCATGGTACTATTAATACTTCCTGACAGGCTGAAAGCCAGTTGTTAATAATCTGGAAGATTTCCAGGTTCTTGTCTAAAATTAGCTTCAGTTTCTCCTTTTTTTTTTTTTTTTTTTTTTTTTTTGGGCAAATCTTAACCTCAATCCAGAAATTTCTGAGGCAGGAGTGGCAGGTGGATGCCCTGGTCCCCCTTCTGCAGGTGTTTGTCCAAACCTTGAACCTCCTGGTTCAAAAGAGCATTGCTCCAACTCCAAAACTCCAGGGATGTTTTGCTCAACTCCACATTCCCTCTGGGAAGAAAGTTTGGTGGATTGGTGAGTTCCCTGTGTCCAGTGGGCAAAGAAATTGCCTTTTTTTTTTTTTTAAGGTTTTGTGAAGGCCACCAGCTGGAGGACCAGGTGTGTGAGAAGTGCAGCAGCAAAAATAATAAATAGTAAAGATGCTGTTTATTTGAAAGGAGAGCCCCATAAAGATATCACAATGCCTTTAATATGGATTTTAATAAAAAGATCTGGGATATTGAATGTGAAGAAGCAAAAGATTAAACTGCAAACACCCAATAAGAGCCTTTAGGGTGGCACAAATGAAAGCCTTGCTGGGATATCAGGCTCAGAGAGAAACAACTGCTGCATGAGATCTTGAAAGAGATGAAGTCTTCAAAATATCATTGTAAAAGTTTATCAACAATCCCTTTATTAACCTTCATATCTCTGAAGAAACCTGCACACTGTCTTTTGATGATATCCTTATTTTGATCCTCTTTTCACTGAAGAAATGGGAATTTTGCTGCTGACTTCAGTCAAAACCCAATCAATTTTTTTAAATCATTATTACACTGATATTTCGAAGGAGTTTTTTTGTTTTTTAAGCTTTTACTCATAGATATGAAGTAGATATTAAACTTTTCACCTGGGAAGAATAATGTGTGCTCTTCATTCCCACTGCTTGAGTGCCATCAAGACCTGCAGCTTTAGTGTTTGTGAACATGTTAAAAGAAATGTGATAATTGGTTCAGAAGTGATATTGTCAGATTTGGTAAATTTAACACTTTCTGATCCCTTCAAAAATTGTATTTCTTAGTGTATTGAAAATTGATCCATGCTTACATTTCAGCCAGGCCTTGGAAGCCTTTTTACCAGATTTTTTCCATCTCAATGTTGGCTCAGTAATTGCTGTAGACTGTATTAAATGAAGAGAATCTTCTTATTGTTGGAAAGTATCTTTATCATGAAAACTTCTAACTTATAATTCACTTGGAAACCATTCTCTTCTGTAGTTCCCACACATCTCTGAGGGCTGAACTGATGTTTTCATCCCACCAGCACTTCCAGGGCAGATTTCACACAGGTGTTGGAGGTGCATTCCCACATATTTAGGGATTAAAATGAGAGCAGCAATTTTTTAACCAAAGAATGAGCAATCAGCCCTTTCAGGCTGATTACTGGCATTGCATAGTGTATAAATTTTTAAAAGGAGTGTCAAAATACAGCTCCAAATGTGGTTGTATTAGATAACTGCACCTGGGTTCAGCACCAGGGCTGGGATTGGGTTGTTCTCTGTTATATTCATTATCACTTAAAGCACTTTGCTGTTGAAAGACATTTTAATGCTGATTTGTCAACAGCACAGCCCACTGGGGTTTCCACCTTTCAGTCTTTGTATTTGGGTTAAATAAAGCAAATTCTCTCCTTGGCTCCTGCCTGTTGAGACAGGGTTATTTACAGCTGGGAATGCCCACACCGTGTTTGGCTACTGCACTGGACCTGTTCAGATACTCATGAAAGAATGGATCAATGAGAGTGGCACTCCCTGAGACCTTTCCAGCAGTTCCAGTGGGATCCTGAAGCACATGGACACGTTCTGCACTGCACTGATGGCAGAGGAGTTTCTCTTTCCCAGCATCCTGCTTTAAGCTACCCAATTGTTGCTGTGAAGATAAAAACACAGGAAAAAAATCAAAATAATTTTAAGGATATTTAAAATCTGCTGTGTCTTGTACTTGATTGTTAAAGAATGCATGAATCCTTACAAGGATGCTTAGAATCATGGAACGGTTTGGTTTGGAATGGACTACAAAGCTCCTCAAGTGCCACCCCTACCATGGGCAGGGACACCTTGTGCAGGCTGCCCTAGAGCAGAGCTGGGCAGAGTCTCAGAATAAAGCAGGGATTTATTCAGGGATCTCCTCATGGATCCACCTTGGGCAGCACCAGAGCCCAGCCAGGGCTGCACCCAAATGCCCCAAAATGGCCCCAAAATGCACGAGCGCTCCCGGGGGCTCTCCCTGGGATCAGCTCTGCTCCATTGGCACCTTGGAGTTCATTGTCCCATTCCAGCTCCAGCCCAGGCAGTCCCACCCTGCTGGTTTTTCTCTCTCCAGCCCGCGGGGTTTGTGCTGCTGGGCTGAGGTTTGGATCATTTGTCCTTGGGGCCCAGCTGGAGCAGGAATTGTTTTGTCTCCCTGCTCTGTGCAGAGTTCAGCATCCCCTGATGTGAAGCCCAGACCCACACACTGAAGCAGCTCAGAATGTGAAAAATAGAAAAGCTCAAACCTGAAGCATCACTTCCACTATCCCAGGCTGCTCCAAGCCCCAGTGTCCAACCTGGCCTTGGACACTTCCAAGGGTGTTCATCCACAAATTCCCTGTTCCAGGGCCATTTCAATACTGGTGCATCCATTTGGGAAGGAATGAGGCCTCATCAGAGAGCAAAGTCCATCCCATTTCTCCTCAAATGTCTTAATTTGGGGAGTCTAAGAACCAGAAGCCTCTGTAGTGTCCCACCATGTATGATCTCAATGTCACCTGAAACCCAACGAGCTGTTTGCTCGGAGTTAGGAAAATGTTTTGAAAACACAAGATTTAAACCTTCCCCGAAGGCTTTATGTGCTGAATTTGAATTGCAAATGAGCCACAATATTTTCAGTTTCCCTAGGAAAAGTAAGCAATAGCAGTCAGGAGTGAAAACCGAGTGAAAACCAAATGAAAATCCAAATCCTTTTGTGAAAGAGGAAAAACAAGAATGATCGGTATCGGAAAGCTTTGTTAAATAGCACAGGGTGCTTTTCTCCCTCGAAATATGGTTCAATAATTCTAAATAAGCAGTGAGAACTCCAACAGCATACGTAAATCCTGCTGGAGCCTGGAAAAGTGGTCGCTTCTGCTCCTGCTCTGGTAGTTGCAAGTGTTTGCTATTCACTCTGTTATGGATATCTGGAAAATAGTTGGAGTGCAGAAAGCGCCTCAGGGATAAAAAGTTTGAAAAGAAAAATGTAGCTGTATATCATTGGCATTCATGAGAAAATTCACATTAGATGCCTTCGAATCAGGTGCTCAGGAGACAATAGAGAGATCAGGAGCAATGGTGTGCCAGGAATGCAAGCCTGGCTGGGACAGACTGGGCTTCTTTCCTGGCACATGAGGAATGCAAAAGTGTGCAAGGCCAAATTCAAAAGATAATAGAGATGTTGGAAGCTGGTGGGAGGGAAAGCTGAGGCTGCAGAATAAAAAGGCTGTGCAGGCACTGCCTGGATTAGAGCCTTTCTCTCCACATTTCCATTCCTTTCTTCTGCCAGGCAGATCTAATCCTACAGGTGGTTACACCAATAAACCTGGGTTGAAGCTCCTCCACCAGCACCACTGTGGAATTTGGCCCCAAATCCCTCTTGTTACACTTTTATTTTATTTTTCTTTTTCCACCAGGTCAAAAAGCTGCTCTTTCTGCAAACACAGCTACATTTTGCCATGGGTAAAAATGTCAATTTGCTGGAATTTAGCTGAGAGCAAAATCTCATCGTTCCCAGGGCCTGACAGGTTTTACCCCAGTTCAATGTCACATCACCACCTGAACCAACTTTTACTTGCAGAAAACTTAACAGAAAATTGTGGCAGAAGTGGGAAATGGGGCCTATTTTCGTGAAAATTCAGATGACACCAGAAGAGTGTTTTGTCTTTTGTCACAGATTTGGTCTTGTAAATGTTTTGTTACTCAAAAAATAAGTGGTTGTGGAAGTTAAGGGTCTTGAAAAAGAAAGCCTCAACACCAGGTTGGGCTCAGCAAAGAACAGGACATTGGCACTTACATTAATGTGTTAAATGTATGTCAGATTAGTTTAATTAATAAATTAATCCACAACCCAATCCCTTCTAAATTGCAAGGAAAACATCTGTACAACTGCAATTTCCAGCCACACAACAAGACAGCCTTTCCCTCCGTGTGCTAAGTGCCAAGTCAACACTCAAATCCCACTTTTAGACTGAATTTTTCAATATCCCAGATGTCCAGGAGGGAATGTTTGATGACAGTAATAGTTTTGTGTACTTTCTTTCTGATATTCGTGTCTGCAAGGAGAAGCAGGAGCTGCACAACTCATCCACATTGCTGACCTGGGTATTTCATCCACCTTTTCCCATTTATTCACCTCCTGTCCATCCCTGTGTGTCCCACACATTTGGATGTCCCAGGAGCAGAAATCTCTCCTTCCCCCACAGATCAGAAGTCAAAATGCCAGGTATAAATTATCTGAGGACTGAGTTTCTTTCCTCTGGACTTGTTTTCTCTAATGGGAAAACAACAAAAATGATGTTGCCTCCTTCTGTAACAAACATATTTGTATAAATTACATCCTGCTGACAAATGGACGCACAATCAGGATTTTTAGGGGGAAATATAATGTTTCCCCCATGATCATATTTAACATATTTTGTTTTCCATCCATCTCTCTGCTCAAATCATGGCATAACAATTACAATAAGTGATAGCAACACATCCAGAAAACAAAGGGTATGATGGCAGAATTTATCTTGTTACATTTCTTGATCTAACACCAGTCTGGGATTTCTGGTCTGAACCAGATTTTTCTTATGCTATAAATATTTCAGTTTTTTCATTTATTCTTGATTTAGTTTGACAGTAAATAATCCCATGGAAGCAGCTGTTGGAAAGATGTTGTAAAAAATATTAAGTGCCTGCTCGCCAGTTCAGTCCTTGTGTTTGTCAAAGGGAAGGGAATAAAGCAGTTGGGTAACTAAAGGAAATATGTGTGTGTGTGTGTGTGTGTATTTAAAGTAATGCCCCATAATTTGCAGCCCTAGGAGCAGAAGAATTACAGTTCTGAGGATTGATCCATACCTTGTATGAATACGAAGAGTTTGGGTTGTATATTCTGGATATTGGCAGCTGCAGGTTCATGTTTCAGGGTTCCAAAAAACTCATCCAGAACCCAACAAGAGGAGAATGGAAAGCAGGGAGGGTTTTCAAAAGGATATTTCCTTACAAAAAAAAAAAAAAAGGATCTGTCCTCTTGAAAAAGGCAGGGTCTAGCCTGTTATTTGGCTTTTATTGGTTATTTTTTGATTGGAATATTTTTTGTTTGGGATATTTTTTGTTTGGAATATATTTTCTTTGGATTATCAGGAAGCATGTGAGTAACTCTGGATGGTCTAAGTCCATTCTCAATTTTCTTTGACTTTTAGAAGGGATTTCTGCACTAAATAACTCACACACCCAATGTAGAAGGATCAGAAATTGAATATATTTGAGAGGTCTTGAGGAAGAGGAGCTGGGTGGGACCAGCACTGGGAATTGTTCCCTGTCCAAGAAAACAACCACAGAAAAATACCCAGCACAGGAGGGGAATCCAAATAGAAATGCCAAGGAAAACACGTGGGAATGTGCAAAACTCGTGGCAATAATTTCAGCAAAAGGGGATAAATTGCAGACAAACGCTGGTTGTTATCTGCTAACAGCCAGCTTGGCACCCACCAGGATGATTTGTCAGCAAATGGGCAATTTGAGGCTCCTCACCCTGTGCTGCTGCTGCTCACACAGGCCCTGGGTGCCTGGGGAATCTTCTCCCTCCTCTAGGGCTAAAAAAATGTAAAACTGGGACAAGTAAAGTCACAAAATTAACACAGGAGGAATTAGATAACATTTAAGTAATTAATTAAAATCATAACTTACTTTTTTTTTGATCTAAAGGGATACATTCTGTTCAGGAAGGACAAGGAAAACAAATTTAAAGCAGTTTTTTTTTTTGTCTCAGGTATCACAGATATGTACACGAGCTTCGAGACAAATATTGACAAGCAGGAGAAAGGGTGTGAAATAAATATGATGTGATTCAATAAGGAAAAGCACCAGGTTTTCCACTGAAGCAGAAATAATCAATGCCTACCTTCAGTATTGCCAGGTGGTTTAAAGGAGGGGCTGGAGTGGAACCTGAACTGAAGGCAAGTGCTTGAAAAAAGCACCCAAAAGCATTAAAAAAGAAAGGAAATATTGATTGAGGGTGTTTAGGTGCAGTTGCTGCTACTTGGAGCAGGGTTGAAATATAAAGGTTCAACCCAGCTCATCCTTCTCTGTTTCTACTCCGACAGAATTATAATTTAATACTTTTTAATCCTTTTCCTTTCAAACACTTATAAATTTTGCAAATGTTCTTCAATAGATCACAGCTGTGTGCAAAGTAGGACATCATGAAAGGCTAAAAGAAACTGGGTTTTTTCCATCCTTTTTTCCCAAAGTTTAGAAGCTTGTCAAGTTTTGGTCATTCCTTGGGATTCTAAGAGTTCTCCCTTGAGACCTCCTGCATTTCTTAGGTGAAGTTTATAGAAAATATTAACAAAATGAAGTCTCTTAGAGAAGTGGGTTGGCTTCCAGAAGATTTGGATTTCTTAATTTTCTAAAAAATATCTCTGTCACTCCTATCAGTAATAAGTTCCAGGGCAACCCTGGATGAGATCTTTTCACACTGCTGTGAAAAATGAGACAAGTGAGAAGAGAATATGGATCCATAAGAAATTACAATTATGCCTCATCATTGTAATTTCTCAGTGGAAAATTTTCAGAACTTAAAAGGTTTGGAATGTTTTTACAATTTTGTAAACTCACTTTATTAAGTGATTTCTGGTTTCAGCTGCTTTATGAACTGATGCCCAGCAGTAAATCACTCGTTTGCCCTTTGGGAGTATAGGCCAAACAGATACTTTTTCCTGGCTTAATTCATCATCTGTTGACTGAAATGTCAAAGGAAATTAGAGGAAACTGTTATGTAAATCCTTACAGGAGGGTTCAGTTCTGAAGGCTCAAACTTCACACAGAAAATGTGTTTCTTTTTTTTTCCTTTTTACCTGGGGTGTGTGTGACATTGTGATCCCTTCTCCTCTCCTGGGAGATCAATACAACGCATTCACCAAAGGCTCCTGGCTGGGATCAGAACCAGACCACGATGGAATCATGGAATCCCGGAGTGGTTTGGGTTGGAAGGGACCTTAAATCCCCCCCATTGCCACCCCTGCCATGGCAGGGACCCCTCCCACTGTCCCAGGCTGCTCCAAGTCTGGCCTTGGGCACTGCCAGGGATCCAGGGACAGCCCCAGCTGCTCTGGGAATTCCATCTCAAACCCTCCCCACCCTCAGAGGAAGGAATTCCTTCCTAAATATCCCACCCATCCCTGCCCTCTGGCACTGGGAGCCATTCCCTGTGTCCTGTCCCTCCATCCCTCCATCCCCAGTCCCTCTCCAGCTCTCCTGGAGCCCCTCCAGGCCCTGGCAGGGCTCTGAGCTCTCCCTGGAGCTGCTCCTCTCCAGGTGAGCCCCCCCAGCTCTCCCAGCTTGGCTCCAGAGGGGCTCCCTCTGATGGAACAAAAAATATCTTAACATTTGATGAACGTTTAGGAGTTGGGAAAAACTCATTTTCCCAAATACTTCCATTTTTTTCCATCCCAGCACTGTCTGGCAGAGGGACCACAGGCAGATTTTTCTCTCTTGCTTGGAGAAATTCCCTCCCATCCAAGAGATCTCTGTGCCACATGGAGTGGATGGGAGGAGCCCCAACATTACCTATGATTTTCATGCCAACTTTGTCTCATTTTGGAATTATTTTTGTGCCAGCATGATCCTATCCTATTGCATTTGTAGTGCAGTAGAACGTGATTTTACCTGGGGAAATTTGGGGTATTTATTTGGAGTCTGTGCTTTAATTGCCCAATATCTCTTCCTGTTTTTGCAGAATATCCAGGTAGTCACAGGAAGACACACTTTACTTTCTTCCACTGATTGGATGGGAGGAATTTTTGACCTTGGAAAGTGGAGATGGTGTTGCTATGGAAACTAATAAGTCTGCTGCCATTCATGAGCTGCAGCACAGGTAAAATGTTCCACTATTAGTGTTTGTGATTGATAAATCTCTGTCAGTGTCATAGTTCTTGGAGAAAGGAGAAGCAATTACCAGAATTAACAGCCCTTTTTTGTATGAGCAAGTGACTAAGGAGCTTTTCATTAGGACACACTTTAATTTTAAACAACTCCAGGTGCTGCCTTTGAACCAGAAAAACACTTTTCAAGATCATAAGTAAGCTGGAATCCAGGTAACAGCTTTAAAAATAGACAAAGCTGTAACAGTGAGAAAGAAGAACAATTGTTACTTGGGTGACAGCATCGTGAAAAACATTTATTGGCCACAATATCAGCAAATGAAGCTGGAGTGAAAACCAGACCAGTTTGGGAGCACTGAATGGATGGTTTTGATTCCACATTTCCTATCACACCCTTCAAGTGCTTCCATGCAAGTGAAATGTCTTTAAATCACAGTTAACTGAAAGGAAAATTAAAGTATCTATTTATGAAGTCCAACAATGGGTGAGAATCATAAGGATTATCAATATAAATGCACAAAGAGGAAAGAAAATCTGGCTTAAAGCCCAAAACAAATGCAAATATTCATTCTTTGCCTCCTGCTGGAGTGGTTATGGACCCTCATCCTCCCACCCTGGGCATCCTGACACTCCTCAGGCTGGGATCAGAGCACAAAATGTGCTTGGAGGGAGCAGGAATGGCTCTCCTCCATTCTCCTTCCTGAACATCCCCCGTGTTTATTTTAAAAATCAGCAGTTTGTAACATATTGTGAGGTAAAATGTCCTTTTCTGCCTGGCTGGGCCTTGCCCACAGTGAGGTTTGGTATTCTGAGTTCATTCCTGCTCTGAACCTTTCTTCTAATTAAAAGCATATAACTTGACAATCCTGCTTCATAGAGCCATAAAAATGGGATTAACTCCTGTGGCTCATTACAGCCTCATCTCCAAACAGGCACTGAGTGGGAACTGAACTCTTTGAGGTTCTAATGAATTTGGGGATGGACTGACCCTTCACACTTGGCTGTGATAGAAACCATGACAACTGACTTTTGTCTCCAATTAATGTATTGAACTCTAAATAGCCAGGATATTACTCATGTACTTACAAGGAAATTGTATTAAAGTAACCTCAAATGATACTTAAATTAATTATGTAGTGCATGAGTCAGCAGCTGTTTGAAGTGAAGAAACAGAGCAGAGGGCAGACTTCAGTACCATTTTAAAATACAATTTAAATGAACCTCGATGCTGTTTTATCTAAATGTGAAATGTAAACCTCAGGATAAAAAAAAAAAAAGCAAATCTCAGGATCAAACTTTCTGTTAAATCAATACCAAGCTGCTATTTCAGTGACAAACAACCAGCACATTAAGGACTAAGAATCTTGGAGTATATAAAATGTTGTGATATATAAAATATTTCAAGTGAGCAGTCGCTCATTTAAGCCCAGCTTTGCTGAGCTCATCTCAACAACCATGTTTTTAGGATCTAAATATTCCCTTTAATTCATCATTGCCCCACTCAGCCCTCTTGGGTACCTCTCACAGATCCTTCCCTTCTTTACTACTCTGAGTAAAGCACTTGTACCAATCTTTCAGGACACAGGATTCCCCTGTAATTCCTTGATTTCTTGGGAAATAGATGGTGGTCCTGGAATCTGAGTTGCTATGGGAGCAGGACAAGCTGTGTGAGGGACAAGATATTCTTACACCCATTATTTGTATCTCAAAAAAGAACATTTTCCTTCCTTTTTTTTTTTTTTTATTTTTCCCACAAGCTTTCATTTTTGAAACCTTTTGTCATCTTCATCATTCTTGCCAGAGGATCATCTTTAACAAGCCCAGTGCTGGGCATTAAACCTGAGTTAAAAGGTACTGGGAGCTCACTTTTACATTAACATGTTCAATTTTAAAGACTTAAAAATAGCTAAAAATGCAAATTTTCCATATTCCCAGGCACCAAGAGTAGCTCACACTGGCACTTTTGTTCTGCTCCTGCTCTCAATTAAAGGAACAGCAAAAGCTGCCACTGACTTCACTGGGATAAGTTCATTTATTCCTGGGTATAAATTAACTCCATTGATTTCAGCAGAGCTCCTCTGATTTTCACACCATGACATTTGAAATAGGCCTGATGGTAACAGTCAAACTGCACTTATGGCAAAACTTCTCTGATTTATCACCTGGAAGGTTCACATCAATTTAGGGATAATAGAAATGAGTGGGAAGGGGAGGAACCAGCCCTGATGCTGAGCAGAGCAGTTTTGTGGGCTGGGGATGGAAAGGTAATTCAGGGTGTTGGATGGCATTGGTCACTCATTTCCTCCTTGGTTCTACCTCAATTCTGCCTGACATGTAGGATGAAAATGATTTTGACCTATAAATTAATTTTAAATCTCAGGATTAAATGTGCTGTGCAGAAGAACTGGATATTATTATCCCCCCAAAAATGGCAATTCAATTACTCAAAAATCAAAGTGCCCTCTATATTCTCTTTATAGGCAAAAAATCGTGGAAAGAATAATGTTCCCTCCAACTCTTATTTTCCAGCAAAGCTTTTTTATGTATCTCAACGATGGTCTTTAGGGTTTTCTTGCAGTGCCTTAGGGGACAAAATAAAATAAGGTAATGCATGCACACAGCGAGGGAACAGATTAGATTTTTTTTTTCCATAACCCATTGCTATTTAAATGAGATAATCTGATCTAAGCAGAGCACCAGAGGCAAGAAGGGTGATGAAGATAAACTCAGAGATCATTACTTTAAATTCTGTGTACTTGCTATAGGGATGTACAACAACCATCTCCTGACATCACTGAAATGTAAACATTATTTGATATGAATATGTTAGGAAAGAGCCTTCACTTTCTGGATTAAAGATGTAGGCAGGATTTTGGGAAGCTGAAATGAACAGACCTGTCCAACGTGCTCAATAAAATAAAATAATTGTCTCTTCACACCAAAATTCTCTCAGGTTTTACTCCTATGGCTGCTCCTGGATTGTGCTGCTTCCTCTGGAGCTGCTGTGCAAGGCAGGTTGCCAAGAATATCTCAATGAGGCAGAATTTTATTTTTATTTTTAATATATTTCTGTCCTAAGCATCCATCAGATGCACCTCAGGCTGTTCTTTGGGTGTGGTGCCAGGTCAGGTTCTCCATCAGGCTGGAGGAAATTTCCTCACCTCTCTCTCTCTCTGGTCCCTCCATTCTCTCCTGTGTCAATAAGGAATTACCTCCTGGTTATTTCAAGGGTCTGTCTTCCTCCTGGACAGCTGATCCCAATTTTCTGTGTCCCTCCTGTTCCTAAAAGGAAATGGCTCCTCTTTGACCTGATTCCTGGTGGCTTCTTCCCTTCAAAGAAATCCATGCGTGGAGAGGCGCCCTTTGCCACTGTCCTTGGTTCTGCTGATGCTCCTGGCCCCACCTTGGAAGCAAAGGGGATTTCCAGGATTAAAGACAAGGAAAAAGCAGAATGGCAGTGAATTCTACCAGGCTGTGGACAACAGGAATATTCCAAGGCAGTCTGACCTGCATTTGGAAATGAGGCATCAGCTGTATTTTCACACAGCCCTTTGGCTCCTTGCCTCCAAACCAAAACCAAGATGCAACCCCAACCTCCCAGGCTGGGGTTTTGGCCCATCATTTTGAAGCTGTTAAATTAGAGAGAGAGACATTTCCTGATGCAAAGTGTCCTGATCCTCCTCTGGGTCACAGCAGGATGAATATTGAATACATCACATCCCACACTCTGCCTGCAGCATCTGGCAGATTTATTGTTGGCATAACAGCACCTTTAGGGATGGAACAGCACACCATATATTTTAGGACAAGTGACATCTTTGCTATTTCTAACAGCAAAATGTGGAGATGAACTAGTCCAGCCTGGAAATGTTAAGGCTTCCCTGAACAACCAGAAGCATTTGGAGATCTGCAGATGAGTCAGACAATGATAATAATTAGGTGTCCCTTAGACAGCATGGAGGTTTCCTGGTTTTGGGAGATAAAAATCTGCATTTCTGTAAAGGATTTGCAAGGCTGTGGCAGGACATGGCTGGTACTGCAATGTCCCTCCCAGGAGAGGCAGCAGTGACATTTGAAGAACTTTCTCTCCGTGCTGGGGGGTGCCAGGAGGTTCAGCTCATTCCCCAACATCAGTGAACAACAAACCAATCCCTGGTGGAACAGAGCCAGGAAAAAGGGAACCTCATGCCCTCAAGATACTCTTTTAGGGAATGTGAGGGGGTCTGGAGCTTCCCACCAGACAGACACAAACCCACCTCAGAGCTTTGCCCTGGGTGGGCACCAGTGCCACTCACATTCCCCAAGGATTTATGTCCTTGGGAATTATGTCCAACATTCCCTACCATGGGCTCACCCAACAGAAGAATCCCCCTCCTTGTGCCTCATCTCCCAGCAAAATCCCTTTGTGGAATTCCATGGATGTGCTGGAGAAGAGGTGAGAGCTCAGCTGCTGCTTCGAGGGTGCACTTCGAGATTGGAGCCTGCATTGATTCCTCTGTCAGGGAAATTTTATTTACGGTTCCTGGAGTGAGGTGGAGATGCTGCAATTCATGGGTGTGATCCACCAGAGTTTTATGTTTTCTGTATGGTTCTAGTGTCTGAATTCTTTAGTCTGAAAGGCTTTGTCTATATCTATGCTGGTTAAAATAATTATTGCTTCCTAATCTTTTCAATTAGTTGCTTTACATTATTTTTTTTCCCTTTTATTTAAATTTTACATTATTTCTTCTTGTTTCATATCAAACCATTTTATCTCCCAGCACAAAAGGCTCATTACCTTTTTAAAATAACATCCTGGTACTTTAGAAGTAATTTTTTTTTCACTTTTTTGTTGCAACAGCTTCAAAGACAATTCAATTTTACTTTATTATCACTGCCAAGAAGTTGAAATTAGCAGGTGATTTAGCACAGCAAATATTTTGAGCATTTTCTATTGTCAACAATGGCAAATTTCAGTATAAAGACATTAAACTTAGGAAGGCACAATAATATATTACTGAAACACTTTATTGAAGCACAAAATTTTCAAGGAAAATTGCTGGTTTTAAGTATTTGCTTAAACAAAAAGTCGGTTTAGGTCAGATTTTAGAGATAAATTGTTCCCAAAAAAGGGCTGAGGACATGGCACATGTTGTCCAGAGAAGATGAATTTTGAGATTCCCAATTTTAGAGTTACCAGCATGGATTTTTTGGTGTTTGAGAGCCAAATTCACTCCCTTTTTATCTCCAATACACCAAAGCTTCAATTAAAGAACTGACCCTTGAAACCTTAGATTTTATTATGGAGAGAATGATGGCGATAAAATCAGGGAATCACTGAAGGGTTTGGCTTGGAAAGGACTTAAAGGATCATCTACATCCTACAGGAAATAGAGAGAAACCCAGCTGAAGTCTAATTTTCCACTAGCAGAAATGAGAATTTTTTTTTCCAGAAATCAGAACTTGGAAATGCAAAAAAAACCCCCAAACAAACCCAAGAAAAACCAACAAAACAAAAAATAAGACTACAAAAAAACCCAACAAAAAAACCTAAAAAACTTCAAAAAACCAAACCAAACAACCAAAAAAAAAAACCAAAAAAATTAGCTCTACTTTATTTTGACAAGAAAACCTGGACCAACCCCCTGACATGCATGAAGATCTTGCCCACAAAAAAATTTTTTTAAGTGCTGTGAAAATATCTGCAACTTCCACATAATCACAGGCTGATCATCCCTCCCATTGTTTGCAGAAGCTGGAAAAGAAAACGTCTGGGATTATTGATTTGCTACTTCTTTTTTCATTTAGCACCTATTGATCGCTGTTTATTTGTGAGTTTTTTTGTTGGGCAGGAATTAACATTGAAAACATCTTGGAATTCACTGTGTTCCCACCGACTTGACATTCCTAGGGAAATCTTGCTGCCACAATTTCACTCCAACTGGGTGTTTCAAAAATCAGTGTTTTCTCTTCTAACCTCTTGACAGCAAAAAAAAAAAAAAAAAAGCACTTTTTTTTAATGTATTGTTAAAAAAAAAAAGCAGCTTTTAAATGTATTTTTAAAAGTGCTTTTAAAAAATCTATTATTATTATGATGGTTGGCACTTGCCTGGGACAGAAAATGTGGTTGTCACAGAGTTTGAGCTCCCAGAGTCATTTCCAACCCCTCAGGATGATTTAGGCTGTGGTTATGGTGCCTACATTACAAAAATAAACCTCTTGGGGTTGGGAGGTGGTTTTTCATCCCTATCTGCAAGAGGAAATTTTGTGATTGCCACAAAAAAATTGCTTGTGGAGTGTGGCAGCCCTGGGAGGGTCGGAGGGAAATAGGGATGGGTTATTGCAGCTGGATGGGTGGAAGTGTCTGGGGTAGCTCTGAGCTGCTCCTGAAGCTGCCACAGCTGGGCCATGTGCAAAGCACTTCTTTCATTGCTCTTGTGATATTCACATCCCAGTTTTCCCAGTTTTGCCTCCCAAAACAATGAAAATCACAGGCCAACCACACATTTCCCAGGAGACTGGATTTTAGTCCTGAGCCAGCCAGTAGTAATGTGAATGGATTCTTTTTATTTACCTTATGCTTGTTTTTCACCCTCCAGAACACCCCTTTTCTCCATTATTCCATTCATATTTAGGATTAAACTCCTTAAAAAAATTAAAAAATGAAAAGCAGTGTTTCATTGTCACGGAATCACACAGTTCCAGGATCTGGAGGAGCAGCCCCACATGCACCATGTGAGGATTTATCTCAGTAATTGCTGTGGTTGCTGGCACAGTTATCACCATTAACACCCACAGGCAGGTAAAGCTCTCTGAGGCTTCTCTTGCAGGAGGTGAGAGGGGAGCCAGAGGGCAAATTTTGAGTGTGGAGGCAGAGTTCAGGCACAGAGGGGACCTGCAGCCCCCATTTCCCCGGGTCTCTGTTTCCCCTCGTGTGCCAAACCCACCCAGAGCTGCCAATCCTTGTCCTATGGGTCAGACACTGCCTAAATTCCCTCCTGGTTTGAAGCAAAAGGAGAAATTATAAACTTTATTTTGATAGATTTGATTTTTAGACCTTGGTAGAATTTTAGCAATAGCACGTTTTCCCCCTTCTGGTTATAGCATAACCAGTATTTTGTCCTGTGTTCAATATTAATATCTGCTTTATTGTTCTATTCTAATTACAATCTCATTATGAAAGGGGCCCTATGTTTTCCTGTGACAGATATTGCATCTCATTGTTAGTGGATCTTGGTTATTCCATGCTTAATGTTATTAATAATTTGTAGCAATTGGATTGGAATTAGAATATTACTTTTCTAAATCACTTTTGCTGCTAATTAAGGCACTGTGTGTGACATTGTTTCACTCCAACCATCATTGTCCTGCTTTTCAGCCTCCTCTAATTACCTGTAACTCACTCATTTCCACTTAGAAATCAGGTCTTTTAATCAAATTCCTTCGAGCTTTGCCCTGGTGGGAGCTGCTCTTGGTGGGAATGAAAAGTTCTCGTGGACAAAGATATTTGTAATGACAAATTCACCTTTCACTGCAGCCCCGGAGCTCCTTAGAAACAGAATAATTGTTCTCAATGCTTCCAAACACAATAGAAGGAAGGAGGGTTCTGAGGGAAAGGTGAAAGATGACTGAAAAATTCCAACTCTTCCAGGTATCAGCAAGGAAATCGCTGTAGCTTTCAATTGTCTTCCCTGCACAAAACAGCTGGGAGATCAGATCTGTCACACTGTTTGCTGGGCTAATCTTTCCTCTGAAGCAGCAGCATCACTTCGTTATTTGCCTGGGAACTTTGCTCACTTTGGCTGCCAAACAAACGGAAGACACACAGAGGTCATGCTTGAGTCATGAGTGAAAACTCACATTAATGGCCAGGGGCCATCCTGGTGTGTGGCTGGCATTAGCAGGACTCTCTCTCAGCGACAGAACCTCTGACATCTCCTGAATATTGCAGCAGGCTGAGGAAAAGCAGGGAAAAAGGGTTTCTTTCTGTGCAATTCTTTCTGCAGCCATTTTTGGGGAGTGTAAAAAAGGTGTAAGGAAGGTGCTGGAGCTGTTCTGCAAACAAATGTGCACACAGGCAGCAGCTGCACCTTTCTTTTGTCACGGAATCACAGAGGCATGGAATGGTTTGGGTTGGGAAGGATCAAAAAGCCCCTCCAGAGTCACTCCCTGCCATGGCAGGGACACCTTCTACTGCCCCAGGTGCTCCAGCCCCATCCAGCCTGGCCTTGGGCACTGCCAGGGATCCAAGGGCAGCCCCAAATTCTCAGGGCACCCCGTGCCAGGGCTGCCCACCCCAGCTCCAGCAGCATCCCTGCATCCCAGGGATTCAGGCAGCACTCCAGCAGCATTCCAAAGGCAGTGGAAGGTTATTCCCATGGGAGTTATTTCTGTGCGTTGATCTCCAGTCTGGGTGGGTTGTTTGCCACAGGATTTCCTTAAAAGCAGATGCAAAGCTCGTTGTCATCCTGGAGAACTGCCCGGGGAAGGAGCAGCCTGTAAGAAAGCAGCTTGCTGTCCCTTGGAGCACTGCTGGGTTGGGTTGGTTTCACTGCCCAGCAGTGCTCAGGCTGCCACTCCTCCCTCCCCAGCCTTGGCAGAGTCTCCATCTCAGTGCCCTGAGCTCACCCTGGAAAATTCAGAGTGCTTCAGAGTAAAATCTATCCAAACTTCGGCTTACCTGCTCGGAAGGCTTTTCCCCCAGCCCCATTGTGATTTATGGAGTGCAATTTCTTCATCCTCTAACATTGTCTCACTTTATACACCTATGCCAAATCAGTTTTGATGATTTATTACTTTTCCTACAGCTTATAAAAAAATGGGTATCAATACAATGCCAACAAAACTGTAGGAGTTAATCTCTATTAATTTATTGAGCATTAATCAGATTCATATTTCAGTCATATTAGTCTAAAGCTACAAAAATCACTGATGGTGTAATGCAGCTTAAATCAGAATATAATGTGATACCTCCAACTTCTATTTAGATTTATTCTGTTTTACACTGAATATGGCAGGAATAAAAGACTTTTCTCTGTGTCTTCCTTGTACATTTGTGAGCCTGCAAAACACAAATAGTTTGCTCAAGGCCAGACAAAATGTAACAATTTATGCAATAGATATTGAATTCATATTTGCCTGACAAGTGACCTTATCAGCTATAACTTGTCATTTCCTAATTAGTCTACATTTGTTTTATTCACTCAATTAACCCCCAGCCTCTCCAGGAGATAGGTTGGCGATACACGAAATTATGTGTGGTGTTGCAATTAAAATGGTGCTGCACATGTACTCCACAAATTTGCCTTAAAGAAAGGTAAACCTCATTAATATCCCACCAGCCTGACTGCAAATTAAAATGGTTTTATTGCCAGTGATGCTACTGACTTTCAGTGCTCACTGGCAGGGAACAACAATGTCTTTTCTTCCGAGAATCTAAAAATAATCACATAAAACTAAGAGTGCACAGTGAGATTTAGAGGGCAGAAATATCTATGTGTTATTAAACCTCTCCTTCCCAGAGAAATACCCAAGTTTTTCATTAAAAAAAAAAAAAATTGAAATGTGAGCACCGAGAATTTGTATGGAAAAGAACAAAATCCTATGAACAGAATCCAGCTTGACTCATATTTTGTGCCTTGAAATAACTTGGGTTAAGAGTTTTGGATAAAAACCTGTGGTTAAATGATCAACAGAAATTCATGCAAACTTTAAGGAAACCAAACCTGAATCAAGATTTCTCCCCCAGTTTGATGTGTGGAAAATGCTTGTGCGTATACACAACTAATTTATAGGAGACATTGAGACAAGAGAACTGTTGTCAGCCCAAAGGTGGGTGTCCACTCAAGTCAAAATAATCAAACATACATTTATTGTATTGCACTGACATTTTGCCCAGATGTCTGCATAATTTTCAAGATATTAGGGATGTGAAAACAGAAGCACAGAGCAAATGAATGTGGTGAAATAGGACGTGTTGTAAATTCAGTCGGGTGCAATCATTGAGGAGAGGGAACATGGAGCACCCTCCTCTCTTTGCTTGGAAACTCTGCAGTGTAAATCTCCTGAAATTAGAGCTGAATCCATCACTGATTGTGTCATTGCTCAGAAATAGGGCCTGGAGCAGATCTGTCAGAACTCTGCTGGTGCTGCGCCGCGGGCACGGCGACCATCGCTCAGGAGAACACAATTCCCAAGCCAAGCAAATGTGTTCCCAGCAGCCTGGTGGGACAAGGTCTGCTGGAGATGGATGGCACCAGGGACACTGGAAGGTGTCCCTGCCCATGGAAGAGGGGAACTAGATGTGATTTAAGGTCCTTCCAACCCAAACCATTGTTTACCTCAATGATTCTACGATCCAGCCTGAATTCAACACTTGCCCTTTTTGTCTTCACATTCTGAAATTCTCCAGCACTTATATATCACTCTATTTAATTTGTTTTATAATCTCACCCATATATTATTTTCACTTTTTTTGGGTTTCATCTTTGCATTTCATTTCATTTTGTCTTTGCATTTATTACATTTCACTGCTCACATTACCCCACAATTTTATCACTCTGTCCCAGCTCAAGCGATGAAAAGCTGCCCCTACATTGAGCGTCCTCCTTTCTTTGGCATCAAAACACTTTCCATTTGTTTCCTCCCTCAGTCTGCTGCAGTTTGAATTCCACCAGTGGCAGAGATGAGATGACTAATCCAATTTCCCTCTATGCAAAGAATCCTCTTGCATTTCTCTCTGCACTTCTACTTTTTCCCTGAATAGCCGTCATTTAATGCCCCGTTATCTTGGATGGCACTCATTTAGTGGTTTATTAAGCAGTAATTCAGCAGCCTGTTATCAGTTCCTACTAGAGCTGGGGAAAATATGCCAGCCAAGTAGGCGAGATTTCCGCAGAATTACAGCAGTTTTGTGATTTTTGGATTAGAGAAAAATTACCCCAAAGTAATAGATATGAAATGTTTTCCCTGCATTTCATTATTGGCCCGGTGCTAAAGCTCCCATCAGGCTATTCCTACTGTAGATTGTCTGATTTTTATTTCTGTTTCCAACCCAAGCAGCAAAATTCTACAAAATCACAGAGAACTCAATGGACTGAGAAGTCCTAAATCTGGACTCACTTTTTCTCCTGCACTTATATCCTTGTTGCATGTTTGCAGGTGGGAAAAAGACATAAATTAATTTTTTAGAGCTTCTTAAAAACCAGGGAGTTGATGTGAAGTAATGGGCAAGGGTAGAAGCCAAAATGTAGAGGGATCAATGTAAATCCCAGCTGGAAAAAAAATGGGTTTGTGAAATAATTTGGATGATAGAATAGGTGAAGGCTTGATTGGAAATTACAACTTGTAAAAGCTGATGAAAATAGTATTTTTAAAACAATAAATCATTCCTGTTTCCTATCCTGTTTGGATTTTAACCAATAATGAAAGTAGAGATAAAAGGGAGGGGGGGGAATGGTGATGGAACAGCTGAACTGGCACTGGCCAGAGTTAGGGAATTTTTCATGTCTGCTCATGAAAAGCATTTCAGGTTCTGGTTTCCCTCTGGAAACTTGCACAGGAGGCACAGGAGGACAAATGTTTCAAGCTCTTCCCATGGCCTGGCATTCTGTGTTTTCCAGGCTCCTCTCCAGGGTGAGAGCCCTGGGAAGGGTTAAGAGGGACACTCAAACCCCACTTTGGGGCTGCTGCTGTGTCTGTGCAGCTTCAAAATGGTGCCAAATACAGACATCAGGAGGGGACAGGCACTGTCTGAACAGGATAATTTCCAGTTTTCCCTGGATTTTCAGCCTGCTGACATGGCCAACATTCCCACCTCACGTGTCCCTGGCTCACAGCCCTTCCTGCTGACCCTTCCCTTTCCAGCTCTGCTCCAAGGCAGAATTTCACTGCAGCCCTATCAGCCTGAACTCCCCCCTTCTTTCAGCTGGGTTTTGTTTTGTTGTTTATGCTGTCATTTCTTTATTTTTTTTTTCCAGAGACCACATCAGATAAAGGTCATTTTTTCCTTGAATGGAAAAGCACAGTGATTTTGACAGTGAGACATTCCCAGCTTGCTCTACATCAGAAATGTTGATATTAGCTCCTCTAAAATAGAGAGTAGAGACAAAAATTGCCTGAGCAACTCAATGGCTGGCAGTCATTTCCCCAAAAAAGAGCATTTGCAAAGTTATGCTTGTGACTTTTGCTAATTCCAGGGTGCCATTACTGGAAGGATTTTAACTTCATTTGCGTTTGCTCAGGGAAAAAAATAAAAAGATCATCATGAAGGTATTAAACAGCCACAAAAGATGATGGCTTCAAATAGTGTCTTTTGGCTGATCCATAATAATTTGCTTTGGCAATTTTATTGGGGAACATTAAGGCTGATCACTAACTCTGTGTTCCTAATTATTTCTGAAATATTGTGCTGTTTTCTGTGCTGAAATGCAGAATGAGCAGAGCAGTGGGCTGGTTGGGATTGCAATGTTCTAACTGGGTTTTAATCAATGAGTGATAATGAGAGCTTGTGTTTTGACTTTCCCTTCTTAATTGCCAGTAATAAAGCAGATCCTCATTGATGATATTTAGCAGAGTTCAGTTTCATTCATCTCAGTTTATTCTATTTATTTTGAGAGTGCCTGGGAGCTTTCAGCATGCTAGACACAATAACAGAATATTCAATGCTAATTATATTTTCCTTGCCTGATATTTTCCACAACAGAGGATGATGCTGCCTTTTCCTGGGAAGGGATTGCACCTCCCTGTTTTCAGCAGGTTTCTGGAATGCAGGAGGAGTCAAAGGATAAAACCATGTCCAGTAAAATCCCAACCACATTTTGCTATTTAAATCTCTATTTTCCTTCTGTTGGCCCTGATAGTTGAGATTTTTTTTTTGGTGGTTTTTTTTGGGTTTTTTTTTTTTGGTGTTTTTTTTTTTTTTTGCCAGGATGCCAAAATAAGAATTAAACATAAATATTCTCAAGATGAGGCACATCTACAAGGGTTGCTGGCCAGGAAAATTCATCTTACCCAAACAGCCATAAAAAAGCCACACAAGGTCTGATCTTTCTCAGGCAGATCTTCCCTGGCCAACTGTCAATTTTACAAACTGATTTCTGGCTAAGAAAGACCATTTTTTTCCTAAAAGTTTTAGTTCCAAATTTAGCTTTGATCCTTCAAATGGATGCCTAGTACTGTGATGACAAATGCATGCGAATCAGTCAGTCAATACAATAAATATTTTGATAATATCCACCCTGAATCATCTAATTTTAATCAGGACCTGCCTTAGGTTTAAAATGTTTTAAATATCCCTTGCATTCCTCTTCAATTATATGTAAGAAAATAAAGAGTTTTTAAACCTTGCCTGGATCATTGCTTGAGATGATTTATAGCCCAAGATTTTCTTCCTGAGCTATCAATCATCTGAAAGCAAGAAGTAGGTGGCAGCCTGAAAATTCTATATCAGATCTTTCTGTCCTGAGGAATTTTTGCCATGGCAGTAATTTGGGCTGCAAAAATAAATGGTCTCCACATGTTTTTCTATTATCTTCATGATCTCAATTATTTCTAAGTGTTATCCCAGGATATAAACCTTGTTATCTATATATAAAATTGTCACTGATGTCAGGGTCTTACAGCTAATTCCTGACTGGTTTAATTCATGCTTCTTACTAGTGAGAAAAACAAGCATCTGGGAAGGAGCCATTTTGTTCCAGTAATTCAAAATAAATAAACCAAATTTAAATAACTTGTACAAGGAGCTTAAACACCCACCTGCATTACAGTGCTGTAGAATGGAGATTGTATCTGGATTTCTACAAGGTCTCAATGCTGCAGAACCAAAATTCAGCTTCACATTACAACAATTTTCCTGTTGAGCATAAGTGGGAATTACCAAGGGTGGCCTCTGGAAACACAGATGAATCACTACTTGCTTTAGTAAATTCAAACTATTTTCAAACCAGCCTATTCCATGATTTCTCTCCTGGCTAGATCTTTGAGTGCAGCAATTGTCCCTTGTTCCTCTCTGTCTCCAGAGTCCCTGGGTGGGAGCAAAGAGCTGCAAAGACTCAAATGAGTCTGAATTTTCCCCAAATTCCTTTATTTTTTTCCCTCATTTTCCCCGTAAGCAGAACTGCAGTTTCTCATGTCGTTATGTGCTTATTCAAGTCAATGTTTGACTCTCTCACATTGACAGGGCATCTATCAATGGAATTTGGGAGTTATCACACAGAGTTCCAATGACAAAAATCATCTGAGCTTAATTACTCCCCACCCTCTAAGAGAGCAAAGCACAGTTACATTTTAAACAGAGAAAAGTTAGAGAGAAAGAAAGTGCTGGCTTTCTTTAAGTGGCAGGATATTAAATGATATAGCTGTTATCTTCTCCTGTAGCATAAATTATTGAATTAAGTCTTCAGTCAGTTTGGCAACAGTGCCAAATGAATATTACAGGAGTACAATGCAGCAAACAGAATCTGTCACTGAATCTGGGGCTCCCTCAGAACTGAAATCACAGTGAACAAAATGCTCATGCACTCGATTGGAAAAGGTTCATTATTATTTATTCATCTTGCCTGGTAACACAGAAAACTAATGAAATTTCATTGAGAAGGGGGCACGTCAGGATTAGTATCCATCAGAAAGGCACATCCCTCCAACTTCATCAGGGATATTTGTCTCCATAATTAGATGTCTGTTCCACCAGAGTTCTCCATCTGAAGGACATGCCCAAGTTCATGGCATGAAACAAATCACCCACACTAATGAAAAGATGATTTTCACCTCTTTTATTTCACCTGTCTGCAACTCCCACAATAGCACAAAGTCTTTGGGAAATCGTTTCATAAAGCCAAAAAAAAGTCAGGCCCAGGTAGGAATTTCAGCACTGTTGCTTACATGTTTGTTTATTTTTCAGTAAAATATTCCATTATTAATACAGGTGACACATTGTGTATTTATAGCCCTTCTCCTGGAGCACCTTTCCACACATCCCCACAATGAATTGTTCATAAATCTGTGCTCATCTCCAGTCAAAAGCTTAAATCAGTGAAGCTCCACTGAATGCTCTCCACAACCCATCCATTAGGAGCAATTTTCCTCCTCTGCAATGTGAACTCCTGGTCTGGAATCTTTAGGGAATATTTGGGGGTTTGTATGGAACATGGTATCCTGTAAATCTGAGGTTTGATTGCTGTGCCTGGGATGATATCAGGAGAAAATGTCATCTTTTGGCATTTAGGGATCCATCCTAAATTATTTTGGGATCAGAATGTGTATATCTCTTAGATGGGTAATAAATTTGCTGCTACCCAAATATATTCCTAAAAAGTGTTGAAGCAATCCTGGTTATTATAGAACTTTTAAAAACTGTTGGGAGTATTACATTTTGACAAAATCTTTTGTCACTATATATATTTAATTGAAAAAGGCTCATAATTCTCGTGACTACGACAGTTTTTGCATAATACTTCCTTAATTATCACCTGTGATATATTACACCCTAATTTTCTATGCTAGGTTCTGACAATAACGGTTATATTAGGAATTAAATCTGTATTTTATGGCTTGATAGTATGTTTTCACACCCAAGGAAAATATGCAGTCAGTCCATAACCTGAGCATGTTGTTTGCTACATCAACCTCAGCTCACCCTACCTGCCCCACCATAGAGATCCTGTTTAAACAACAAAAAAAATATTGGAATATTTGACCCATGTCTCAAGGAAAAAAAAATTTACAGGATGCAGAATCGACTTCCTGAAAACATTTCAAATTTTTGTGCCATTTAAGGCTGGAGGAGCCCTGATTAAAGAAAGGTTTTAACTCCAAACTCAAATCAAGCGTGGGGCTCTTCCAGTGAGCCACAGGCAACTTCCATCCATCACACATGGGGAGAGGGGACAAAGGAAGGGGCACTTGGAGTGCCAGCTCCTGGGAAATGCCAGATTCCAGCTCTGCCTCCTTTCACCTGCTTGCCCTCGTTACTTTTCAAATCTCAGGGCAAGGGTGTAATTTTCCCACTCTCTCCCAGATGAAATGGCCTCAAGTTGAGACAGGGGAGGTTTAGATTGGATATTAGTTGAAATTTCTTTATGGAAGGTATTCTAAAGGATTGGAACTGGCTGCCCAGGGCAGTGGTGGCATCACCACCACTGGAAGTGTTCAGAAGAAGTGTGGATGTGGCAGCTGAGGACATGGCTGAGTGGTGATGTCTTGTAAATGCAGGTGAACCTGGTGGGAAGAAATGGCAATGTCTGACTCCAGTTCAGAAAGCTGAATGATTTCTTTATTATAACTGTACTATAATACATTAATTTACTATTTAAAGGAGATACTAAAACTACAAACCTACTGGTTCTAACTCCCATATCTCACTCACTCACAACTCCTGACCCTCTCTGAGAGCCCAGCCCCAGGTGGGTTGGATTGGCCATCAGCTCAAACAATCCTCACCAGAATCCAACCAAGCACTCACCCCAGGGAAACAATTCTCCAAACACATTCCACATGGGAAAAACAAGGAGCAGAAATAGAAATGGTTTTCTCTTTCTTTCCTCTGTGCTCCTCTATGAAAAAATCCTGAGAGAGAGAAGAACGTGCCTGCCACATGTGAGGTGCTGGGATGGATGGAGTTGTTGCTGTGGAAGTCTTTTCCAGCTGCAATGAATCCATGATTCTGTGCCTCACACTCTTGGCTGTCATCTTAAAGACAGTTCCATTTATAAACCCTGGGCTAGAATGCCAAATTCCTCATCATTACTGAGAGTTGTTCTGACTTCAGCAGTGCCAGGACTTCCCCCCCTGTGCCTCCTCACTGCCTCCCCTTCTCCCAACATCACAGGGAGCTAAATGTCTCCCTGGTTTGCTGTCTGCTAGCAGGGACACTGTGGAATTCCACCAACACTCTCAATTTGACTCTTTCAATAGCAGCTGAGCCTTGAAAGGAGCCCTGTGTCTCTGGAGCTCTGCACATCAATATCTGAAAGGAGAAAACACATGAAAGTGGAAGGCCCTTGGGGAAAATCCTGCAGGTCTTAGGTTGCTTCCTCCTGCTCAAACCTACAAGAGTCAATCTGCCTTTCTGTGTGTTGCTGCTTCACTCTCAGAGAGCTGGGTGGCACTGGGAGGGACAGAGGAAATCCTCCTGGCAAGCTGTTTTTCTTTCCACACAACAATTTCATGACCATTTTTCTGCTTCATCTTTCCCCATCTTCTCTCCCAGTAAAATCTGACTCCTTGAAGGGATGTGTGTTACTTTAGGTGGTACCAGCAGTGTCTCATCCATTACCCCTCATTTTGTGTGGATATTCTCTGTTCAGTCAGAGAGAAAAAGAGAAAGATTTCTGCCAGGCTAAGCCTGGGGAGAAATCTGGGAGGAATGAAAAGAATTTATTATCTTATTTTCTGTTCATATTGTTTATAGATATGTTCTACCACACTGACTTAAGTCCAAGTCTACCAATCAGGTGAAATGGTTTTACTTTAAGACCAATGGAATTAATGTTCAGGGTGTTCTCTATAAAAGAGAGAAGTGCTTTTGAATAAAGATCATTCTTTGCCTTCTGAAGATGGAGTTTCTTCATTCCTATCTCTGCCTCAACAGTGACAGTTTTGCATCTGTCAGGCTCCTTTTAAAGTCCTTGAGCTCCCTGGTCCAGGCCTTTGAGGAGGGAAATAATTTCATTCTGCTTCTGACAAGATTCAATCAAAAACCCCAGTGCTCTTTGCAGGGAAACACTCCGTGGCATTTAAAAATCTGTGAACCCCATAAACTCCCTGTCTTCCAATTACAAATTACCTGTATCTTCAGCTGAAAAATTAAACGGATTTTTAATAAGTTGGATTTTTCATAGTTTTTCTGCTGTCTTTAGAAGAGGGAAGGGTCTAATTCACCTGTCCATCCCTTTTGCTGGAGCTGACAAGTGTTTTACTATCACACTGATTTAAAAGACGCCTCTTAATCAGGTGTCAGCTTTGGCCCATAAAGTCATATTAATGTTTTGGATCAGATATGAAGCTCTATCTAAGGCACATTAAGAAAGATTCATTAGAAACTCACTACCCCTGGAATTTACAGCCTTCCTGGAACTTAATAGCCTGGATAAATTCCTCCTTATCTGGTTTGCTTATGTGAATTATGGCAGTTTTGCATTTAGAAGCTTCTCCTTATGATGTTCCATAAGGACTCGCTGATATGGTACATCCAGAATCATGGAATGGTTTGGGTGGGAAGGGACCTTGAAATTCATTCCCTTTCACCCCACAGGGACACCTTCCACTACCCCAGGCTGCTCCAAATCTTGTCCAGCCTGGACTTGGACACTCGGAGGGATGGGGCAGCCACAGTTTCTTTGTTCTCCCAGCCCACCAGAATTCCCCATTCCTGCTCCTGGAGCAGTGAATCCTCTGCAGTTTGGCTCCTTGGAGCTGATTCTCCCAGGCAAACCTAAAACCTCTCCCTGCAAATAGATCATGATGTTTCTGGGGCAATCTCAATTTCAGCAAACAGATTTTATCTGCTTTCACCAAGCAGCTTGGAGTGATGGTAATTCCAACTCCGCTTTGCAAAAAATCCTAATGGGAAGGAAGATCCGTGCAGCAAAGGGATCAAAGTCAGCTAATTTACAGTATTGCCTACTGAGTTATCCATATTCACATTACAGCCTGGGCCTGGGCCAGCCTAAACTGCTCTTGGGATGTTCTCCTTTGCATTTCCAGCTGGGCAAAGACCTCAGGAGCTGAATATGAATCCAGCCAGAGTCAGAAACAGGGAAGAACAGGGAGCAGGATTAGGCTGGAAATTAAGTTGATTAAGTGTGAACTCCAGATTTGCTCTTCTTCCTGTCTGGATGAGGAAGAGCATAAATATAGAAATATTTATTATGCTGAGTAAAACCTCTTGAACTCCATTTGACAGGAATATCAGGGTGTGGCATAGCCATCTTTATTGTCCATAAAGCAGCAACTGGAAGCACTGGGACACCCCTTCTTCTTCCATAATTATGGAAAAATCAGGCTTCCTCCTCTTCCATTAGCACTGTGTAAATGCCTGGGTTGGCTGAAGACAATATCATGTAATGGATGAAGGAATGATGATTCATTTTCCTGCTTTAGCTTTGAATTCAGGCTGGCATAATTATGGTTTTTATGTAGATCAAACTGATTTGGCATCTTAAAGAAATACATTTTAAGTTCTTATCAAACATTCCATAACAAGAGTTTATATTTACTTTCAAGCACTATGATGAGGACTCACACACAATTCACACAATTTTTATGTATAGAAATGATACATTTAATCAAATACTCATATTCTAATCAATGTTTTTAAAAATATGAACTATTTAAACCTTAACAAAAGCAAACAGCCCCACGAAAATGCATTTGTCATGTGTATCTCTGGAGAAATCCTGGTGATTGTATTGAACCTGGAGGATGGAGAAGAAATATAGGGCCATTCTCTATAGGAAACACAAAAGGATGCATCAGGAAATTAGAAATGACCAGCTTGACCTTTTCTATAAATAAGAGATGGACTCCTAGGACACCATTGGCTCTGAGAGTGCACATCATTTCTCACAAATTTGATGTTATTCTCTGCTGCAGATCAGCCAGCGAGGAAAGGATATTAAAGAGAGAACAAAACAACAGCAAGAAGCTGCCTTTACTAAAATTCATGGGTGGTATTTTTGTGACAGGGACTGTGACATGTCCACTGGAAAGGAGCTGTTAAATATTGTGTCCTTATTCTACACACTAAGGGCATGAGAAGGGGATATAAAATTAAGATATTCAAGAGTCTGCAAATGACAAATGAGTCTAAATTCCGTTTAGGGAAAAAACATGGGAAATTAATTCCAGGTTTACCAAAATATTTACATTTTTATGAGGTGAAGTAGGGGTTTTTATGTACATCAGGTAGTTCACCACTTGCCCAGATGGGTACAGGGAATTAAAATGAAGAACAATGATCCCTGGGTCATTCTGTGGCTTCAGAAAAATTTCTCCCTGGCAGGTCTGGGAAGGTAACGAGAAGGACTGAGGAAATGAACCCAGAAGGGAAGCAAATTCCTCCTAAAGAAAAGACAAGTCAAAGGGTCAATTGTGGAAAGAGTGAAAAATGAAGTCTTCAAATTTGTCAAGGGCCTAAACCCAGAAGAGTGGCAGGACAAGAAACAAAGATTATTTAAGCAACCCAGAGAGCTGCTCTGCCTTGCCCTCGTGGTTTGCTGAACAAATCTCCCCTGCTCCCCAGAACAAGGAAGATCGCCATGAAATACAGAAATAATTCTGATTTGCCTTGCAATTAATCATTTCATTTTGGGTATGAAATAAAGGTTGATTATGTAACGCTACTCCTGTTTTAAAGGGATTGAAAACCAGAAGGGAAAAAACCCAAAACACCAATAAAGAAGCAAACAAAAACCCCATCAACAACCCTAAACCCAGGCCAGTATAAAAAAAATCATACATAAAGTACACAGAAATAATATCTCAAGGGATGGGAAGGGTTAGAGGAGAAGGAGGTGAGTGATTTCCCGAGACTGTGCTGTGAGCAGGGAACACCAAAGCCAGAACCACAATTCCACAATTCCATCCTGTCCTGCTGCCAGTCCTGGTGCACAGCACAGGGTGAGGGGCACGGGCTCATGTAACCCTGGGAAACATGCAAAGCAGCTTCACTGCCACCTGCAAAATAAATCAGCAGCAGCTCAGCTCTGCGATTTTATTATCAATCAGCCTTGAAATATTTCCTCCTTAGCAGTCCCGTGCCTGGAGGTGGAGTCTCTGGTGGATAGAACAGCAGACCTGGACTTGCAGCTGAAAGCAAAGGACTCCAAAAGGACAATTTTATGTGGAAGGACACACTAAAGACATCTAATCTGAAATTATTGTTTTTCTTTCACAGGGGAAGAAACCCTTCATGGGCCTATTTTTATCCAAGAGCCATATGATATCACTTATTCCATGGGCTCAGCAAATTCAGAGATCCTCCTGAACTGCACAGCTAAAGGATATCCACTGCCATACTACAGGTGAAGTCAACCTTGGGGAAATACTGTCTCACTGTGACTCTTTGAATTGTGTTTTAGTCACTGCACCACCAGAAATAAACACCCTAAAAATCTGTTGAGTGCTCACAGCAAGAGCATACAAAGTTTAGAGTACATTTGAGGGACGAAGGAAAAACATTTATGCTGCTTTGCTATAAAGAAAATTAACATAGGAAAACAAAATAATTGAAAATCATCCCCAAAGTATTTAAAAATATACAGAATTAATTCTGAATCCACAGAAATGCTGTGAAAAATGGGAAAATGGAAGCACTGAGCATCTGTACTTGATAAAACTTCCCATACATTAATAAATGCTTGGAAAGCAGGAGAGCAACATCCTTCCCTTTTCTAATTCCAACATTTCATGTGCATATTTATGGTGTTTGTTTAGAGAAACAGCTCCAATACCTTACAAGAGTCACTTAATAAAACCTTGGTACAGAGGATTTGCTGTTTATTTGGTAACCATGGATTCATCACTTGCAATATAACTTGTTGCCCCAAGGATCTGGAAGTCCAAGTTGGATAAGAGGAAAAGCTGGGAATCTAGGGAAAAAAACAAAAAGACATTGTGCTTTCTTCAGAAAATAATGGGAAAGTAATGGTTGAGGTGAAGGAAAATTATA
The DNA here is from genome assembly GCA_003676055.1 of Chloebia gouldiae. Taxonomy (NCBI): domain Eukaryota; kingdom Metazoa; phylum Chordata; class Aves; order Passeriformes; family Passeridae; genus Chloebia; species Chloebia gouldiae. The sequence continues at coordinate 1,836,133 of QUSF01000031.1, read as the reverse complement.
TATAAAATATAAATCATTCATGCAAGGCATGAAAGGAAATTGTGTCCTATGAAATGCTCAGAGAATATTTATTGGAGATTTTAACTGCTCCTACCACAGCATTCCCTGGATATCAGCTTGGCTTTTGGACTTCATGGCTTGATTTGCCCCCAGACATTGTGTTAGGAAAGGAACCCTTAATTTCTTTAATTTATGAAAGGAATCTTTCATTTCCTTTTCACAGTGCAACTTCTCCTCCTACGAATAGAAACCCTCACGTATTTCCCAACCCATTCGTTCTCCCTGTTCTCCACATGAACATCAACTGGTTCAGGCCAGGGATTTCAAGTCTTTCCAGATCATCCACCCTTCTGTTTCATACTTAAGCAGCTTCCTAGAAAATTCCTGGACTCTTGCATCCCCCCATGGATTCCTCACACCCACAAAGAGCAGAGACAGCAGCTTCCACCAGGCAGGAGAGCTGGGAAGACTCCCCCATCCCATATTTGATATCCATATTTTACCTTCAATTTTTTCTGCCATCCATTAATTAAATTCCCTGGATTTTTTATCATCATTCCCATTTTTTTTTCTTTTGAAAAGCCTCAGTGGCTCCAGGGACGTGAGATCAACATCTGGGGATGGATCCTGGAGCCCTGAGGTCAATTAAAAGTTATCAGATAATCACTGCTGCAATTACACCACGAATTGGAGGGAATTTCTCACTTTTCTTTGATTTCACCACAGCTAATGCTGCCTTTGTCAGATAAGGATTGAGCCCATATATTTAAAGTTCCAACAATTTTAGATCAATCAAGCCCAGTATGAAATTTTAATCATCTCCTTTGCTGAGTGATGGCAAAGAACAGCAAGGATTGCTGGAAGTTTCTCTTTGATTCAGGGCTACAGAACCACTCCAACAGGAAGAAAGTTAGATACCAGTTAATTTGCCATTTAGCAGTTTTTACATCAGGAAATCTGCTCTTAAATGCCTTTTCTTGAAATAAAAAATGCTGAGCTTTTCCTAAAAGTTTTATTTTACTAGGTACTCTTTTATTCTTATAGACTTGTTGTGTAGAGTGATAACATTTTGCAACTCCTCCTCAAAATATTGTGTGTCTGAGAAGCACAGTGCAAGAATTGTGAAGAAATGTAGGTGGAAGGGCTGAGTAATAAAAATGAGACACAGTTTTCCCTTTGGAAGTAACAGAGAACACAGATTACACTGCAAACAAAAATATGGATGGAAGTATCTCTGGAACCAGTAAGAAATCTATAGAAATGTTCTGATAAACATAGTTTTACCTCTATGTCTTTTTTATAAAGTCAAAATTGTCTATATTATCATGTCCATTATTCCAGGTGTTTCCTGGTGTGATGTTGGTGGTAAATAAACACAAATTTTAAATTAGATTTATAATTTTTTGCACTTAAGCTTTTTTGGTTATAGTCTCCAGAAGGTTTATCACCAACTAATTCAATGAATTTCACTTTTTTTTTTTTTTTTACTTCCAGCCTATTCATGAACACCCTGCAGTGTTTCCAGAAGTATTTTGATATTTTTTTGTTTGAATTCAGGTGCTGTCTTTTCCTGCATTTCCATTCAATACCCAGAGCAATCCCACAGTCCTGCACTTTCACACAAGTTGGAAATTGAGGGTGTTTTCCCCTCCATAATCTTCTCAGGGAGGAGTCAATGGAACCAATAAATAAATCCAAGGGCAGCATAAGCAGCCCTTAATGTTGGTTAGAACAACATTTTAATATTTCAGCCCAACACAGAAAAGGAGATAAAAAGATTCAAATCCAATCCAAATCCAAGCAGCACGAGGATAAGTGGAGCACACAAATGAAAGGGAGGGAACAGAGCACAAAGTCTACAAGGATTGCAAATGACATCAAATATGTCCATAATCCTTGCATCAAGCTGGAGAACGATTCCCAGCAATCCCAAAAATCCACCCTGGACAAAGGAACTGCAGCCCTGCTCTCATCTCCTTTTCCCTGGAATGCTGTTCCTTGGCTCAGTGCAGATCCTGCCTCAAAAGTGGGGTGGGATTAAAAACTCCTTCACCCTCTGCTGCCTTGTTCACGGGCAAGAGTTTTTACACTTCCTATTTTCTTCCTCACTGGAAGTGCTGTACATGAAGGGAGGTTTTTGCAAATCCTTTTCCCAATTACAAGAAAGCCTCAGGTGACTTGGCAGGACATTTCCATTTGAATGCAAATAATCTAAGAAATATAGAACACAATGAAGTCATAAAAATATTGATATTTTTATTATAGCAGCACGCTGAAAGGAGAATTTATTAAATCATGTGAGCATATACCCACTCACAGTCCTCAGGCTCCTAGGGAATTGATCGATTCAGCATCAGAATACAGGAAATTTTTTAAAGTTTAAAAAATAATTGGTGAAAAAAAAAATCCAGAATGTATTTCCCATAAGTGAGGAAAAATATTTCCCAATGGTTGCATGAAAAAAATCACAAAAATACATCGATGATCTCTGCCTTAACAGGCTTATGTTAAAAATTCCCTAAAATAATTATCCAGATTTCTGTGTATTAATACACTGCAGAACACTCAAAGTTATTAAATCATTGTCTACCACATGAATTCATTAATTTGCTTCCTTCAGTGATGTAAACATATTAATTAGGGAAAAAGCCTACCCCAGGAGCTGAACCCCTGATCTATATGCAAAGTTTAATAATCATTGTACCATGGTGATTAGAATGATTATGGGGATACTGTGAAGAATTCATTTGCAGCAGCTAAGCCAGCGTCTTCACATTTGTTTGGAAAAACAATTATAGACCTTAATTGGGAGCCATGCAATGATGACAGCAGTTATTTTAGTGATTGATTCTGAAATTAAAGAGAACTGGCAAATTAAATACTAGAATATCTTAGATTAGAAAATGGAAAGCTTTAGACAACTTGGAGCATATGTAAATCCTGAATGGCAAAATGCAAACGGTAATGCCCTAAAATAACAGCAAAACCTAAACCAAGTAAAGCAAATATAAAAAAGGAGGTACAGAGGAGGAGAGGTACAGAAACACCAAAAATCAGCTGGAATTCGTAGGAAGAATTCCTGAGAGTTGAGTGTTGCACCCCAATTTTTCAGTGTGGAAGCATCCATGAAAGGGGAGAGAGCAACCCAAAGAAATGATGTCAAGTTAACAGAATTTGCTCACAGAATTCCATTGATTTCATATTAAATCAGTCATTATCTTTCAAAACAACAAGGGCTCACTTGAAGGTCAGGGTGCTCCCTGTACTCCTGGAGATTTCCCTTGGAGCACAGAATTGCCTTTCAGAGCCCGGTGTGGAAATCCCGTGGAACAAAAGCAGCTCCTGAGCACTGTGGGTGTGTGGAGAGAGGCTGGGAGGGGACTCACAAAATCCTGAGCTGTGTATCCAGGTCAGATTTCCAGGGATAAAGTGTGAGCTGGCTTCAGTTTGTTACCTGGGGGAACTGCCCTGGCTGCCAGGAGCTCTGCAAAAAGCAGAAATGGATTATTTTTATGCTGTGAGCCTTCAGATGATCAACAAGGAGATGATTTCCCCTGGTTTGGGCGCTGCCAGGAACCCAAAGTGGCAATTTTTGTATGAACCTTCCACCCAGTGGAGGGCCTGGAATCACACCCAGAGATCAACACCAATGATAAAGGCTGAGGAGGTGGCTCTGATATAAAATCAGAAGAGAATACCTGGCTGTGTAGTTTTAGGATTGCTGACCACCTGAAGAGTGGCATTAACAAACCCAAAACTTGCAGTGAGTCCTTTATCCTTCCTTTGGCCCCCACGTGAGCAAGGAGAATTCCACCCTAGCGTGACTAATGGCAAAGCCACAAGAATTCCCCTCCTGAAACACATAATATTTATTTTCTTTGAAGGAGAAATTGTATTTTGACATCTGTAAACAGCTGGGTAATATTGCAGACACAATCCATTTTCTGCTTAGTGGACTAAGGGGGACAAATGAAGATTTAAAATAGCAGTGTTCTCATCATTACATGATCAGTCTCAGACGTGCTGGATAAAAACTTCCCTCTCAGCTCTTGTTCTGCCCTCTGAAGTGCAATCCCTCCTGATCTACATCTCCAAAGCATTTTTTGTTGCCAAATTCATGATTAATCATTTGCAAGGACTGGAAAGCACATTCAGCTACCATTCATATTATAAAAATAATGTAGTTGTAGACAAGGTATAAACCCCCCTCTGGACTGAATGGGTAACTTTGTGTGAATAAGTTATAATTACTTTTTGTGGACATTTGGGTGAACACTGGTGACTAAAGTAAAGATTTTCCAAAGAATACCATTATTGCTATCATTAAGATTGATGTAAGAAGCAGTCGTGTGTGAAAAATGATCTAATTTTGTGATATTTAACTACATTTTTATCATTACAGGTATGCTACAGCACACTATTTAAGATAAATATGAATAGGCTCTGTAAATTATAAGCATAATTTGATTTTTTTCCCCTCAAAGGTGGAAGCAAAATGGCACAGATATTGATCTTACCATGAGTTATCACTACAGGTTGGTTGGAGGCAGCTTGGCAATCAATAACCCACATAAAAATCAGGATATTGGAACATACCAGTGTTTGGCCACAAATTCATTTGGAACAATTCTGAGCAGGAAGGCAAAGCTTCAATTTGCATGTAAGTTGGGAAGATCATATTTATTAGAGCATTATTTTCCTATTAATTCTGCACATGGACTGTAATTTATTGGGTAATTAAAGGATCATTGGGGATTCTGTCCAAAATGTTTGACTTCCTTCTGCACTGCTTATTCCTAAAAAAAACCAAAATGTTCCTGGTGAATATTAATAACAAAACCAGACATCTGATGGCTGCTGCCCTCGGGAGCCAGAATAAAAATCAGGAAATTGAAAGGTCAAGGAAGATGAGCACAATTATCTTCACTTAATAAAGGTGTTCTCACTTTTTAGGACAGTGGTTTTGTTGTTATCCCTCAGGTAGCTACAGCTGGGGGGGAATTGTTGCAAAAAGTTGGGCTTTGAGTTTTCTGTAGCTAATGAGGTCTAATTGAGACACAAAAACATTGTTCTCCTAATTGGCACACTGATTTTTTTTTTTACATTACCAAAGAAGCACTCCTTCTCCTTACACGATGTGTAAAAGTGTGAGCTGCTCTCTGAAATATTTCATATTTCAGCTCCCTCAGGTCGAGCACGTTGTCTGTCTTGAGATGATTTAAAGTTTATTTCATCTTTGCTCCCCGTTTCTCTCCTTCACAGCTTCACAACCTTTTTCACAAGGTTTGGACGCAGTGACCGAGTTCTGTGAATGCCCTGGGGAGGGGGGGAACAACAGTGACAACCAAAAAACCCCAGATATTCCCTCCAGCCCTTTTTTTTTTCAGTCTAAAGCTCAGAGCAGTCTGTTGCTGGGAGAAGGCAATTGTTTTCAAAGCTCATTAATAAAACATGTGACTAAAGCCAACCTTGTGTCACTATTTCAGACACCAGCAAATGGATTAATTATTAATCTTGTTCCATTTCTCATAGCAAACCTCATGTCACAGGGGTTACAAAAAGGAGACATCAGAGGTCAGACTGGTTCACAGAGTCTCTTTCAGCAGACCTGATCAAAAGGTGTATTGCTGGTACCTCATTTAATAATGTTTTACTACCCTGAATTTTTTAAGAGCTGGTCAAATGTAAAAAAAAAAAAAAAATTGATTCATTATTTTACCACTTTTTCTGCTGAAACATTTTTTTCAAGCCAGACTTCCTATGTGGGAAATTTTGTGAGATTTGGAGGTGAAAGTTTGTTAGTGACAGAACAAATTCCATTTCAGAAAGGAGCAAGAATAATCAGCCACCTCCAAATTGTCCATGGAGTCTGTAATCCTCAAGGAACCAAGGCAGGCCAGGGAGGGAGCTGGGAAAAGACCTAAGGAAAGGGAATATCCTTAAATGAAGGCAGAAATGGGGTGTAAAAAAAAATTAAAAAAAAAAAAGCAGGGGGAGAAAGGAAAAACAGAAATATCTGTGGAAAAAAAAAAAAAAGAAGGCTGTGGTGATTATTCAGCATTTTATATCAAGAAGTTCCTTTATTTAAGCTTCACACCCCACCCAAACACTTCCCAAAGTTCCTGCAGGGAGCAGATCCCAGAGCTGGGTCTGGTTTGTCCCCAGCCCTCAGCCTGCTCCAGTTCTCCAGCTCTAACAGCTCCACAGAATCCTAAATTTATCCCATAATCAAGCACTACACCACTTTTCCAGTAGTGCTGACAGATATTTACCTCCTTCCCCATGGAGAAGAGAGAGGACAGACAAATCAAAGGCTGTTATTTACACTGACAAGCACAAATTTACAGGAAAATGCTTCAATTTAGCAGCATCACTGCAGAACTGGGAGTTTTAAGTTGTCTTACAATAGGAAAAAAACCCACAGTACATGGAAAATATCATAATGACCTGATGAGAATAGTGGAACAAATTACCTTGAAACTCTTATTTCACAGTCAACATTTCCTCATTTCTTATTTTCATGTTGCCATCCAATTTAATTCTTTGTTTCAACCAATACTTCATGGTATATCTTAAAATCCAGGCAGGCAGGCACGTTGCTGTGATGACACTTTCATTCAACACCTCAAAAAATGGGATTCTTCCCTGGGCTGGAATGCCTGGCATATTATTGCAATCTCCCTGATAAAGAATTGATTCAAACCTATTATCCAAGTACCAGGGTTTATGTGTATTTGTCTCTTTACTACAATGTAACTAACTCTGAGTTGGAGTTTGAATTAATGATACCTCCAGAAACCTATTCAACTTGTCAACTAAATATATAAAAAAATACTTTTTTCCTCTGTTCAAGATAGGGAGTTCTCCGAGAAGCAAAATAAATGCGGGACAAGATTAGAAATATGTCTTCAGATTCAGCTGGAGTTTGGTGCTTATCCTCTATTAAAACCAGAGCTGTCAAAGGAAAGCTGCAGGAGGAATATTGTACAGAAGGCAGTGGCATAGATTATTAAAGCTACAAGCTGAAAATGAGAGACAGCATCAGGGAGAGGGAGCACGTAAATGCATTAGGATGGCAGGCCCTTGGCATCCCCACTTCCTGCACAAGGCTTGTTTTGTCATAAATAAACTTGAAAGCTCCCTGTGAATCCTGCACGTCTCCTGCTCCCCTGCCAGGGGTACATTTGGAGCAGCCCACGTGTGTTTTTGCAGTTGTTGAGGTGGAAGTTTGAAAAGCGTTGGTGTCAGGCCTTGGCTTGTGCAGCCAGAGGCAAAAAGGGGAGCAGGATCCTTGTCCTTGTCCTTGTCCTTCTCCTTGTCCTCGTCCAGGCTGGTCTGGGACCCCAGCACATCCCTCTGGCTGCCCTGGCTGCCCCCAGACCCTGGCAGGGGGCTCAGGGACCCTGGCATGAAGTCAAAAACACCTGTGGGTTCCATTTTAGCCTGTGGGAAAAGCTGCCAACTGTGTGTGAGGAATTACAAGCCACAAGGGTTTGAGTAGTGTGATATTTGAATTAACATAGGGTGGAAAAGTAGAATTTTGGGATTTTTAGAATGGGGTTCAAGGGGGTACAAGATGGAGGGATTTGGGTGTGTCCTGGCCTTTTTTCCTTGTTCTTGTCCTCCATGTCTTGGTGTGATGGTGGCACTTTTCTATTGGTTTAAGGCAGAGATTCACAGTCTAACATAGATGATGGGAATTGGTAATAAATTGCAAACACAGACACGTAGTTTGAGTATATGATGTGGGAGCTGCCAAGGCTCACAGCAGACTGCCATGGCCTCCTTGCTAGGCAGAGCTCAGCAGGTAGAGAAAGAATGTTTAGATAAGAAGAAATAAACAACCTTGAAAGCACAATCGGAGCATTCCAGGCTCCTTCTTTGGCTGTGTCAGGCCAGGGAAGCAAAGACTCTTTATGATCTCTCTTGGGGTCACCCTGACCTGAAAACCCCGAGAGAAATGGGCAGGCTGGAGGCTGGCCTGCCACCCACAGGGCTTCTCCCTGTCCAGGTCAGCGGTGACACCCAGCACAAGGTCACCTGGGACTCTTCAGCTCAGCCCAAAATGAAGTCAAAGGTTGGGAAGTTCATCTCGGCACTAGGCCTGATTCAGCTGGAAGGAAGAGATGAGGACATGAGAGCTTTTCCTTCAGCTTTTACACAACTGAGAATCACGGAATCAGTGGAGGACGCAGTTTCAGCTGCACCAGAGGAAGTTTAAGCTGGACACTGGGGAAAAGCTCTGCACAGAACAAGTGGCTGAGCATTGGAATGGGCTGCCCAGGGAGGTGGTGGAGTCACTGTCCCTGGAGGTGTTTAAAAAAAGGCTGGATGAGGCACTCAGTGCCGTGGTGTAGCTCATAAGGTGGTGTTAGGTCATAGATTGGAGGTCTTTTCCATCTTTAATCATAGAATCAAAAAATCACAGAATTAACAGGGTTGGAAAAGACTTTTGATATCATCAAGTCCAGCCTTTGCCCAATCTCCCCCTGTTCATAAACCGCATCACAAAATTTCACATCTACTCATTTTTTTGATACTTCCAAGGATGGCAACTTCATCACTTCCATGATCAGCCAGTTCCAAAGCTTGGCTACTCTTTCAGTGAGATGAAATTTTTCCTAAGGCATTTTTTGTTTAAGGCATTTCATGCCTTAAAAAAAGACAAACAAAAACCTGTTGGGGAAAACTGCTTCAGCATGGTTTCAACCAGAACTTTCTCCCAAGGCACACAGGGGATTTGCTTTAATTATTTCCTCAGTTTTAAGCAAAAATAACTGTGTGCAAACAACTGGTCTTGAGGGAAATCCCCGTAACAGGCTGCATGAAACAGCCTGTCCAGGCCTGTTACTTATTCTTTTAGTTCTTAAACACATCTATAGCAGAGGCATTAAAGGGATGTGGAGGAGAAATAAGAAGTGCAATTAAACGAACTAGAATAAAAAGGGACTCCACAGTGAAAAAGAATAAAATGCAAAACAAATTCATAATTATTCAGGGCATAAACCCAGAAAATTTAGTATTAATTGAAAGCATTTTGCTGCTTAGGGATCTTAAATTAGATTCTCAGTCAAATTATTCTACCCTTGATGATAAAAGTCGTGATGATTGCGGCTTTCTCAGACCTGAAATTCTGAGAAAAAAATGACAACAATCTAATTTCATGCCTAGAATTGGTCACTTTGCCCTGAACCCCACAGGAGGGCACACAGTGGAGCCATCAGACTCTGTATTTTAAAGTTCCCCACAATGCTACAGACCCAGGAAGGATTTCACCTTGGAGTTTTTGGGCTCCAACCACATTCTCCTGGTTTTCAAAGTAGTGCTCAAGGGCTTTGCTTGGTGCTTATTCTCAACAGCATTTTCCTGCCACTGCCACCTTCCCTGCTCTTGGCCAGTGATGATGTGCCCACAGCAGTGTGGCTGAGAGTGACAGTGCTGGAGCACTTGGAATGAAATCTGCAGCTCCCAAGAGCTTCCACGTGCTTTTTGTCAGTGACACAAGACACAGTTTTGCTGAAATAACAAATTAGAGGCAGCAATTCCTCCTGGACTGAGGTTTTGCCATTCCGAAACACAAAAATAACAGCCCATCATTAGCATTTAACCATTTCAGGGAGGAATATTTTAAACCAAATCAAAGCCATCCAGTGTTTGCTGGATGGTGACAGGCTGAGCTTGAGCAGAGCCCTGTTGGAGGGGCTGGCTGGGAGATGCTCAGCCAGCATGAAAGTCCACTTTTCATCTGATTACTTCATCGTGTTATTTACCTTTGAGTGCACACAAATTACAGAAACATCACAAAGCAATCCAGCAGCCTCAGGATGTCATAACCCTTTTCACTGGCAGTGTATGCCTTGAAATAGAAAATGGAAAAATCAATAGGCTTGGATCAGATAGGCTGAATTTGCAAAGTCTGGACATGCATGAATTTAAGGCTAAATGGCACCTACACTTCTGGCTGGGTTGTGCTGTGGTGCTGTGTGTGTCCAGAAATCCCTCTGTAACAATTGTATTTGATTAAAAGGTGTGCTAGCTGTTGTAACTACCACCTGGAGTAAAGCTCTCTGGGTCTTTAAGCTGATTGCTAATTCATCACAGCACACGAGGGCTGGAATACTGATCAGGCTCCCTGGCAGATGATTGCAGGAATGAACTCTGGCAGTGCCTTTCTTTCACAAAAGGAGGCATAAACTGCTCAGTTCAGCACTCAACAGGCACTCAGGGATGACCAGCTGACAACTGAGGAGCAGGAAGCAGGAAGAGCTCAGCTTGCCAGTGCCAGGAAAAGTTCATCATCAAAAATACATCCCCAAAAGTTTGACTTGGCTTTCTAAATTCCCTTTTCCCTTTTAGGGACATGTCAGGTAAAGCTATAGACTTGCCTCTATCTGCAGAGAATTATGGAATGGCCTGGTTGGAAGGGACATTAAAGATCATCCAGTTCCACCCTCTGCCACCTTCCACTACCCCAGATTGCTCAAAGCCCCATCCAGCCGGCCTTGGACACTGCCAGGGATCCAGGGGCAGCTCCAGCTTCTCTGGGCACCTGTGCCAGGGCCTCAGCACCCTCACAGGGAGGAATTTCTTCCCAATATCTCACCTAGCCCTGCCCTCTGTCAGTTTGGAAGCTATCCCCCCTTTTCTTGCTCTTCCAGGACCTTTCCAAAGTCTCTCTCCATCTTTCTTGTAGCTCCCTCCAGGCACTGGAAGGCCACCATGAGGTGACCCCAAAGCTTCTGTTCTCCAGGCTGAACAGTCCCAATTCTCTCAGTCTCTCTCCTCATTCTAGCACCACTCTCCACCCTACACACGCTGAGCAATGCCCTGACCCCACCTCTCTGTTTTCAAAGGGTGCCCTTCTGTATAATCCCAGAATGGTTTGGGAGGGACCTTAGAGTTCATCTCATTCCCACCCCACTCCCTCTGATGCAGAAACACACCTGAACTGCACACATGTGGAGAATCAGACATAAAATTCTCCTCTGCACGCTCTGCACAGCTCTCCTGGTGATCCTGGTAACACCTCCCAGTCTGCATCTTCAGGGTGAGGAGCAAATGCAACCTGCAGTGGGAACATTTGCTGTGGATCGATCCTGTCTGGAGGATGGAAGTGCTGCTGTCATCTCTTCCATATGTCACTAAACAGGCTCACAGCTCAAAATTGCCTTTTGGTCTTTTAAGCACAGGTAGAATCCAATCCAGCAGCAGCAGCCACCCTCCCTGGTGTGGGGAGCTGAGGGCCAAGTTCTGAGTAAAATGAGTTACAGAAAACAAACCCTGTATTTTGTCAAAATTCTGCTTGGAGTGGAAAGAGAGACAACTTTCATTTATCACTTCTGACTGTTATGGACACTCTGTGCCAATGCTCCAGCTCTCTGTGCAGCAGTTCCCATGGCAGGAGACCATACCAAGATCTTTGCTTAATGGATGCTCTCCATGGAGCAGACCCAGCAGCTTGTTTTCCTTTTTACCCCTTTATTTTATACAGTTTCTTTAGAAAATCAGGAAAAACCTGGTGAGAACCATTGTTGTAAGGAATATGACATTTCCAGGAGTAACAGCCCCAATTCTCCCAGCTGGAGAAGTGCTCCAGCCCTCTGATCAACTTGGTGGCCTCCTCTGGGCTGCTTCCAGCAGGGAGGGGTCTCTAAGGGGTCACTATCCTGCTCTGCCCACCCCAAACTGGGGCACTGGGCATCCTTCAAGGCCACTTTGAGCAGAACACATGCAGAGAACCCCCTGAAGTGATGCAATTTAATCACTCCGAGACCAAAACTGCTGCAAGACCTCACCACGCTCAGCTCATCTCCCCATTGAGCTTCCCAGTGTTTGTTCCTTTGCAGAATTCTGTGCACACAGAGCCTCTCACAGGCTCCAGGAAAAGCAGGAACCACCACTCAGCAGTGATGAAGCAAGAAGCCTGGAAGGGTTTCACCTGCCTGCTGACAGGACGAGGCAGGGTGATAACAGAACTTCTATTTTAAACCTCTGATATCACGAGAATAGGATTATGTGAATCTCCCGACGTTCCTGAAGACACAACGAACAGCCTGGAATCTTAAAACCCGAAGATATGGGTGTATCTCCATAAGGAAGGGCTTTGCTTTCTCCATCATTCCCTTTTTCAGTCTCCTCTGCATTCTCAGATCCATGTGATATCCATTGACACCAAGTGTCCTGTTTATTTTAAGTTGTAACAGACCAGGCACATCAGAAATTCCACTTTTCTGCCCCTCCAATGGTTTAAACATCTCTCTCAGAGTACTTAACCACTGTGTTCAAGGCTCTGCTCTATCAGCAGTTAAAGCTGCTTTATTCCAGGTTAGTTCCTTCGACTTTTATTATAAAAGGAGTTTTTTTATCTGTGAAACAGAGATCTGCATTGCACAGAGGTTGTAAGGAGCATTACAGGCAGTGAACCAGGCAGATAAAGTAGCAATAGGGAACATAGCAGTATTTGAAGATTATCTTTTAGTTCTATATTACTTACTCTTCTTTAGGTCCTTTAAAAGTGTTTATCCTGAATCAACCCATTGCCAGTTGTATTGGAAAAGCAATATATGTGATTGAGATATGGTGGGGAACAAATCATCCGCAGGTCCTGGAGCTGATAGATTCTGACTGATGAAATTTAATACTGGGCAAGGATAAAACCAGTCTGTGTTTGCAGTCTGGGTAATTTGCTATTTTATCTGCTCTCCTTTCATTACAGACCAGATGATGTAGATTCCAACAAATTATGGAGTGAAATATCCGTGATGTTCACATGAGATTGTTCAGTTTTTGGTGTGACCAAAGAAGCTATGGTGGAGGTTTGCAAGAGAAAAAAAACCCAACTGAATTATTTGGAATAAATGATTGGCTTTATTTTTCTAATAAAAATAATAAGATTAATTGATCAGTTATTTTTGCAGTGAAGGGTGATCCTGTGTAATGTTTTAAGGTAGCAGATAAACTTGTCTGTTCTGTAGCTGATACTGGAGAAGGAGGAACAGTGTGTAACATTTGGACTTTTCATGGAGTGAAGGAATGAGGTCACAGGCGTTGCTTTTCTCAGCAGGAAAACCACATCTGGCACAGAGAATGCACTGAGCTCTAAATATCCATTTCTAAATGCTACAGCAAGAACAAATAATGTAATCTACACCTGAAATCCCACTGACAAGATTCACATCCAAAAATCCCCTACATCGATCTCTTGGGTAAATCTTGAAATTCCCATTGGAAGGAATTCTTTGAGGGCTTTGCAGCTGGAATGAGGGAAGTAAAGAAGGGGCTGGAGGTAACTCAGGGTAGTTCTACAAGAAGTAATTCTGTGCTGGATCAAGATCTTCAAAGGGATAGGCAGGAATTTGGGAAGGGATGAAACAGGCACGGACATTGTCAGCAGTGTGTGAGAGCTCTTTTTTCCTTGCCACTTTTCCTCTCTTCCTTGCCACTTTTCCTCTCTTCCTTGCCATTTTTTATTGTATATATTACAAAGCTTGATTTTTGTTGGTAGAATTATTATAAAAAGAATTAGTGGCCTTAAGTGGGACTGCATCCATCAGAACCCAGGGCAGGGATGCCAGAGGTGCCTCCTGCAGGACCAGGACATGTCCCCAACAACAGGGTCAAGGTCTGAGGGAAGGGAGAAGTTCCTGAACCTAAAAACAGGCTGCTGTGGGAGCAGTGGGAAATATGAAGGAGAAGAGGGTTTGGATAAGAATTAACCCCCCTGCCAAAAGGACATGTGCCACAGCAGGCAGGGTTATCTCCCCTGGAAGTCAGGAGAATCACTGCAGTTGTGGCAGGGATGAATCCGACCCTTGAGGTTCAGCTCAGGGAGAGAAATCTGTCTTTAAGAGCTCTCCAATCTGGAGCAAACTCCTGCAGACGGCGAAGTGACTCTGGTGATGACAGGTGACAAATGAACTGTGCCGTGACAAGTGAGAAAACTGTTCAGGAATATAAAATATTTAACATATATTCCCTCTGTGCCCCTCCCTGGGAGAGGGGCAGCTCCTCAGCTGTGCCTCTGGCCTGCAGATGGGCTTTGGAGCAGGAGCCCTAAGGCTGTGTCAACACTTACTGCTCAGAGCAAGTCCTGTGCTCAGCTCAGCAGAGAAATTTAATATTTTATGCCGCTAACTCTGTAAAAGCAGAGGGAAAAATAACAAAGGCCAGATGTAGACCAGCTCTACAGCTTCCCAGCATATGTTTCTGTGCTCTGGGTTTGTTGGTGCATGAACAAAAATCAAGCCAGCTCAGGGTTTTTTTCCCCCTCTCACCTCACCCTCCCTGTTTAATTTAATTGTGACCTTCCACTTTTTTCCTCTAGAGATGCTTGATATTACTTTGTAAAGGGCATTTTCACTGTTTAATTGAATAAGGCAATCAGACTGTGGCAGAAATTATTGTTCCCCACCTTTAAAATTAGTGCCTGGATTGGCCATTCAGATCATTTAAGCTGAACTGAGGACCTGGGGCCCGTGTTCATCCTGAAGTGTAAATTACAGATCCTTGTCCTTGGAAGCTCCAAAGTAATTTAACTAAATAAGGAAGCACTGATGAAGGTTTGGATGATTACACAACTTTGGAGAAGGACAGGACCCATTGATTGTGGTTTTCCCTCTCTTTTTGAGAAGCAACTCCATCAGGGAGTCTTGGGGGACAGGGCAGCTTTCCCTTTGCCCACTCTGGGATGCAGTGCTCCCCAAAGGTGGAAATGAGAACAAAAGTGGGAAATCCAGTGGATTTTTAACCTGTCCTGGTGAAAGGAGACACTCAGGCTGATTCAGCTCCAAATCATCCAGACCTGAGGTGTTAAAGGCTCACGAGTGCTTCAAATGGAGCAGGGGAACTCAGCAGGTGTTGAGGAGAAAACCCAAGTATTTAAAAGGCAGGAAATGGGAAATGCTAAGCAGCTTTCAGACACCTTAATTAGAGATAACACCACTCTTAATCTCAGAATTGAATTCATAGAAAATCAATTAGAACATTTTAAAAATTGAGATTAGATGCTAACAGGAAAAGATTAATGTATTGACAGTATTATCAAGACAAAGGAACTGTCAGAGGGTTTGTTCAGCAAGTTTAGTGCAGTTTGGAAAGCTGAAAAAGAGAGTTTACTTTGCAGGGGAAGTTGCAGGGAAGGAGATTAGCCTTTCCTTTGGGAGATACTTGGAGAAAGAAGGATATTTCCGTAACACACCCTGTAGTATCCGGGCTGCAAGAGATTGGTGCTCATCTCCTACAAGGCAATTCAGCACAAAAATACTCAGGAGAAGCAAAGAACAGGGACTGATGTCCAGGAGGGGTCTGGATAGGCACAGCCTGCAGCTGAAAGGGCTTTAACCCCCAATTTTTTTTTTTTTTACTTCCTTTATGTGAGAGAAGAAATAGCAAACCCAAAATCTGGAAGCATGGGGCCTTCCAGAATTTGAGATAATGTAAAAGATTCAATAGGCTTCATTTTTATTATTTGTAGTAAGACCTAAATTCTCTAATTCAGGCACCAAACTCAGACCCAAATGGGGCCCCTAACTCATTGCAGCAAGAGCAGAGGGAGGTAATTAATTGTCAGCTGATAACACTCCCAGCAAATCATAACCAGGAGCTTCCTTGGAAAAGTGCTGAGCTTGTCCTTTGTACCCCATTTCCCTGTGAGGAAATTCCTGGTGTGCTGCATCACTGCAGGAGCACCTCTCCCATTGCAATATATCACAGGCAAGAAGAGGCACAGAATTAAAAAAAAAAGGGAATAGGAGTGATCCATCACAATTTGACACAGGCACATGGAAATGTGAGGAATTGTATTGATTTGTCCTCAGGAGCGTGGCTAATTTGTAAGGAGCTCTTACTCCTCATGCCTTAACATTCATTGCACATTTCAATACCAAGTAATTGCAGCCATTATATTTGGGATTATGTAATGACAAAACATTTATGAGGGGAAAAAAATATCAAAAGTTCAAGAAAGCATGAAATCACATTAATTCAGATGAACTGTGGTAATTATGCAAGGTGATAAATTGGAGTTTCTCTAATTGTCTGTAACAATTTCATATATTAAAACACCCAAGTTTCCTTGGTCTCCTTGGAGAAGTTCTGTGCTCTTTCTTAGGATGGACTGGCTTGGAAGGGGTGGATTTGGGTGAATTGTCCCTGAGCATGTTCAGGAATTTCAAGCAGGACTGGGAGGTTGAAATGAATGAGTTGCTGCTTGTGATTTGGTTTTTGTTCCTATCCAATAGAAGAAGTTCCCTAATCCCAGGAAAACTGACCTTTTGTGGTGTAGTTAAATCTACTACTCTGACACCTGTAAGGCAGTTTTATATTAAAATAAATCAAACAAAAACCCAGATGTGTGGGTGGTGGGGAAATAGAATTAATATATTAGAATTAATATATTAATGAGCAATGGATGTTGCTTGGAGCAGCCTGGTCTAGTGGAAGGTTGGCAGGGGATAGAACAGGATGGGCTTTAAGGCCCCTTCCAACCCAAAGCACTCTGGGATTTATGATTATCTCTATTGTTATGAGCTTTAAAACATTAAGGAAAAAATAATGTATGGCTGAACCTATTAATTAACCAATTAATTAATGGAATTGCTTCAGCAGGAAAGTTTTCTGTCCACCACTTCCATTTTGTTTCTGTCTCCAGAGACCATTTTTTTTAGGCAAACACCTCACCCAGCCTGGGTTTGCTTCTCTCACTGGCAGGCTGCGCTCAGCAAAGTGACACCAATGGTCACCTTCATCCAACACTGATATCCTTCTCAGCCTCTGGTTTTATTCTGTTTAAAATCTACCTGGAAGACTTTCAGGCCATAAATCAGGATAAAAGCAGGTTGGGCAGGGCTTGGAGTACCCTGGGATAGTGGAAGATGTCCCTACCCATGGCAGGAGTGGAATGGGATGGGATTTAAGGTCCTTCCAGCCCAAACCTTCTGTAATTCCATGATAATATCCTTGAGCCCAGAGGGTAAAGCTGCGTTACATCAATAAAATGCTCTGACCCATTCCTTCTGTTCACTCCTTCCTTCATTCCTGGTGAGGAGCTGACAGCTCCAGCACCTCAAGAATCCCTGCTCCTGTTGGAAAAGCCGTGCCATTCTCTCACTCCACCCCACAAAATGCCATGTTTGGGGTGTTGTGAGCGCAGCCCCTCCTGGCTCAGCCCTGCAACATTCCCAAACATTCCCAGCAGGAGACGAGGCCGTGCCACGTGCAGCTGAGTCCTTCCATTCCCACTCTTCCCTGGGAAGGATCACTTGTGCATCCGAGCATTTTGCTTGGCCCCCACGACCTCATTATCACATGCAACTGATTAATTGTGCTCTACCAAGAGCAGTCTGCCAACATGCACAGATCTGGGGGGGGGGGGGGAAAGTGGTTTTTTGTTAAAACTCGCATCTGAGAGAGCAATGGAGCGTGAGGGAACTCGTTGTTCTTCAAGTGAGATAAATACAGACAAAGAATGAAAGGAATTATGTAGGAACTAGGTGATAATTTATTTATAGATCTCGGCAGAAACACTGAAGTTAGCAAATATACCATCTGTTAAATAGTCATCTTATTCCTAAGTGCATATTAGCAATCTAAATGTGTGCCAAACACCTGATCTTAGCCTTCTTAGTTGATACTCTTTTTGACAAGCAACATTCTGCTTTATTAGGTTATGTCATGTTATGTTATAGAGCTGTGTTAGGGAACAGAGCTGGAAGAACACAGTGGTTGTGCTCTCTTGGTGGAAATCAACACTCAGGGCAAGGAGAAGGGGTTTTGACAGCAGCCAGAATTTCAGAATAACAAGAACAAAGTAGAATAGCTGTATTTGTATCTGCAGGTATCTGCAGGTAAATTTTTTTCCTATATATATATATACACTTAGACATTTCAAATTACAATAAATCATTGAAGATGCAACCGTACAGGTTGGAAAATAGATGGAAAAATCTTTGTGGCAAAGACAAATGTTATTTCTGAGGGTCCACCTCTTCCCTCTCTCTTCCACCTGGACTGCAAAGCAAAAGTGGATTATTTTATAGCTCATTATTGAACCCTTTTGAATGAGGTGCCACAATATTCCATGGGAGAGGATGTCTGCCTGCAGGAAGAGTCCAACAAAGATGAAAACAGAAGCAACACTGACTCTACTAATGAATTCTCTCTTCATCTGTTTTGCCTTGGTTTGCTCCTTCAGAGGTTTGGCGTTCTTTTGTTCTTCAATGATTCCTTATTACAGAAAGAGGCACTGAATAAATCCACTTTGTACAATTATCTATCAAAATCAATCAAAGCAAAAGATCATTTCTGGTTTGGCCTGTGAAATTCTGGGGACATGATGGTTTCTAAAGGATGCAGGATGATGAAGACCCCAGAGTTAAACAGTGCAATGAATTCTTTAAAGAAAATGTCTTTTCCTAAAGGCCTTTAAAAATTGGGTTAAATAAGGACATTGCATATTTGTCCCTGTCATGGGTGAGATGAAGAGATTAAATGATGATTTATGTGCCTCCACAGCTGCTTTTTTATACCTATGATTAATAAGCATAAAGGGATGGAAATCTCCTCTCTCCCTCACTGGAAAATCCGAGTTGCTTTGTATAACAAAACCACAAACATGCCATGAAAGAGCCCAAATTCCTGCCTACGGATTTTGATCCTCAAGGTTGAAAAGAGAAGATTGAAAAGGCATAGCCAACTTCTTCCCCACCTGGATTCAACTGAAAGGGAGTGGGTTTAGATGGGATATGGGGACAAATATTGTTCCCTGGGAGGGTGGGGAGGCCACAGGGTGTCCAGAGGAATTGTGGCTGCCCCTGGATCCCTGGAAGTGTCCAAGGCCAGGCTGGAAGGGGCTTGGAGCACCCTGGGATGGTGGAAGGTGTCTCAGGGGTTGGGCTGGATGAGCTTCAAGGTCCTTCCCAACCCAAAGCATTCCATGATTCCATTATACAACCAAAAATGGTCCTGCTCCCTGTAAAACAGCGGGTCCCTAAGGGATCTCATCCTCCTGCTTTTAATTATTCAAGTCAGGGACACTTGTCACGGTTTTAATGGAGAGACACGGACAGGTGACACAGCACCTAAAATGAGAGTAAAACTGATAACATGACATATTGTGTCATTAAACTAAAAATTGCTACTAGCAGCTCATTACTTTCCAAAATCTATTCCCATTTCAGAGTGAGGTATTACACAGTTAATTCTCAATTGTCAGGAAAACCTTTTCCCTCCTGCTGCACTGCGCTTCCTTTATTTTTTCTCCTTCCTTTCTCAGATGTCTCATAACAACTGAAATTTTATTCTCAGCAAAAAGAAAAAAAATAGGGCTGATTTCTCACAGTGAAAATATTGGGAAGAATTACTTAGACTGCACAGATTTTCCATACTGCCCCAGAGTTTTTGGGGCTTTAACTCTATTTTTAATAAGAAATTGCAGTTTGTTGCATATTAGCAGCTGAGAGAAAGAGAGGAAAGGGAACTGTGACCATCTTTGTTGTTAGTGCCTGAATCCTAAAAATATCTGAATTTTTGCATCTTTCTAGTATTTAAAAAAAAAAAAAATAATGAGAATTTGAGGATCTTTTCCCCCCTTGTCCCAGGGCACAAAGCCTCAGACCAGGCACCCCAAGCAAATCTTGACAGGAATTCCAGGGACCACTTTTCCACACAAATATTTGGTGCTGGCCTTCCTCTTCTCAGAAAAGAATTGCCAGGAAAGAATGAAAATGTGGTAAATTTTCTCAGATGGAATTTTCAAAATGAGTAAATAAATCCACACATTCAGAGACTGGACTCTAATGAAGCCAAACTAATTAATCATATTACACCCATCTACGATTTTGTCCTTTATTTAGAATTACAGAATGGAAGAAAACTAACTAAATAAATTTTTTTTCCATTTTTCTTGGCCTTTCTTGTGGTTTTTTTTTTTCCCCTTGGACTACCCATAATCCAAGGCAGAGCTGTAGCCAGCAGGCAATTAAAAGAACATCAGAGTTTAAAACCCTTTCCCCGTGTATTGACAGGCCCCATCTATTGTGCTATGACAGCACGAGGAGGTGCTACAGGTGCTTAATTCAATCCAGCCCCCTCTGAGCAGACAATGTCTTCATAGGAGACCAATATCCAGGAGATGAAGAGGAGGAAAAGAAAAATTAACTGTGTAAAGTTCAGCTAAGGGGGAGAAAATTGATATATTGACATAAATAGCTGAGGCTGTTCAGGTAGTAATCGTTATTGCTCTGACCAACGAGGGCTGTTTCTCTCTATTGAACTCTGGCTCAGGTTGGTGTTCAGCTGATGAAAAATGGAACAATTGTTTGAAACAAGAATCTGCAGCAAGGTAAATAAAATGAGCTTAGGGCAGGCAGTTTACAGCTCTGTGGTATAAAGAGGTTTAAGGGGAAGCTGATATTTATTGTATTAAAGCATATTTTGAATGAGTTTCGAGCAATCATTTCCCAAATGGCTCTAAGAAAATGGGCAGGCTTCTCATTAGGATGAGAACTGGATCAAAAAGTAAATAATTTCTTTTAAGCACATCTATTGTGTCATATTTTGTAATTGAATTAACAGGAATCAGGCTGATAATTCTTCAACATCTCAGTGAAACATGAGGAAGCAGCAGATTGAGATGTGAAAAATAGACATTAAGAGCCATAAAAATCACCTGTGGGAGATGAGCATGGATAGGAGATTTCCCACTGAAAGTCCTCTCTTCTTCCCCTTTAAAACCAGTGCTAAAACTCAAGGCAATTAAAACATATCCAAGCACTGCAGCCAGTTTGGGCCAGCTCAGAATCTTAAAGAAAACAACATATTTTTATCATCATTTAAACCTACACTCTGTGGGAGTCCTGCTGATCTTTAATTATCACTTGTATATATAGAACACAGCTGTTCTCTATTTCTATAGAAAAGGAAACACTACAAAATGCATTTTTATTTTTCCAACCCATGTAGACTAAGTCTTGCAAGTTCCAAAAAATGATGCTGGAAAAAGTAGTGGAATGATAGACTGGCTTTGCAAATAGAAATTTTAAACACGAATTCCCAAAGTTGTAGTGGAAATGCTGTAGGAATAAATATTCTGTGAATGCCAAAGGACTCATTAATGGTTGGACTGGAGGATCTGGGAGGTCTTTTCCAACCTTAATGATCCTGTAATTCCATGCTAAAGGTTGGACAAGCTATTCTTGCACACAAAATCTCAATGAAATTAAATTCTGCTGCCCAGTACATGACTGTTCTTGATTTAATAAATTGGATAAAATGGGATGCAGTTAGGAATAACTCTGCT
The DNA here is from genome assembly GCA_003676055.1 of Chloebia gouldiae. NCBI lineage: Eukaryota > Metazoa > Chordata > Aves > Passeriformes > Passeridae > Chloebia > Chloebia gouldiae. Next base: position 1,814,838 of record QUSF01000031.1, on the reverse strand, counting down.
GGACAATAACCAGGCCTTGTTTTCTCCTTTTCCCTCAAGACCTGGAAAACTTCGAGACGAGACCGAGAAGCCCGGTGTCGGTGAGAGAGGGACAAGGAGTGGTCCTGCTCTGTGGAACTCCTCCCCACCACGGAGGTACGATGGGGACAGCCTGGGCAGCCCCTGCTCTGCCTCAGGAGAAGCAGAATTCCCTGTGGGATTACCACTGGAATTCGCTCGTGCATCAGTTACCGGGGTTTGCAGCACATTTGGATTTTGTTTCTTCAAAAGGCACTGGGTTCATGCTTTTTTAGGGCCCTTTTTTGTTATTTTGTCAGAGAGTAGTGATGCTTTAAGGAGATGGAAGAGAGGCTAAATGGAATTAGGAGCAATAAAGTGGATTTTTATTGACATGCCTTCAAAGGCCACACCCTGGCAGTACCCTAGCCACATCATCTCTGCCCAGATGGCTCCACTATGAAGCAAAAAGGGCTTGGTCATGAGAGCTCACATTTTTATAAGTTTTAGTCCATTTGCATACAGGAGCCAACTGTCTAATTAATAGCTTCAAATGATGAAGTTTCATCCTCCTTGCTTGTTTGCCCGCCCTCCTCTTTTCATGTTGCTCATGCTTTGGGCCTGAAGTTTGAAGAGATTCCTTGAGTCTCCAGCTAGAACAGGATTGTTTTGTCTTCACCACCCTGAGAAAAGATCCCAGTAATATTTAATATAAATTTAAAAGCTGCACACCAAAACAGGACAGAAAAACTTACAAAAACTTACAAAACAGGTTCAAATTTAACTTGTCATTCTTGGGACACAGCAAGGACACAGTGGATTTGTCTTGAAGGTTTGGGTTCTGCTCTTGTATCACTGTTTTTATTCCTTCCTGATAATCAGAGAATAATTTAGATTGGAAGGGGCTTCTGGAGAGGTGAACTGCCTTTTTAAAGGAGAGCCTAGGTCAGGTTTTATAGTAATTGTCAGTGCTTCCGATGGGGAATGAAAAGGAGTTTTCTGATTAATTATTTGAGGGTGCTCACCATAAGACCCTGGAGATTTTCCTTTCTGGGTGGGATAAACCCAGGTGAAAATTTTACCCAAGTAAAGCAAATATTTATTAATAGAGGGGAAATATCAATGACATAGTTACCAAATTGTCTTGTTCTGCCCTTAAAGAATGAGCAGCTCTTGGATGGCTCACATTCTGCTTTTGCCAGCAGTGACCACGCACCCACAGGAGCTGCAGTTTTCCATGTCGTGCTCCCAGCAATCCTCAATCCTTTTAAAGAAACAGAGTTATAAGCCAAAATCCCAGGAGAAGGTAAATAGTGATGTGGAAAGAGGAGGCAGTATTTCAGAGAGGGAGAAAAACCCCATCAATCAATAGGAGCCCCTCCAGAGCTATGGAGAGGCAGTGTCAGCTCACTGGGTGTTTACAGCCACACGAAAGGAGGGTGTAATCAAGGAGACGAAGTGAAACATGGTCCTTAAGGGCACAAAAGGCTTCAAAGAGTTCCTCAAATGTATCAGTGGGACAGGCAGACAGACAACACATCCATCCTGCAGCCACTGAACGATCTATTTCCCTCCTGCTGCGGGGTAAAATGATGATTTGACAAATAGGAAGGAGGGGAAGAAAACATGCAGAACAAATAAATAGTTACCAGGTGAGTTCCCCCCAGATTAATTGAACTGACAAAATGGTATCCACCAGCAAAGCCTTTCCCAAAGTGTTCCTGCAGCTGGGGCTGGGAGCTGCTGACCAATAGGCCTGGAAAATCCATTCCCTGCAATAACAAGTCCCCAGAGACCAGAGCCTCAGTCCTTTTGTCATCCCTAAACTGTTCAGGATCCAAAATTGGGGATGTAGTACATGGTGTGAGCCATGACAAGTCAGAGACTATTTCAAGATGCTTGGGACGTTGTTTTTGTTGAAAAGGATTGTATATTTAGGTTCTTTTAAATTGCAACCCTTGCCTCCACCCCACAATACCTACAGAAGGAAGGATTACAAATTGTGCTTTCAGCTCACATTACAAGAGCCCTGTGCAGCACTTTAAATGTGTCAGGAATTAGAGAGATGTCAAGGAATTTGGAAGATAAGCCCTACCAGCAGGGAAAGAGTTGCCTTTGCTGTGATGTAATGACTTGAAGGAAGACAGGAACCCTCTGTACAGCAGTTGTTTGAAGCAGCTGCTATTAATATAGGAAATTTGAAATAGGAAACACTGGGTAAAACCTCCTGCCAACCTCTGAAAGTCAGGATAACAATAGAAGAAGAGGAACAGAAAAAATAGAATGGAAAACAAGGAGGGTTCATTAATTCAGTTCCTCCCATATAACATCAAGAAGATGGAGCGAGAGCTGCAGAAGTGTTTCTACCACCCATGGTCTCTAGGGAAGTGTCTCACGTCTCTTTCTCACACTGCCAAGTTTGTCTGGTCCTGCACCACTGGAGTTACACCTCCTGCTCACAGGGAAACTCTGCAGAGCTCATCAGGACACTCAGCTGCTTATCAGACACCAAAAGTGTTGGCCCATGGCAAAAATATTTAAAATATTTAAAGCTCAATTGGAATTAAACTTAATTTTCCAATAGAGGTGACAAGGAAAGATGTGCTGCTTCTTTCTTGTGTGCTTGTTTCTTAACTGAGAGCTCTGCTAACCTATTTTTGTACAAGAGAAATGAGTGATCCATTCAAATAGAGGACAAAAATATATTAGTCAGCTATAAACCAAAAACAAACAAACAAAGCCCACCAAGCAAACAAACAAATGTACAAAAAGGCTGCTCCAGCAGCTTTCACAGCAGCTTTAAAGCATCTCAGAGAACAAAAAGAGAATTCCATATCACTGAGAACTAATATTAGGCCTTTCAGGACTGATCAAACACAAGCATGAAAGAAAAAAAATACCCACCCAAGTTTATATCTGAGATTAATTAGGACATTAAAAAAAATAATAATTAAACAAAAAAAAAAAAATCACAGCCTGTAATTAGTTTTTAAAGCAAGAGCAGGGCTGTCCCAGGTTATCTGACCCACCCCAAACCCTTTATTCCCTCAGCCTGCCCCTCCTCACTAATTTATGCACTGGTGTCTCTGGTTATTTATGAGGCTCATTTCCACACCTTGCAGAGTTCAGCTCTGCCATCCCTCTGCTTGTTAGCGAGGCTCAGTGGGGACCAGGTGAGCTGGATGTTTTTCCTCAGCCTCATCCCACCTCTGCTTTAAGTTCTTTAGGTCAGCCCTTTTCCCCTGTGTAATCAACATATAGTAATATTTTACTAGTGAAAAAAAAGTGGTTTCTAGAGACCTCTGAGGTAGGGAAAGGCGTGGAGGAAGCTGGAAGAAGCTTTAATTTCTGCAGATACACATGAGCTTGACCTGCCTGTGCTTAAGAAGCTGCAGCCTAAATGGTAATACTTGACACAAGACTATGGGGTGGACTGTTCATTTATTTCCTTAGAAGTGAAACCTGATCTAAAGCCTGTTTCCTCCGAGCTGGCTCCCTGCAGAGCTTTAAGGAAGTTGCTAATCTTGTTAGGAGCAGCAGGATCACTCTGCATTTGCATTTATTGGTGTGGAAGAGCTGCCAGGGCTGGGATGCTCTGAGCTTTCCCGTGCTGTAGGGAGGCTGAATAAACCCCAAAACGCTCCTAAGGATGTAGGAGCCCCCTGTGGACCTGCTTCGGGGGTAAAAAATCCCAATCCTCAGCCTGCAGAAGGTGGGGAAGGAGGTGAGACGTGAAACTGGGTGTGTGCAGAGGATGGGAGGAGGTGAGAAAGGACCTTTGATTTCTACATTTCCTATTAAACGCTGCACTGATAAAGTGCAGAGTCTGAAAGAGAGGGTTTGAAGTGTCCCTCCCTTTATAGAACTTAGTGCTCAGCGATGGGCTGGCAGTCCTTTTTTTTTTTTTTGGCTCATTCAGTGGATCTGCTCATCAGATTTCTTCCAAGTGACCCAAAATGAAAGATTTTATAACACAGTTCTGGATTTCTTCTCTATTACCTGTTGCTGTAGTAACTTTCCAAAAAAAGATACTGAGCAAGGGAGTAGGTTGTTGGTATTATACCTTAAAAGCATGAAAAAAAAAATAAGTTCAGTCTCCAAAGTTTGGCTCCTTCCTCTTGAGATTTCATCCAACTCCCACTGAAGTCAATTAAAATTAGGATTTCTGCAGTTTAGCCTGAATTAGGCTCTAGGCAAGGATAGCCTGCAGATGGGTGAGGATGAACCTGAAGCTAGGAGAGGGGGAGTGTTTATGTCCCTCATACTGGGGGGAAAAGGGATTTAAATATGACTAAGAGGGGCCTGTGCTCGTTCCCAGTTAATGGGAAAATTCATCAATAGTCCCTGAAGCAATGGTGGGGAGCAGACAGGGAGAAACTTCAGAAAATGAAGTCAGCTGGAGCCCCCTGAGAACAGAAATCAGGACAGAAAAGGTCTGATTCTCTTTTATTGATTAATTTATTCACAGATTGACCTCCTGAAGAATGTCTGTGTAGCACAAAGTTGGCTTTAATAGAGTTTTATTTTATCCTATCTTGCACAGAGAATTCAGCTTCATCACCTGCTCCCATGCCTGGAGTCTGGGCTTTGGTTCCATGCCAGAAAATATTTTAAAGAATATTTTGGAAAGAATCCTTTTGGAGTCTTGGCAGGTTCAGGGATGCCCTTAGAGGGGTCAGGGCTTTCTTCAGCTCTGTAATTGCCACCGCCAGAATTTGGCAGAGAAATTCCAAACTGCTTTTCCCAGTTACTCATTCTTAAAATTATTTCCAGATTCTCTTGGATACGCTATCCTGGCACGGAAATCTGGGCATCCAAAAGTCAGGTTTCAGCACCCAGAGTGGTTTTATTGCCCAGAGGTGCCTTAGGGCAGGTCTGAGTAAGGAGGAAGGTAAGAATTCCAGCAAGCAGGAAAAGCACATTGGGCTACCAGCCCTCAGTGCTTTGGGCAGTCTGGGGAGAGGGGAGATCCAAGGTATTTCTTCCACAGAAATGTGGGCAACATTTAATTGAACACAGATTAAAATATTTACCTGCAAATCTTCAGCGTTTTCTGTAGAGTCCCCATCTTGCAGCTTAGCGACTTTCAAAAAATGAGCTGAAATCAGAATTTTGCACACTATGGTCTGCTCACCCAGACAGTCTGCAGTCAGCAAAACTTGTTCCTGAGACAGGGAAGCAGTCTGTGTATCTCTGCAAGACAGATCACCTCATGGCTGCATCCCTGATTTCTGATGCTTCCCACAGGAAAACCCCTCCATCTCCAGGTTTCCTGCTGGAAACAGATGCTTTAAGCACCTCAAAGTCCAAGGGCAGGTAAATGTGCCAAGGTTTTGATCTTGTGTGGGAGCACGTGGACCTGCACACACCTTGTGTAACCCTGAGAATTAATTGCTGCATCTCCCAGGTTTACTGCAGAGCACGGGAAAGTTTCGCATTATCTGCAGTAAAAGGGAGCCCGTTGCAGGATTTAGCCAAGTATAGAAAGTGTCATTGATTGCTCCCTGGAGATGCATCATTTCTAATGAGAGTCCTAAAATGCTGGAAGCTGATAACATAAAACTCCACAAAACTACTGGAGTTTGCAGACTTATTACCATACTGCTCCCAAGCCGGAGCTGGAGGGGGGAGAGCAACGTAAATAATCTTTTTGGAATGGGGTTGTTGATGGGGGAAATGTGTAAAAATGAAGCTGTTGGCAGCACACTGTTAGCTTATGAATTATGCATTTAATTAAGAGGAGCTAAACTGGTGGATTTGGAAAGTTCTGATTTACTGTGGCTTGTAAACGACAGGGTTTGAGTCCTGCTCCTGCTGTTGGGTGCAGAGCAGCTGCAGAGAGGGGCTGGCAGGACACCCTGGGTGACCCCACGCTGGGGGATCAGCTCTGAACCTGCTCCTTTTTTGACCCAAAACTCTTTCCCAAAACCAGGGAATGGTAAACTCACAAGGATATCTGCTTTTCCAGGGTGGGCTGGCCGATAAATCAGTTTTAAGTTGCCTGGTCTTATAGATCTACATTATAAAGGTTTGCATTGTGAAGCACCATGTGGGAAATGGGGGCAGAGAAGGGGCAGGAAGTGAGAATAGAGCAAGAAAAATGGAAGATAAGGGGATGCTCATTATCAAATGTGCCATAGGATCAAATTTTAAGTGTCTCCAAAATACTTTTGTGCAGCTCAGCTCGTCCCTCCATTAAAATCCAGTGTTCAAGCTCCTTGTAACCAGTTTGATTTTCCCATACTGAGAGTGAAGAAAGGAGCTGTAGCACCGGGCAGCAATTTGCCCTCAGGATTTTCAGAGGGAAAGTACCATAAACAGGAATTATTTACCAAAGCATCTTTCCCACGCCATTACAGCACCACCATTCGTGCTTGGGAGCAGGCTAGGCAGGAAAATGAGAAGTAGCAGGGGACAGAAACTGCTGTGACTTCCTGAAGTGGCTTGAAATGAGCTGAAAACTCGAGCAATGCTTACCTGGCTGTTGCCCTGATTTTTAAAAGTGTTTAAGTGTTCTTTTATAGTTCTTTTGAAAGTTTTAAAGTTCTCATAAAACTTCTGTAGCCTTCTGATAATGTTTATATATTTGAGAGTTGGAGTTCCCACACAATTTCATGCATAAATAGAATAGTTTACATGTTTCTCTGTAGGTGGAGAGAAATGATGGATTGATCTTTGGACCAGTGTGGTTGGAGAGGTGGTAATTCCATCCTCCAATCCACAGTCACCTTTGGAATTCTATAAATACCAGATGCTGGAATAAAACTGTGTCTTTTCTCTTTTGAACTTACCAAGTTCTGTGCACTCATTTTGTGTCCAATAGCAACACCTTGTGCTAATTTGTGCCTCCCCAGTGGTTTTCCCTTGTTCTCCCAGGAGAAACCTCTGGGGTCCCTCTGGGAGGGACGCGTGACGCGTGTCTGGTGTTTTCCAGCCTTGTCCTACACGTGGCTCTTCAACAACAACACCTTGGATCTTCGGGAGGACAGCCGGCGCTTCGTTTCCCAGGCAACAGGAAACCTGTACCTGGCCAAGGTGGAGGCGTGGGATGTTGGGAATTACACGTGTGCCGTGAGCAGCGCCGAGGCGCGGCGCCGGGCGCGGGGAACCCCCACTGCCCTCACCCTGCGCGGCGACGGTGAGTGCTCGGCGTGGCTGCCTCAACAACCCAACTGCTCCTGCTCCACCTGGGGGGAATTCACCCCCAGCAAAAGGAAAACTCCCCCAGGGAAGGTTGTGCAGCAGCACACGGCCCCACGGTGACGATGCTTTTTGGGGCTACCTAAAAACAGAGGTCACACAGAATTAAGGGATTAACAAGTGGTTCTATTTATTGAAGGGTTTCAGGTACATTTAGGTCTAAATGTACATTTAGGTCTAAATGTACCTGAATGAAACCAAATGAAAAATATAATGTACCAGATGAAACCCCCCCAGTGGTTACACCCAAAATGGATGATGGGTCAAAGGTTTTCACACTTTTATAGTGTTTGGTTCATTTGCATATTGAGGGTGAATCTGCCAATTCCAGCTGCAGGTAATGAAGTCACTGACCCCAATTTTGCTCCCCCAACTCCCTTTTGTTCCCACCTCTCTGGCCTGAGGCACTGAGGTGCCCTTGATTGCCAGGCCTGGAGAGGAATTGTTGTGTCTGCCCCAAATGGGGAAGCAGCAGCTCACACTGTGTGTGGAGTTTGGAGTTACACACTAAAGAACTGCAGGGTTACAAATACATGGAAAATAGAAAAGCTGAAATCCTGAGGCACCAGTGATGTTTGAGTTGTCAGGGACCGGGATGAGGAGATGAACATGCAAAGGAAGTTCACAATGTCACTAAACAACAAGAGAATGTCACGTGGCATGTTAATATTTCCCACCTCGTGCCTGTGTTGGGGTTTAAATCCAATAAATCTTTCTAAATTTGTCAGCTAAGGATAGCTCACATATCAAATCCAGAGAGCTGCTACAAATCAAGTTGCCGAGGTGAGAAACTCCTCTGCACATGTATAAACCCCTTCCTGGCAACATTTGTAATTAAATGTTCATGGGGAGAAATACAGACCTGGAAATCTGCACACAAAGTTTGTTTTGGGAGTTTGCCCACCTAAATTTCAATATACTCGTGCTGTTTGCAAAGCAGTGGTGACAATCAGTGACAAAAGCCTGTGCAGAATTGGATTTGGAGGATAAACAAAACTCAGCTGTGCATTGTGGAATAATAAATAAATAAATAAAGCATGGAGTAATACTTTCACTGGGAGGCTGTGCTGTTCAATAACATCAGCAGATGACACAAAGCAAAGCTGCACTTCCTCAGCTCCAAAATTAAAAATTTGACACAAATTCTGATTGCAGATGCTGAAGATCTTTTCTGATTCCTTTTTTTCTTTTGATCACGCTATTCCTTTTCTCAGACTCCTTCTATCAGTCCCTTTCTCTTCTCCCATTCTCTCTGCCGGCCTCTGGATTGACTCCAATGCTGGCAGCCTCTGAGGCAGCAGTGGAAGCTGCATGTGCAATATTATCCAGATGCCTGTTAAATATAAAACAAGAATTGGTTCATTTTCTGTGTGGGATCTGGGCAAAGACACTGCAGGAAAATACCTGATTTATGTTCATCCCTACGGTTGGAATGAGTTTCACTGTGAGACACATAAAATATATTGAAGAAGTTCAGCTAAAAGTTTAGTTTCCTAAATCCATCCCAAGCCTTCTGCAAAATTAAATGCCCTAAATTAATACTGGATTATCTGTGATTTATCAGATGTTCAGCCAGACTTTCAAATGTAATAATTCCATCTAATTACAGCAGCCTTCCTCAAGTCTGCAGCTCACATTTGGATGCTTTAAAGAAATTTTAAAGAGTTTTGCAAGCAGTTTGCAGTGGGATTTTCTGATTTTCTTGCACATAGGATCAACGCAGGGCCCTGAGAGTGACTAGTGGCAAAACTGTTGCTTGATAAGGGGTGTGAACCCAAAATTATCTCAAAAACCTTGATGCACAGCGGACCTGTAATGTAAAACTTGTATAAAGTCACTCTCTCCAACTCCTAAACGCAGGGAAAGGAGAGACCTCACAGAGTTTTCAGCAGAGGGTTGAACTCCACCCAGGAGGTTCAGCCTGCTCCACCGTGTGCCACTCGCCACGGGTGGAACGTGAGGCTCTGAAGTGATCCATGCCCCCCTGCCTTTCACCCTGGCGTTGTGCTGCACGGGAAGCTCTGGGGCTCAGCTGCAGTGAGCTGTTCTGATGTTCCACAGGTGTGATGGGGGAGTACGAGCCAAAGATTGAGCTGCGTTTTCCAGAAACGACCTACGCAGCCAAGGGCTCCTCTGTCCGCCTGGAATGCTTTGCCCTGGGAAAGTAAGAGCTTTGTTTTTATTAATTCTGAGTTTTAACACTGCTCCTTTCACGTTAGAATAATTCTGGTCAGAAGGGGATTTGTGAATTTTATGGGTTTATTTAACCTGCCTTGCTTGTTTCTGTGCTGTGTGTTCCCAAGGAAATGAGAGAGCACTGGGCTGTAACTGTGCTGTGGGTGCAGCTCGAAGCAGGGGGAGGGAATGTGGGAGGGAAAACAGGAGCAAAGATTTTCTTTCCTGAGAGAAGTTTTGACTCTGAGGTGAGACCTGACTCCAGGTGACAGCGCTCAGTGTAACTGCAGCCTGACCCCTGACACATATCAAAACAGGAATGGTTTTTGTGCTTGTGTGACATCACAGAATCACAGAGTGGTTTGGGTTGGAAGGGACCTTAAAGCTCATCCAGTTCATCAAGTTTCAACCCCCTGCTCTCAGCAGGGACACTTTCCACTGTCCCAGATGCTCCCAGCCCTGTCCAGCCTGGCCTTGGGCACTGCCAGGGATCCAGGGGCAGCCACAGCCACCCCTGTGCCAGGGCCTCACCTCCCTCCCAGGGAACAATTCCTTCCTAATATTTCATATAAACCTCCCCAAATTCAATTTGAACCCATTCCCTCTGTCCCATCACTCCATCCCTTGTCATTTGTCTCTCTCCATGTTCCCTGCAGCCCCTTCAGGCCCTGCAAGGCCACCCTGAGCTCACCCAGAGCTTCTCCTGCCCAGGTGAGCAATGCCAGCTGTGCCAGCCTTTCCTCCCAGCAGAGCTGCTCCATCCTCTGATCCCCCTGGAGCCTCCTCTGGGCTCTCTCATTGCTAAAAATCAAACGTGGGGAATGAGGTTATGTTTGAAGAGTATGTGGGATGGATCTCCTGACCCTCCTGTCTGCAAAGCAATGCTGAGGAGCCCTGGGAAGACCCAGCAGCAGCCCTTCCTTTCAAAAATCCATTTTCCTGCATTTTCCTGTGTTTTCTTGCACTGCTGTGCCTGTTCCCAGCTGCAGTGGTGGCTCAGGCAGCTGCCCTGCATTCAGGGAGCAGCTGGGGGACGGTGTCACTGTACCCAGCCCACAAACCCCAGTCATTCCACTGAGCATCCTTGGAAAAGCCCAAATAACCCTGAGATTGTTGACCTCTATTTAGTTTAAGTTCACTTTGACAATCCATTTTAAGGCTGTAAGCTTTTAAAGTGTTTAGAGCTTTCCCAGAGGTTAAAAGCCTGACTTGCAGACAGCACAAATTAATCAAATGTTCCTCTGGAACCCAGGCTGGCAAGTAGAAAAATAAAGCAAATACAAAGTTAATAAGATTGAAATGGCCTTGCCTTTCAGATGAGATTTCTATACAAACTAATACTACAGCTAATTTTTTTAAAGGCATATGCACATTTTTGGCCCAAAAGCAGTCCCAGACTTTAGCATTCTTGGTAAAACTGATTTTCTTTCCCAAATACTGTCAAGCTACTTCTCTTTAAATACTTCCTTAATTGTGTGTTAGTCTGTGCAGGCTCTACATTTCAAGTTGTCATTTCTTATTTCCATCTGTTGCATGGAAAGCACTGAACAATGATAGCAAAAAATCCAGGAAATGAGATGTACAAAGCACTGACATCTTAGTGAAGGGGTAAAGATGGGTCATGTTAATGTGATGAACAGATTTTGCCATTTTAAGAACATCTTAAGGAGAAAAAAGGGGACTGAAAGGACATATGGAAAATGAGATCCCTTAGGGAGACCCTTGTATGCAGTGCTTAGGAATGCCTGAGAGGGTTAATGCAGCTTTAATGTCGATTTTCTTCTTCGTGTGCAGCTGAAAGCAGTGCTGCCAGACTTCCCTGGTGTTATCCTGTTTAAATAGCAGGGATCCACAGCCTAAATCCACTTTGCACACACTCTCTGGTACCACACTGCTGATGTGCACCGTGTTGGAGGTGCTGCCTGGGAGCAGAGGCTCTTGGATGGTGATACTGGAGAACTTCTCACAATTTCTCCTCTTCAATTTTATTTTTAGAAGTTCAATGTCTTGCACAGGTTTCAGTCTGTGGGTTTGTGTTTTTTTTTTTTCCTCCCTAAACAGAGCCTCAAATCACCTTTTCGCCAACATGTCCATCAGTGGAAAAGCTTTATTTCAGAGCTGGCACTTAGATGTGAATAAAGCAAGCCAAACAGATTGCAGGTGAAACACTCTTAACTTATTAGATAAGGCCAGATTTCTAGAGGTATGCAGGTGATTATTGGCATTGTGAAAAGCTGGAAGTTTCCTGCCTCCAACTGTTTACAATTGCAGGCAGAACCATCTAAATGCAGCAGCACCTTCAGATTCCCAAACTCCACTAAAACCCTGGCCCCTGCTATTGTCTGTTTATGTTAAAATCAATTCAGCCCAGCATTTGTTGAGCTGCACCTCTGATCTGCCACGAGCACCGGTGGTTATTATCTCGCTCGGGTTTCAGAACTGCTTTCCCATTATCCATAATTTTCTATATTCACACTGTTAGGCCGCTGGCTCCCACAATGCTGCGGCTGCTGCTGCCTGGGCACTGTGAATAACAGAAATCTTTCATGCTGAAGGCAGATCATAGGCAACCTGCTGGGGTTTTGGGCTGCAAAAGTCTTAAATGAAAGTGGTTTTGTGGTATTTAGAGAAACAGCGTCCCTTTTCTGTGTGGAGCAGCAAATCACACCAATTGGGCCTCACTCAAAAGGCACTGCCACAGCTCAAATGCAGCTAGGAGAGGCCAGGCTCGTGGATGAGTTTAAAACTAGGTTTAAAATGTCTTAAAGATGCCTTTTTTTAACGTGGGGGAGCTCAAAGTCACCCAGATGTGCTCCTGTGGGGCACCCTGGGGTAGGTGCATTCCACACAGATCCGTTGCAAAGCTTTTTTGCACTTCACATTAAAATACAACTAAGGCTATTTACAAATCATCTACCAGCCCCAGAAATTCTTCTTATTTTGAGGAAGATTAAGGGGTTAAATAAGAATTTCTCCCTGAAAAGAGGGTTTGGAGGGATGGATCCCAAATGGACAAAGGATCTCAGGCCAGTCCTTGACTTTGAATCTTATTTTATAGAGCAGACACCACAAACAGAAGATTTTGAAAAGCAAATTAGTGCTCGCTCTGGTGGGATTATAACATAAAGTGCAGCTCTCTGATGAATCTAAACAGGCAAAAAAACTGCACCTTATACTTAATCCTTTGAAAGGGGGAAAACTGAAATATGAAATAGTGGCTCCACTATTTCAAATCTTGCAGCCTGTGGCAGTTTAATAGAAGAGATGAGACTTTGTGTTCTGCACCAATATTCATTACGATGACAGTGTTTAATATTATGCCAGGATTAAAAGTTCTGGTTTGGATCAAGCTCTATTAATCACGCCATATATCCAAATTATTGTTCCCTGTCTTTCAGGGGATTGAGCACCATGGAAAGAATTATGTTCAGTTGAGTTACACTGTGCTGCTTTCTGTGGATTTCTCTCAAAATAACTTTTTTTTTTTCTCTTTTCTGTTGCACAAATAAGAATAGACCCTGGAATGAAAATAAGCAAAGTAGTTTCCATGTCTGGTGCACATATTTATTAAACTCTGTCTGTGGTTTATATTTTTCTTCATTCCCTTCTCAAAGAAAGGGAAATAATCAGTTCACAATCCCTGCAGATGGCTGTTACTAGCTGAGGTTGTAAAAAGCATATGTGAATAATGTAAAACAAGATTTCTTTCACCCCAGAATATTCATTTTTCATGGGAAGTTCCCACCTATTCCTTTAAATTTATTCACAGAAGGGTTTTTTTCTAGCAGCTCTTGGAATAAGTAGATAATCACACAGCTCCAAGGGGGTTCCAAATAACCATTTTTACTAAATTTACATAAAAATCCCAGGCACCACCTCTGTGCATTCTCAAGATGTTGATGTAGGAGACTTTAAAAGGGTCAGGTACGGGATTCTGAAATCCCAGATATGGGGATGACCTTGAGCACCTCAAGTGAAGTTTCCAGCTCCCCTTTTCCACCCCTGACCAAAGCAAGGCCTGAATTTTTCCTTTCAGGGATGAGCAGATCCCCTCACACAGCTCAGGTTGTGCCTCAACAGCTTGCAGAAAACTTCTGTTTTCAGGTAATCCATCAGGAGGATCCAAAATTAAATGCTTTAATTATGGTGCTCCTCAGATCCTAATTCTCCCTGGTGTCAGCAGTGATGCAGCTTTCAAAGCTCAGCTCGGGCTCATTTGTCTAACGAACCCCGGGCTTCATTATCCCAAATGCAGATTGAATTTCCCTTTGAAGGGCCCCCAGATGCACAGGACAAAAGATGAGGCACGGTCCCAATGCATCATCTCTGCTGAAAAAGGTGAAACCTCCCTCATGGTGTGGGTTCTAATTCTGCAGACAAATTAATTCCGCGTTCGCTGTGACAAGAACTTGTCACCAACCACAAAATATTTTCCATCTCCTTTTCTTTCCCAGTTAGTAACTTATGGTTTTGTGATTCTGCTGCCTGTATGGTGGAATATAAATTAAATTAGTGCTCCTGGATGCTCTGAAGGTTTCAAATAAACTGCAGATTTATGTACTACGACACTCTCATATTTATGCACTGTTTTCTTATTTACTCAGGAGAAAGCCAGACTTAGTGTATGAAGTGTAATAAATTTGGGAAGTGCACTCATTGTTTCTTCATGTACTCCAAAACTTTTTAGGCCCAAGCAGTTAATATTTTTAATCTGGTTATTGAAGGGACTGAATGACAGAAAGACCCACGAGGGCCAGGGCCACCCCAAAGCTGCAAGGGCAGGCAGGTTTTATACAGGATTACCTACTTCTAAAGGAAAGTTTCACTCCTTAAAGCATCAATTTCTAAATAGATTGTTTATCCCAAAACCCAATTTAATCAAACTGGTTTTATTTTTTTTTTTAACCTTGAAAGTTTTCACATGGCCTGAGTAAGCGTTGCTGTTAGGAGATTTGGTTATAAAGATGGACACTAACAGCAGATAAAAGTGAAACCAGCCCAAAAAATCCCTTATTTTGTGCAAAATACAGTGATTCAAGATGCTGGGAATTCTGTAGCAATGAGGCATCAATGAAGAAATGCAGATATTCTCTAGGAAGGTCCATCCCATGGAATTGCTGAGTTATGGATCCTGCCAGATTCTGCTCCTTTACCTGTAGCTCAGGTGGAGCTGCTGTCCTGACACAGGAATTCCTTCTCCTGATAAAATCCAGGAGAACGAAGTGCAGTTAACTCTTTATTGTCTTTAAACACAGCAAAGCTGATGAGCTGCGAGGTTTCTCTGTCCTCGTGCTCAGCTGACACCAGCAGTGAGTCAAACACCCTCACGTTTGGCCAAAAATGAGCCGAGCTTGCCTTGAGACATCCCCAAGGATGTGATTAGGAGTCTGTGGCGTGGAGAAGATCAGGGGAATGCCTTCTGCTCAAACCTTGCCCAAGCTGACAGAAGGGGCCTTTTCCCAGCTAGCACTGCCTCTGGCCTTGGTGTCAGCACAGAATTCCATGAACAACCAGAGCTGAGAGCAAATGGCTGAGACAATAAGAAATATGGAGATGAAGCTCTTTCAGGTGGCAGAATGCATCTAATTATTGGGGTTTTTTTTCTCCCATATGGCTGTTGGTTCCCTTTAATCTCTTTGTTATTACAAAAAAATAATTAAATCCAGAAGAGATGTCTTTAAAGCAAGTTGTTAAACACTCCTGGCATTCTGCAGGCTGCTGCTGCACAGTTGCTGCTCCCTCAGTGTTGAATATGCAGGAGGATTTGAAGAGCCAGCCGTGCTCTCCTTGCTGTGGATCAATCCCAGCCAGGTTGGGAAGCTCCCCTGGCTGGTTTTGCTGCCTGGAGCACAGCAGTGTGAGCCAGGCTCTTTCTGCACTAGAGCTGTGCTCCTTTTAAACAGCCAAAAGTAGCTTGCTTTATAATAACTGAATAAATAACTGAAACTAACTGGCTGTAGAGAAATCTTGCAGGAATGCTGGTGTGCAGCATTAGTCTGGAGGAAAAAAGGCTCGAGGGAAGCCTCATTGCTCTCTAAAAGCACCTGAAGGGAGCTGGAGCCAGGTGGGGATGGACTCTTGTGAGGTGACAACAGCCTCCAGCTGCACCAGGAGTGGTTTGGGTCAGATTTAAAAAAAATTGGATCATTGAAAAAGCAAAGAAATGCTGGAGTCACCAGCCCTGGAAGGCTTAAAACCACAAGTAGATGTGGCCCCTCCTGATGCGGTTTAGTGAGCAGGTGGAAGGTTGGACTTGATCTTGGAGGTCTTTTGCAGCCTGGTTGACCCTGTGATTCTGTGCCAAGCTCTCTGGACGAGTCAGAACCTTTGAACAATTCCCTCGGGAAAAACAAACCCTTATAAATTCCCTAGGAATGGTACTGAACAACTTCTGAAATAGCTTTTGGTCGTGATGGAAAGGACAGTTCATCAAGGTGCTGGTGACAGTGGCTGTTGTCCAGAAAGATCTGGAATTTTTTTTTTTTTTTAGAATTTGAATCAAAATGGGGAAAAGTAGAATAAAATCTCAGTTTTGCTTTGCAGCCCTTTGGTTAATAATATCTGACATGTCCCAGTCACTCCTGTTTGTAGGAAATTGTTCAGAGAACTCACATTTCTCCCAACTCCTGGTTCTTCTTGCTGAGAGGGAAGTTGTGAACATCACAGACACACAGACTCAAAATGCAGAAATCAGGCCCAAACTTCCTGAATTATTAACAAATTAATCTATTCTGTGTTTGTGACTTGATTTCTTTGTTCAATAAACAAGGACTTGAACTTAAATAATTTAAGGTGTGAGCAGTTACAGTCTCTGCTAAAAAGGAATAAATCCTTTGTAAGTCAGCACTGCAGGCAGGGACCTTGGAGACTGGAAACAAGGACTTGTAACTTCCATGAAAATTGTGTTTTCAGTTGCTGTGGATGTTACTTCCAGTGGAAAAGAAGTCAGCATTTAGCCAAAGCCCCTGTAAAAAGCTCAAAATTGAATTTGTTAGAAAAAGCAACTTCAGTTTGCAGAAACAGCAAACAACTGTGAAATTCATGACTATTAATATTTCAAAGTGTTTTGGTGACATAATAGATCATGAAAGTGAGGCTCCTATGGTTTTTGATATTACCAGAAATCCAAGATGTATTTATAGCTGCCTTCACACTTCACTGTTTTGTGTTGTATGGGATACATTGATCCAAATATAAATGAAAATGATAGAAAGCTTCAAAAACATGAAAAAAAATTCCTTTTTGTCTCTATCTCTTTCCAGCCTCAATGTTCTGTTCTTTCCTCTCCTCACTCAATTCTCTGTCTGCTCTCTTCTACCTTGGCTCCCATTTTTTTATATTTAGATTTATTGGTATTTTTAGATCTTTTGAAATCTCGGCCAATATTTCCTATTTTGGGGTATGAAAATACCTTTAGTGCTACAGGGAATTTGTTTGCTGGGAGGACCAGTCAATAATTCAGAACTTCTGTGGTGTTTATTTGGACTTGCAAAGTCATTGCTTCAGTGTCACAGGGTTTAAAAACAGGTTTGAGCTCCAAGTAAGATTTACTAAGGGGAAAATACAAACTGGCCTAAGGAAAAATCATAGAATTGGCTGAGGATTTCATCCCACTTTGGACCTGTGCTCCTAAATAAATTGGACATGCTATAAAATCTCAGTCTTATATGACTTTCTGTATGTCAAGCTTAGGAATTATTTCTTTTTAAAAAACATTGCTCCTCTCAGGAAAGGATTTTACATTCTTTTTTCCTCTGATGTAACCAATGCTGTCTGTTTTTCTCCAATAAACACAATTCTTTAGTCCTGTCCCAAGTATTAGCTGGAAGAGGTCTGATGGAAGCTCCTTGGCAAAGAAAATCCAACACAACAGGGCCGGGGGAGTTCTCGAAATCCCCAACGTTGAGCAGGAAGATGAAGGTTCCTACGAGTGCATGGCAGGAAACACCCGAGGAATAAACATTGCAAGGGGTCAATTACTTGTCTATGGTAAGCAGATTAAGTGAATTTTGATTTTTAATGAGGAGCAGGATGGTGTTCTGCTGCATTGTGCTGATGAAGTCTCTCAGCCCCTTCCTGGAGGTAGAAAGTGCATGTCAGGTTAAGCTGATTAAAAACTGATTGGGGGCTCTCAGTGGCCTTCACTGAGCCACAGCCTCAGCAAATAGAGATATTTTACATCAGAGCTCGTGTTGGAAGTGTGGGAAGTTGGGAATGTGAATACAAGGCAGAGAGGAATCCCTGTGCAGGGGTGTGGAGCCGCTGGAGGCAGGCAGGGTCCAGCAGAGACGCAGGGCAGGGAAGGATTTGGGAGCCTTTGTGGCACTGAAGGTGATTTCACCTCCTCTGCTGCCCCATAAAGCAGGGGGGACTCATCCCATTCCTCCCTCTCCTTCCAGCTTGGCTGAAAGTGGAGAATAATCTGGGAATCTTCTCCCTTTGCCTGTCCCTTCCCGTGGGCATTGATCCCTGCAGCCCCAGCCCATGGGATGCTTTCTCACAGGCAGGGTGGATGAAGTCTCCTTAAGGGAATTCTTAACACCCAGGGAAAGCATCATATTTGGACAGGAATAAGAGGAGAGATCTTTTCTTTACCTCATAAATCTTTCAAAGGAGAAAGCAAAAAAAGAAAATGAAACATAACAGCAAGGAGAAAAAAAATCACAGCAAGCAAAAGTGAGCCTCCAGTTAACATCTGTTGAGAAGACTCTGGCAAGTATTTTCCTTTTTTTTAAGTAAATCTCTTCTAATGAAGAGATGCAGGCTTTGCTGATAAGCTACCAGGCTCCTGCAGCCATGGCTAATATCAAGATATATGCCAGGAATAGAACAGTCTGCTGCTGGTTTAAATATTTCATTATTTCCTTGCTTTCAGGGGGTAGATTTTGCTCTCACTGCTCACTAATTTTTTTTCAGCACGTCAATCAAGCAGTTCCATTAAAATTAAGTTCAGTATATTACCTGGCCATGATTGATAACAGCACAGGCAATTATAAAATTATGATCAGTTAATTCAATCTAAAACAATGTGCTTATTAACTGTGCTTTGTACATTAATTAATAGCTGTTCATAGAGCAATGTATAAACAGCACTCATGAAGCCTTGGCATGAGGTTTTTTTGTCATATTAGGAGTGTGCTGGTGAATTATCTCTGTAATTGATTTCCTCTTGCTCCTTTTCTATTCTCTGGGGATTTTCCTCTGGAGGAAGGCTCTCCAAAAAAATAGGGATTCTTTCCTGGACATTGCTTTGTGTGTGGTTCCTCCTGAGAGCAGTACAAATTAAATGTAATTAGAATGCTTTTAAGCAGGGTGAACTCTGTCCTTATAGGATCTTTGAGCACCTAAAGGGGCTCCAGGAGAGCTGGAGAGGGACTTTGGATAAGAGATGGAGGGACAGGACACAGGGGATGGATTCCCACTGCCAGAGGGCAGGGATGGGTGGGATTTTGGGGGAAATCATTCCCTGTGAAGGTGGGGAGGGCTGGAATGGAATTCCCAGAGCTGTCCCTGGATCCCTGGCAGTGCCCAGGGCCAGGCTGGGCAGGGTTGGAGCAGCCTGGGATGGTGGAAGGTGTCCCTGCCATGGAATGAAGTTGTTATTTATTCTCCCCAGGTCTCACCTCCACCCCTAAGCTGCCAGCAGCTCTAAAAGTCAGCCTGCCCAGGGGAACTCCTGCCCAGCTCAGCCCTGGAGGCTCAGTTGTTTACAGAGCTCCTGGGTGATTCCTGCAAATTCTGCTTTTACACCTCAGTGAATTTCTTTAGAGGAAGACTTTGCAGAAATTAGAAGTCTCGGTGCTTTCCTGAATTTCAGGCATCTAAAATCACCATTTCTGCACATTTTGGCCTTAAAAATTGATAAAATCTCAACCAAACTCCTTACCCATTAACCGCTTATTTCTAACATTTTCCCAATCCTGTCCCAAAGTTCAGTGCCAGGCAATTGTACAGAATTAACCTGCAGTATAATAAAAATATGTTGAACAGGTATTAATTAGCTCTGCTCAGTTAATTAATTAATGGCAGCATACCTCAAGCAAAATCACTTTTCTCCTGCTTAAAATGCTTTGCATATTCTTTTCAGCACCCCCTGAATGGGATAAAAAAATCCAAAATGCCTTTCTGTCTCTCTATGACAGTTTATTGTGGGAATGTAAAGCAAGAGGAAAACCAAGCCCTTCCTACAGCTGGTTAAAAAATGGCCAGCCCCTCATGTCAGAGGTAAGATTCTTGTCTCCTTTGATTTCTTCCTCATCTTTTTGTTGGTTTATTTAGTGTGTTTTTTCCATTATTTAGTCACTATATTAATTTTACAATATATTAATGAAGTTTCAAAAAAATAGGTAAAGATTCATAAGATTAATCAAAATAAATGTAATAGCACGAACTCTTTGCAACACAGAACCTCAAATCTTGGACATCATCTTTATTGGAAATATATGAAATTGCAGTTTAGAGAGAGAAAACACCAATTTCTTCGCATGAATTATCTAATTGCTACAAGATATGGATGTAGGTATAGAAAGATTTAAAAATACGAATTATAATCGGTGAAAGAAACACTTAATACATCTGTAGACATAATCTGCAGTTTGGGGGACTGGTAGGATGCCAAAGGACTGGAAGAGGATTCCAGAGCTGGAATTGCAAAATGCTCAGCATTGAATTGCACTTTTCTTCTGTTTCTGTTCCAAATCAGTAGCTGGGTGGACCTTTGGTCTCGTGCAGAGCGCTGCCCTCCCGCTGAGTTAATCCTTTACCTGAATTAATCAGTCAGCTCTGAAAATCAGCTCATTTTGAGGGTAATATTTTCTGTGCTTTGTAGAAGGATAATCCAAAGAAAGCAACGTAAAGGTAAAAGGAAGGGTGAAAAATGGGTAAGTGGATAAGTGCAAAATGTCACTTAAAAGGACCAAGTGGAAAGGGAGGTGGGAGCGCAGGAGGAGAGGGGAGGTTTGGAGCTCAAACACTTGAGAACCACAGTCAGATCCTTCATCAGCCAGGTCTCTGAGAGCCCAGCTTCCAGGAACAATCCCTGCATTCCTGGGGAGGCCAAGCACATCCATCTCCAGCCTTCAGCTGGTGGCACCCTCATGGAGAAGGACTTCTGTGAAAAGAAGCTCTTTGCATTCTGCTAAGGCCAAGCTTCCCTTTTTTTATTTTATTTTTTATAATGGATCATCCATCCAGCATCTCTAGGGCACACAATGGCTCATCTGCGAGGCATTTTCATTTGGATGTAAAAAAAAAAATTCTGTGATTTGTTCTTGCCTAGCAAGAGCACATACAGGAGAATTTCCAAAACATATGGGCTAAATTAGCACCTGCTGGGCTGCAGAACCAGCATTTATTTGATTTAGTTGTACTTATTTTAAGCAGTTGGAGCGGGGTCCAATCTTCCATATCATTTTCTGCTGGATCAGTCCTAAACAGACCCAACCTCCATCTGGGGAAAATAGCCAGAATTTACCTGGACTGCAATTTTACTGAACCTGCTCATTGTAGTCATTGTCACCTTTTTCTGAGCAAGATAATCTTGTTTCTCTCTCTCTTTGAAGGCAGCAATATTTAGAGTCTGTCACTCTCCAATTGCACCGTTTCAATAAAGAGGAATGAAACACTCACAGACACATTTTCAACCAGCATTTTCACAGTACTTACAGAGTGCTGTAAATGCAATTCTTCAGGCAACAAAGTGCTGGATGTTATTGCTCAATGGGCAGAATGGACACTTTGGAGGGGAAAGTACAAGGGAGATGTAATAAAATATTCAGTTTGTCGCAGCACCCCGCGTGTCGGAATCCTCCCAGGAAGAATAACATCCTGATGCTTTTCACCCTGGGGCTGATTCTGTTTGTGTCCTCTTTGTCAAACCTCTCTGCCTGACCACCTGGCTGGTCACCCCAGCATTCTCCCTGCTCCTCTACACGGTGTGCTTTATTCTTCCCTTTGTCTGCACAGCTCAAAAGGGCCGGCAGAGAACGGTGGGGAATTTGGGATAAGGATGGAACACGAGCCTTGCTTCAGAGAGGGCTTTTGTATTCCAAGGATGTTTGTAAAAATAGAATGCATTGAAAGGACAGCAAACAGCCCGGAGGTAAAGTTAAGTATGCAAAAGATATCTGTAGCGAGAGCCTCAGAAAAAATTATCAGAGGCTAAGTAATGTAATGTTGTTAATTAGTTTGCCACACACCAGCCTTGCAGCCCCAGGCTGTGCTCTCATCACATTTCCAAGCTAAACAGGCTTGGGCTGGGTCAGTTCAGGGCTGGGAGTTCAGGAGAAGCTGGGGTGTTGGAAAACATTCGTGGATGTGTGTGCTGACCCCAGAACCCCCCCGAGCCCTGGGCTGGTCCCAGCAGGAAAAGGGGGATTCTGCCCCTCCCAGGTGAGACCCCACCTGCAGAGCTGCCCCAGCCCTGCCCAGCCCAGGAGGAGCTGGAGCTGCTGCAGAGCCCAGAGGAGGCTCCAGGGGGATCAGAGGATGGAGCAGCTCTGCTGGAGGAAAGGCTGGCACAGCTGGCATTGCTCACCTGGGCAGGAGAAGCTCTGGGTGAGCTCAGGGTGGCCTTGCAGGGCCTGAAGGGGCTGCATGGAGAGAGACAAATGACAAGGGATGAGGGACAGGACACAGGGAATGGGTTCACACTGCCAGAGGGCAGGGCTGGATGGGATATTGGGAATAAATCCTTCCCTGGGAGGGTGGCACAGGTGTCCAGAGCAGCTGGGGCTGCCCCTGGATCCCTGGCAGTGCCCAAGGCCAGGCTGGACACTGGAACTGGAGAAGCCTGGGACAGTGGGAGGTGTCCCTGCCAGGGTGGAAGGAGATAAGCTTTAAAATCCCTCCCACCCAACCCATTCTAGGATTCTGTGACAGATGTTTAGCACTTCATAAATGCATTTGAGTTACTTGTGGCTGTTCATCAAACACTGGAGTGCATCCCCTAACTGCGTGCTCCAAACTCCTCCATTCCTGCTCCAGGGGCAGGAGAGCCAGGCTAAATGAGTAGCAGCATCCTCCCCGTGATATCTGCTGTTCCAGCTTGCACTTGGTGATGGGATTTATATTCCCCCTGGGGATCTTCCAAACTCATCTGTTTGGGGGAATGTTTTTTTTTCTCCTCCTCAGTGCTCCACTTTGCAGTACAGCTATTATTGTCTCCAGAGGGTAGTAATTGTAAAATCACAAGATATTTAGCTTTAAGTTATGATTGCAGCATGAAACAGGCTTTTTTTCTGTTTTCCGAAGCAGAGCAAGTAAAACTTCTTTTAATACACCGACTTCCTTGCTCTGGTCCAAGTATACCCACTGTGCAGCTTCCTCTATTTCAGCAGAATTGCTAAAGAAAGTTGGTGTGTGTAGAAATCCAGGCCTGGGGGAGAACGCTCTCCCTGTGCTCTGAGCAGCTGCCTGGGGCTTTCCAAGTGGAATTTAAATGTTGATTTTCAGTGGAGCTTTTCCAGTGGCTCATTTTTCTGTGACTCGGGGTGTGATGATGTTCAAAATGTTCTTGTTATTGGCGCACCTCTGTCTCCTGTGGAGCTTTTCTGATCACCTGGGATTGTCACCATCAGATTTGTCTGATGGGATGATGGAATGATGTTCCACCAGCCAGGGATGAGGTGCTGCCTCTCAGGATCCAGGTGGAAGATGCTCCAGGCTCCCAGTGTAGAGCTCCTTCTGTGCCACCTTCATGGAGAAGGATAAGGAGAAATTCCCAGCTCAGCAGTGCAGGGAAACACACACAAAACCTGGATAAACCTGCCCAAAGCCATTATTGCAACACATGACTGGATTTTCTGAAAAGTTGGAAGAGCTCAGAGGGCTGGAAATACAACCACCACCACACAGAGAGGTGCACACCCCATTTCTGATGCACCCATCCTCATTGCTCCCAAAAAAACAACATTTCTGCTTCTGAATTCTGATCAGGTGCATCAGTGTGATACTAAAAAAAAAAATTTTATTTGTTCACTCACCCGCTCTGTCAATGTTTTTCCTTGTTTTTCTCTTATCAGGAAAGAATTCAGATAGAAAATGGGACTCTCCTCATCCCCATGCTGAATCTGTCAGACTCAGGCCTCTATCAGTGTGTGGCAGAAAATAAATATGACACCATTTATGCCAATGCTGAGCTGAGGGTGATCGGTGAGTAAATGTCACTAAAATGTGCAGGTACCAGTAAAAAGGACACTAGCTGAAAAAAAATTAAATTTAAGAAAAGAGGAGATGAAACCTGGTAGTTCAAACCTGATATTTCTTTGCTTTTCACCTACATAGAAATGTGGTTTTTTAAGTTTAATTTCATGGCTTGTTGGGAGAAGAATCTAATCCATGTGTGATCTTTTTTTATTATCACATATACACCGGTTTAATGAATGCTGTTTCTCGCTTAGTTTGAGTTATTAATAGTTATTCTGCAAGTTTTTAAAGTTATTTCAGAAAGCAGGGGAAATAGTTTTAGGTATAAACAAAAGGCATATGGCAAATATGGACATAAACAAGTAACTTGGAACAAGGAATCTCATTAATGATAACCAGAGATGAACATGAATGGAACTTGCTCATATATTGTAAAAGTATTCTGTTCTAGACTTCAAAATGTAAAGTTTGCTCAACAGCCAAATATCAGTGAAGTTGGTAAAACACAGACTTCAGGAGCACCCAAAGTCTTGTGTTTTCTCCTTGTTCAAGAGTGAATTTTCACATAAGCTACTGGAAAAATAGACATATTTTCAGAAAACAGAGTGAAAAGAAAGCCAGAGTGACAGAATATTCTCTGCAGATGAATATTTGTGGCTGGATCAGGAGTGTGAGGTTTATCCTGCTTGGGAATCTTGTCTTCTGTCATGGACAGACCAGTTCTCCCTGTCTCCAGATTTCCTCAGGAAAGTTTGTCAGAGCACACAGTTCTAGGTAGACAGCTTTAGAAACAGAACTAGAATTCTTTGGTACTTTGATACATTTTAAATGTTAGATTTAGATTTATTTTTGCAGAAATCTACAAACCAAAAAATTCATTGAATTTTCTGGCTGAACTCAAAGAGAAGAATTTGCCAAGTTCGCTTAGTGTATCTCTTCTTCCTTCTCTCTCTTTAGCTGCAGCCCCCGATTTTTCCAGAAACCCCGTGAAGAAGCTGTCTGTTGTTCAGGTTGGAGGGGAAGTTACAATCGGTTGTAAACCCAGTGCTTCTCCCAGAGCTGTTGTTTCCTGGAGAAAGGGCTCGGAGGTTCTGCGCCAGAACAAAAGGTACGGGCAGCAACCAGCCACCGGGCCGCTGAATTTTCTCTCTTTTGCCATCATTTAAAGCTGATTGAGACAGGGGAGGTTTAGATTGGATATTAGAGGAAGTTTCTTTATGGAAAGGATTCTAAAGGATTGGAACAGGCTGGCCAGGCCAGTGGTGGCATCACCACCACTGCAAGTGTTCAGAAGAAGTGTGGATGTGGCAGCTGAGGACATGGCTGAGTGGTGATGTCTTGTAAATGCAGGTGAACCTGGTGGGAAGAAATGCAGTTCAGAAAGCTGAATGATTTCTTTATTATAACTATACTATAATACATTAATTTACTATTTAAAGGAGATACTAAAACTACAAACCTACTGGTTCTAACTACCATAGCTAACTCACAACTCTGAGTTGCCCTGCCCCAGGTGGGTTGGATTGGCCATCAGCTCAAACAATCCTCACCAGAATCCAACCAAGCCATCACCCCAGGGAAACAATTCTCCAAACACATTCCACGTGGGAAAAAGAAGGAGCAGAAATATAAATTGTTTTCTCTTTCTCCCCTCTGTGCTCCTGTATGAAAAAAATCCTGAGAGAGAGAAGAATGTGCCTGCCACATGTGAGGACTAATTGAGGCATCTCCATTATTGTATTTCAATGCCCTCAGGCACAGGGTGGGAGTTTCGGGGTGGACAATCCCCATGGAGCTGGACTCCATGGTCCCTCTGGGTCCCTCCCAGCTCAGGCTTTTCTATAATTCTGTAATTCCACACTAATGGCAGTTAAATGGGGGAATATTAAATTCAAAGGGTCTTACTGACAGAAACGAGGGACATTGTATGCAGCATGCAGGCCTGGGGATATTTCCATACACAAATGGAGACAGATGGATGAAATGGGCAGCAGTGTCTTCAGAAGTGCTGAGAATGTCTGAGAGTCCTTCTCAGCATCTCTTTCAGTTCACAAATATAACAGCAACCCTCGCTTGTCACATTCTGTTGTCAGCCTCTGAAATCTATAATCAGTAATTCATGAAGCTCTGGCAATGGAACACCAGATTTTCACACAGGACCACTTGCTCAACGAGGTTACTTTGGGTCACATCAGACTTAAAATGATGACAATTCTCTAAAACATTATCCCAAAGTGTAACACACAGAGTTGTTTCCCTATGCCACGCTGCAGGAATGTACAATAGAGATAAATCGCAGGAGCATTTATGAACGAAAGAGCAAATCTGAGAATTTTACATAGGTGCTGCCAATTGAACAGAGAAATTTGGGTGAGCAATCCATCCCATGGCCATAGAGAACTTTCCAATGGCTTTTCCCCCCTTTAGTAGTGGCCATTTTATTTTCATTTTAGCCATTCACGTTGGGAAACATTTTTCTAACTAGTGTTTAATCAAATCTTTATTTGTCTTCTGATTGTATTTTGATTGTATTGCCTATTCCAGAGGCTGAACTAAGCCTGGATCTTCAGGTTCCACTACTCTGACATTCCCCACCTGATTTACTGACAAAAGAAATATTTACACACTCCGTACAGTATTTACTTGTGCTCCTGTATTAATTTACTAACAATAATTCCGAGCACACTGTAATTTCTGAGTATCCCAGGAGGCTCCTGCTGCTGGGCAGGAGCAAATAACAGGAGCAGGATTTACAAAGGAGACAGAGTTTAAACTCTCTGCATGCACATTATTGCCAGTGTGGCCACTGGTGCAAAGTGGAATTTATGAGGCTGTTTGATTATTAAATGACAAACTGGCTAATGCCGTGGTTTAAAAAGGGTGGGAAATAAATCATCAGTACAGTGTTAGTCCAGAGATCTCCCTGACAGAAAACAAAATGAAATAAGGGTTTGTGTGGCTGTAAAGTACATGGCTAATTAAAGTGCTGGAATTACACATAAAAAGAGAAGGAACATGGTCTGCCTTTCTCCACAGATATGATTAAACCCTGACAAAGCCTATTTCTGCTCCCATTTTATCGTGCTGCAATTATAACCTTTATGGGCTCTTTTATTGGCCTTTTAAAAAAATATTTTGTAGGGTTATAGTTGCTGAAAAAAGGAAAAACCAATCCTTTCCAGTTCTGACAGACGAACTGTGATGGGCTTGTTCTTAAATAAGTCAGATCATGCAGCTGCTTTTAAATTATTTAGACAAATTTAATCTTTTGTTAAAGAAATAGTGAAACCAGACCTATTCCACCCAAAGGGGAAAGAATATTCCTTCATTTTCATCTTTTTCCTTTCACTCCTGATAATAGTTTATTCCTGATAGTCCTGAATATGTGGTAACCACTCTCCCTGATCAGCTGAACTCTTGATATCACAGGAGAACTTTCCTTTATATTAAATTTGGTTTGTAAGTGTGTAAAGAGAAGTGTGCTAAATAGGAGCACTAATTATTAGATTTTCCATATTAATAGTTCCACTATTAAATATTTTAAATTCGATTTCTTCTGAGTTCTTGAGGTAATTTTTAAGTTTACAAAGCTGCAGTATTTGGACCCCTGCTCTCTGAAAAATATCTTAGAGTTTTTTGGAGGGTAATTTTCTGCATTTCTTGCCAGGGTTCAGCAGTGAAGGTCCTCAGCCCTCAGTCCCCTTTTCAGGGCAGAGTTTTCTCCAGCTCCATTTACCCTTCCCATCCTTTGTGTGGCTCCATCCCCCCATTGCTCAGCTCTTCAGCAGTTTGTCTGCTCTCATTTCTGTAAAACACTTTATTGCACTTGAAGCACACATGTAAATCCAGCAGAAAATGCCAAAATATTATTTTTTTAATGTTAGATGGTGAAATAAAACCTGAACATGCCAGTAGCAGATCTGTTTGTTGTTCCCAGCCTTCTCTATTGAATGTTTCCCTTCCAAATTTTCAGCAGTAACTCCATTCCACCCTTATTGGCAGGGCTCAGGCTCTGAGTAATGGGATTTATCCACGGTCCATGGTGCTGGCACCTGAGAGAGGGAATTCCAGGTAATCAGCTGCAGGAATCCAAGGGAATTCCCACAGCTGGCTGCTCCTGGCTGGTTTTCCCTGCTCCCTCCTCATTGATATCCACCAGTTCAGCTTCAGGTGCTCTCTTGGGCAATTATCCCTCTTCTTTGGGTCAAAATCTGGAGAAGTGGGGTTTGGGGAGCGATGCCACTTCTGCAAGGGACAGCTGTTTGGCCTTTGTGGAATAAAGAACTTTTGCTGGTGTGTGCTGTGGGTTTTAGCTCAGTGTAGCAAAGAAACACAACAAAAACCAAGCTTCGTGCTCCAGACTCCCTTCCCGTGGAGTCTGACACAGATTTCAGCTATTTTCATGTGTGTCACATCCTCAGTGCATGCAACAGGAGTTTTCTTCATCTCTCTTCTCGCTGCTATCCCCTCGTATCCAACTGAGGAAACAGAAGAGAAGAAAGGAACGATTCATATATTAAATAAAACAAATTTTCAAGTCTAGACACCGATCTCATCACAAACGTCTGTCTTCGTGCCTTCAGTGAATTCAGATTTGGGGCTCTCATGGAAAACTTATTTTACAAAACTTCCTTTTGATGGAAGCATTATAATGAAAGGGAATTGGGCCTGGTTTTTCTTTGCCAGAGAGAGGTGCTATTCCCCCAGCTGAGCATCCCCAAGCACTGCAGTGCATGCATGGAAACATATGGGATTCACTTCACTCGGAATTTCAATGAGGAGAGCTGAGGGAAAACTGAGAAATGAGGTAGGCTGGAAGAATGCATTAGTCATATACAGCACTTTCCATGCATTAATAATCAGTAATAAGCAAATATTCATAATTTAAATTGTTTTTGGGGGCCTGGGCAAGAAGTACATTTAGGGATCATAAAATATGCTCAATACTTGTTGGCTCCAAGTCTTGCTTGTAGGACACAGCTCAGTCCCAGCTCTGTGAAGGATGGGAATGGATCCTCTGGCATAAATAAAACTGGTGAATTCTGTGTCCTGTGGCACTCTTGGTTTTGGTGTTTTACATTCAGGTTGTTGCCATTACTCAGAGGAAACCTGGGAAAACAATGAGGTGGGAAGCTGGATTTCGTCAACACCGTGGGAAGAGAGCACAGCAGATGTTGTGATGGGTGGGGAATTATCTGGGAATTGCTGAGTTCCTGGAGTATTTGGGAATTGCTGAGCTCTTGGAGCCCAGGCTCGAGGGGTTCTCCTGCTCCCAGGGGAACAGCCAGGACCCAGCAGATTTCCTTAGGATCTGTTCTCCCACCACCCTCTGAGCACTCTGGGTCACCCCTTGCTTGTGTTTTCCTTTTGCTCCTCCACTGCTCACAGCCAGATTCCAAAACCAGCAGAATTTTAACACATTTAAACTTTTTTTTTTTTTTTGGGAAAAGGCTTGTTTTGTGTCTGTGGATGGAATTAGACAAACAGGGAGTTAAAAAGTCTGCAGCTCCTCCTGAGGAGCAGCTCCAATCTCTGTTCTCCGTGACAAGGACAGGTTTAGGCTGGATTTTTGGGGAAGGCTCTTTCCCCCAGAGCTGCCAGAGCTTCAGGAGTGTTTGGAAAACCTTCCCAGGGATGCCCAGGGTGGGATTTGGGGTTGGACTCTGATCCTTGTGGGTCCCTCGGAGCTCAGCTTCTCCTGTGATTATTTGGAAGTGGGGGAAGTCCTCACTCAATGCCCTGATCAAACACAACCCACAAAATGCATTGTCTGTGAAACAGCGTTTCAGCTCCAACCAATTTGAGCAGAAATGTGTCAGGACAGTTCAGCAAACTTCAGGGAAACATTTCAATTACCAGAATGTCAATGCTGTTGGTTTAGCTTCAGAATATCCATTATCCTTAAAAATAAATAAAAAAATCTGCTTGGGGAGGAATCAAGACCAAATGGATAGAAAATTCTAAAATTTACACTAGTCTGCTAACAAAGGAGGAGATTGATGGCACTTGACTGTTCTTTAGCTGAAGTCAATATGCAGCCTAAGGGAGTTATTTACTTGTTCTTGGCAGGTGCCTCCCTCTCAAATGAGACACCAAACTCAGATGAGCAAAGCTGAGGGAATGAAATCCATCCACAGTGTCTGAAAAAAGCCTCAACTGCCTTGGAGTCAAAGCAGATGAGTAGCACAAGCAAAGAGGAGTCAGGCTGCTTAGTGCCACAAACCACCCTGCTTTCCTCACCCACTGCTTGCACATAAAATATCCCAGATATTTGCATGCAGGTACCAAGTTCCATCTAAAATCTATTTTTCTTATGATATTCCAGAACTTACTGTTCTATTCTCAGCTTTCTACAGCAATGCAGCTGGGTGAATAGCACTGGGATATTAATTTTACTACTATTTTATTTTTTAAGTCTGGTTTTTGAAGCCTGGATTAAGTGTGTCTCTGTTTTTATCCTCCTTGCTTCTCCACCATGAGGAGCTTTGCATAGCTTTGATGAGATGCCTTAACCCTTCTATCTTATCAGTGTCTCTGTGCTTGTAAAGAAGTTCATTTCCTATTTTAATATTTAAATAGAGCACTTGAAGTGTGGGCATCAGCAATCAGAGCAATTCCAGCTATCTCAGACACCACTGCTGAAAGTCAACACGAATACAAATTAAGCTTATCTGTTGATGAAATCCCACTTTTGCCTGGAGGACCAATGGGATTGATTCCACCTCTGCTAAATTTGATTAATCACTTCAGCTCCATTCCTTGCTTACAAACAGATTGACAGGAATCAAAAGCACGGATTTACCTGCCTGCCTCCAGTGTTTGGTCTGAAGTTACTCTTTAAGACTTGAAAACTCCTACAAAACCTGGGGTTGCTGTTTAGAGTTGTTTTTTATCTCTGAAAACCCGGTGTCACAGCACATTTGGTGCTAACCAGACAAACCCCACCATCACACCATTCCTCAGGGAATGCTGAGAGCTGCAGGAAGTGATTTCTAGCTAAAAATATCCAGTGCTGGCACCACAGCGGTCCTGGTTTCAGACAGAGAAGAGAAGGGAATTGCAGAGAACTGGGAGAGGCAGTTCCAATGCATTTACTGAGGATTTATTTGCTCTCAGCAGGGAGGTTTGTCTGGTTTTGGGGTTTGCCTGGTTTTGGTGTTGGCTGTAGGCATTTTCCAGTGCTGCCCCCTGAACAGTGCCACTGGATCTGGGAGGAACATCAGGCATGGCAGCACCCACAGGAATCACCAGAACTGGTGATGTTGGCAGCAGAGAAGCTTTACAAGCAAAGGCTTGTCAGAAAACACCCCAAACTCTCCTGAAGTGCCTTCAGTCTTTCCCTCTTCTCCATCCTTCTGGCTATTTTATTCTTGTTCCCCACGCTGAGAGTGAAGGCAGGGGAATGGAAAATTTGACTGAAAGATGAGGAGGGAGATAAGGAGAAGGAAGAACGAGCGCAGATGATGGGAAGAAAAAAAAGAAATACTTTATTTTTCCTTCTTTATCGTATTTTCCTTTGTTTCTCCCCTTTCTTCTCCCTCTGTTCTGTTTTCATTTGAAGTCAAGGCACTGCAGAGTAACGAGGAGGCAGGAGGGGACCCCCACTGCTACCTGACCCAGGCAGCAGCCAGAGGATATTGGTGCAGGGCAAGACAGGAGAAAAGGGATTTTCCTTTCTTTTCTCTCTTCTTGGAGAGCTTTACAATGGAACAAACCAGTAAACCTAATTTCACCCTGCACTGCTGAGTGCTCAGTGCCAGTGTTTAGCACACCAGATAATGGGAGCATGGAGGAAGTAAATGAAGCAGATGTTCTCACGTGAAAAAAAGAGGATTTATTAAACTCCCCTCTGCAGGACACCTCCCTTATGCAATTTGAAATTGTTCCCAGTCAAGTCATGGCAGAATTGTTAAGGGGAGCCTTTCCAAGGGGCTGTCCAGCATGCTGAGATGTCCCAGGAAATCTGTCACTCTTCCCTGTCACCAGGAATTGCAATAACCCAACCCCCAGTGAGTGTCAGTGCTGTGCCCTCTCCCCCTTCCAGGTCATGTCCTGTCCCTGCTCCAAGGACATTTTCTGATGGATGTTCAGGATTCCATCCAAAGCCAGATAATCTCGTTGGATTTTTTTTCCACTAAGCAGGCTGGGAATCGAGGTTCCTAATTAGGAGTTTGCAGGAAAAAAAGTAATGAGAGAATTCTACCTTCTGTGCCTCTCTTCCAGTCCAAGTTGTGCTGCCATGCACGTAATTGCTGCTGATGGTATTGCTGCAGCATCAAAAGTGCCAGTCTGGGATGGGAAACATGCACCAGGTTTGGAAAACATGCACAAAATTTGAAAAGCATGCAGAAAATTTGGAAAATGTGCTCCAAATTTGGATAATATGACCCAAATTTGGATAATATGACGCAAATTTAGAAAACCTGCACCAAATTTGGAAAACATGCCCCAAATTTGGAAAACATGCCCCAAACATGGAAAACATGCCCCAAATTTGGAAAACATACCCCAAACATGGAAAACATGCCCCAAATTTGGAAAACATGCACAAAATTTGGAAAACGTGCTCCAAACTTGGATAATATGACCCAAATTTGGAAAACATGCCCCAAATTTGGAAAAACTCCACCAAATTCAGAAAACATGCTCCAAATTTGGAAAACATGCCCCAGATTTGGAAAAAAATGCTGCAAATTTAAAAAATCTGCACCAAATTTGGAAAACATGCCCCAGATTTAGAAAAAAAATGCACCGAATTTGCTGCAAGGGCACCAAATCAAAGATTCTGACGCCCAGAAGTCCCAAAGAAAATGTGACGTTGGAGGGCACAGATCGAGGTGTCCTGGGGAGGTGATATAAAATAGATTGATTAACAAAGAATCACAGAATGTCCAGCTTGGAAGGGATCCACGAGGAGCAGCAAAGTCCAGCTGCTGGCCCTGCACAGGAGAAACGTGGTGGGCACAGGGGCTGCAGCCAGGCAATTCCCAAGCACGATGAACAAAGGATCTTCCAGGGATTTCTGGGGTCCTTTGGAGTGGGAAGGGTCATTTTTACCTTGGAAAAGCTGCTGATGTGTGGCCAGCATGAAGGATCTGTAGCAGGCCACAAGATGCTCTGGTTTAGGATTTTGGGAGGCAAAGGAATGTTGCTCTTTCATGGCTCCTTTTCCACAAGGGTGAAAAATCTTGGATTTTCAGTGGAAAGAAACTCTGGAAAAGGAAAGGAAAAGCTGAAGGGACACACACAAGTGACAGAATGTGACTAACACATCAAAAAGACACATTCCATGCAAGCATGTGGGTCTAAGGCTTCAGTGAACCACACCCAGTCCCCATCAGTGTCACTCAAACTGGGTTTAAATTCACCAGCTCAGGATTGTCCCAGATTTCCTGCAGAGGAGCCCAACCAACAGGCACCAGAAATTAGAGGTGATGGACCTGGCTGGATGGGGTTTGGAGCACCCTGGGACAGTGAAAAATGTCCCTGTCCATACCAGGGGTGGAATGGGATGAGCTTTAAGGTCCCTTCCACTCCAAACCATCCTGGCATTCTCTGATTCTGTTTTGGGGTTTTTTGGTCACTGGTTCTATTCCAGGATTTCTGAAATCCAAGCATGGCCATGCTGGTGTCAGCTGCTTGTTGTCTGGACAGAATTCCTTAAGGCTACCAGCAGGTTTTATTGTCCTTGTGCTTCTGAAATGTGTTCTGACAAGGAGAGGGAAGCAGCTTCCTGCAAGTGAATGAAACCTCCCACACAGAGGGCAACTCAGGGCCTTCTGTGCTGGCTAAATTCTACTTAAATCCCATATTAAGGTCTTAGTTTTACATCTGGAGTGAATTTTTGTGTGAAGGGCTGAGTCAGAGCTCCTGATAATATCTGGATCATAAAAATGATGATTAATGATGGGATTAGAATAGTGGCAGTGTGGACACCCCATCCTGCACTGGAAGAGCTTTTGTCTGATGTAGTGGAGTTACAAAGATTTCATAAAACCAGCAGAACTTGGAAGATAAAGAAACTGGCAGCTGTTTTATTTGGCAATTCTGCTCCTTTTCTGCTTTTCTTTCCCATACACACAGAGGTGCTGTTGCCCAGTATTCCCTGGCTGCCAGTTTTGGGATGTATCACTACAAGACATTTGGGGACATTTGGGCACATTTGGGTGCTTTTGTCACTTTTTTCCTTTGGCCATCACAGAGGAACATCTGCCTCACATTTAATCCTTGAGTACATTACAGACAGGGCAAAACAATTTTTGCTATTTTGTGTTAAAGGCAGCTCCTGAAAATCCTGTGTTTTCTCTGGAATCTGTATGATGGAGTACAGCTCATTTCAGATGGCTGTATATATTTACATAAATAAATATTTTTGGTCCCAGTTGCAGGGATTTGATGCAAAAATTCTATTTTTAGGAAGAGGGGAGAATTTTAAGAAATAGGATGGAAGAGTTTTAGTGTCACGTTTTATAATTTCTAATAATACTATTTTCTACAATATTTTAATAAGAGTATTCTGCTGGATTGTGTAATTTTGTTTTGATCCAAATAGTTAAAAGATTATAATGACATTTATTTGATTTCCAGTTAATTGTCAGTCAACCCTGAAGCTCATTTATATCAGCATGCAGATAAGGAAAATCTTTTAAGCGCAGTTTATTAAATGGCAACACTATTAGCATACAAATTATGCTCAGAATAGAATAAACAGGTACAAAGATCATTAACATATGATACAGACAGTCAGATCTCAGATGGGATTCAGTGGGACCTTTTCAAAAATACCAGGGCTGTCAGCAGCAGGGACAAGTCATTCACTCAGCCAAACTTTACTCACATTTCCAGCTGCATAAATCACTGCTAATTCCGAGTCATTTGGGAGTTGTGCTCATCTTTTCTGCTCCTCACTCACTTCCCTTTGTAGTTTTTAATGCAGACTCTCCTGCTCCTCAATCTTGGTAAAATTAGAGGAGTCAGATATTGTCTCAGTGTCTGGCAGCATGTCTGGAGAAATTTATAAACAATATATCTTTGCACAGCCTGGAAAATAAAGAGGGGGTTTGCTCCTGAGCAGCAGAGGGAGGCTGAGCAGACATGGTTTCAAATAGGATTTCTCAGATAATAAAAATTACTTTGCCTCTGATTTCATCAGATCCAGATTCCTCTCTTTTTATCTGCACAGTGCCGTGATGAGGCTTCAATAACTCTGGGAGGTGTCGGATGTTAGAGGCAGACAGGAGACAAGGAGAGGGAATCTGCACAAACTATCAGGGTTACTTTATTTGGAAAAGAGTTACACCCTTGAAGGGAGAGCTGCCCTTCTGGCAGCGCTGAAAGCTGCAGAATCCACCCAGTTTTTCAAAGATCCAGCTCAAGATTTTGATAGGGATTTCAAAGCCCTTTGCTGTTTGAATCCATGCATTTCATATCCATGAATTAACATCCCCCCTCTCCCAAAAAACAGATTGGCTGAACAATGCAGCAGTGCACAAAGCTACCCCTGCTGCACTTTTAAATCTAATGACTTGACACCTCTTTCTTTTCTCAGATTTTATTTCTTCTATCAGCCTTGTTAAATACATATTATTCTTTCATGCTCTTAAGATCAAAGCAAATAGCCATCAACAATCTTTTGTTCACATGAGACAACACATTCGGAGATGGTTTGTTTGGCCTGGTTAATTAAAAGCTGTACCTATCATCCCTGCTTGATTTCTCAAGTTCTTTACTTAAAAAGTATGTGTGACAATTTTAATGAGCTCCCACCTCTTCCCCACAGCCTCTGGCTTCTGCACAAACTTTGCAAACTCTTCTTTTTGAACATCACACGGAGCTCTGACTCCAGCAGGTCCTGGAGAAGATGTTTGTTTTCCCTCCCTGCACATGGTGCTCATCTCACCTCATCTGCTGATGGAGCCACTCAGAGGGGAATTTCAATATTTATAGCTGATGGGTTTAAAGTAAAAGAGGGTCAGGCTAGATTAGGAATGAGGAAGGAATATTTCACACTGCTGGTGACAAAATGCTGTCACAGGGTGCCCAGAGCAGCTGGGGCTGCCCCTGGACTCCTGGCAGTGCCCAAGGCCAGGCTGGACAGGGCTTGGAGCAGCCTGGGACAGTGGAAAATGTCCCTGCCCATGGAACTGGATGATCTTTAAGGTTTCTTCCGACCCAAACCATTCCACAATTCTAAATGGAATGATATTTCTGTGTGTTTCCAATTTGTCCTGGTGTGCAGGAACTTTGCATGGATAGTCAGGACTGGATTTTCATCTCTTCCTTTGCTGGAAGCAGCTTGGTTTCACTGAGCTGCTCATCCAGAGGTAGCACCAGGCAGGAGCACAGGAGAAAGCAGGACTCTGATCTAGATTTAAGCATTTTGTAAATCACAAATGCCAGCCTAGAGTTAGGCCTGGGCTTAAGCAATTCCTTGCTGCCTCAGAGCTTTATGAACTCAGCTGGGCCTTGAGTTCTTCCTTCTCCTCCTCCTTTCACAGCTCTGCGTTCATCAGATCTGCTTCACATCTTGTGCTTTTGGGCCTTTGACAGGCACTTATTTACTTATTGAGAGAAGTCCAGTTTTCCTGGCAGACAAAATATTCTCCTTGCCTTGTGTTGGACAAGTTAAACTTTTCTGTCTCCTCACAGCACTTGGAATTACCTTGTCTTGTGATGCAGCTGCTAAGAATGATTATCTATAGCCTTCACACAGCTTCAAATGTTGTGAGAAGGAATGGTTTCCTGCAAGCCTTTCAGCAGGTGAGACGTGCCTTTCACAGCTTCTTTTTAAACCATTTGTCAGAGCTTGATCCAAAGCCCATTAAAGGCAATATTCCCATGGCCTTCTGCATCACAGCTCCCTGATTTGGGAGAGAAATGGGAGAGGACAGAGCGCAGCCCCTCTGAACC
Source organism: Chloebia gouldiae (assembly GCA_003676055.1). Taxonomy (NCBI): domain Eukaryota; kingdom Metazoa; phylum Chordata; class Aves; order Passeriformes; family Passeridae; genus Chloebia; species Chloebia gouldiae. The sequence continues at coordinate 1,778,412 of QUSF01000031.1, read as the reverse complement.
CACCCAGGGCACCAAGTCGTGGCTCTGAAGGAGTTTAGGTCAGCTTTGCTGTTCTTGGCACCTGGGGCAACATTTCAGAGGGCACTGTTGTTTTTCTTCTTGCACTGGAAATGAATCATCTTGATTTTCTGCTGTGCTCTGTCTTCCCATCCCTCTCCTGCCACAAACCTCAGGACAGTTGGAAATTTCTCACTTTTTTATTGTTTTTTTTTTCTGTTTCCTTCCCCACTAAACTAATTACTCCGGAGTCTTTTGTGCTCTTACACAAATTCTGCCTGAGTGTCTTATTTACTGCTCGCTCTAATTGTTGTTAGGTAGCATGACCTGTTTCAAACAACTCAGGAGCTTTTATTTAGCAGATTTTCTTTCTGCTAAGCTCCTTTTTGATCCATTAAAAGAGCCATTCCATCCTCAGCCTGCCCAGCCATTGAAATATTGTTTCAGAACAGCATTTCTTCAGATCAAACGTGACACTGTCAGCTCCTGAGTGGGTACAAACCCCTCTTAGTGGCTAAATGAGAGAGATGGGAATTATCAAGGTCTCAATTCATCATGAAGAATACAGGGATGAAAAATCTGAGGCATGACCAAACTTCAGTGGAAAAGCTGTAACCAGAATCCACAGGGGCTAAGATGGAGCTTTCAAAGCTTCTCCCTTTTGCTATTCTGTATTTTACAGACTGTTTTTTCCTGTGTATTTACCTACATTGAAGCTTTTGGGGTTGGAGATTGTCTTTTTTATTTTTTTTGCTTTATGCCACTTCTGGATTTTAATTTGCACCTAAGAGCTTTTAGGTGCAACTGCAGTAAAAGTAACAGGTCATCAATATTTGATGGAGAGAAAGACACTGAGGTGGCTTGTTATGAATTATTATTCAGGTACCCAATTTATGAACATTTGCTGATTCACACTGGAATCTCTTTGGATGCTGTTTGATGAGCACCATATGTTACCCAGCCACTCGATTGCATCCCCTGTTTTATCACCAGCAGTTTTTCTGGTGACTGGTGCGAGCTGATGGGAAGAAATGTGTCATTAATGCAGAAAATATTGCAGAGGCAGAGGGGGAATGCTTGGAAATGTTTCTTCATGTTCAAAGCTGCCTCTGGAACAGTCGCAGGTGTGTCCCCACACAGAGGGAGAGGAGCTCCTGTGCTGATGCACAGATGTGGCACCAGCTCAGTTCGTGGGATCACAGAATCCTGGAATATCCTGAGTGGGAAGGGATCCACAAGGATCAGAAATGCTGCCCTAAGTGCCAAGGATCAGCTCCTGGCCCTGAACACACACCCCAAATCCCTGGGCATCCCTGGAAGGGTTTTCCAAAGTCTTCTGGAGCTCCGGCAGCCTCTGGGCTGTGCCCATTCCCTAAAAACCTGTGCAGTGCCAGCACCCTTTGGGGGAAGAACCTTTCCCTAAAATCCAGCCTAAACCCTCCCTGACACAACTTCATTCATCCTTCCTTATCCAAACAATTCCCTTCAGCTGCTACATCCCTGTCTCGAGGAGGGGACTTTGCTTCCTCCAGTTTTGCTCTGCTCCTGTTCAATATGATGGATTATTAATCCTGAATTTATTTCCTCACTGTAGCAGAAGTGGCAAACCCAGAGCTGCTGCAGTACCTGGTGATTATTGCCAAGGAAACAAAGATTTTTCACTCAAGCCTAAATCCCTTCCCCTGCCAGCTGTGCACCCCAGGGACAGCAGCACCACGGGGACTTCTCTGCCTGTCCCGCTCCTAAATCCACCCTGCCCTGCTCAGGAGCAGATCTTTGTGCAGGGAAAGGTCAGATGAGGCTGGGAGACATGAAATTAGGGAGATATAAGGGAGAAGATCACCAGAAATCCAAGTTTAGGGCTCCTCCTTCCCAGCTGAGCTGTTGGGAGGGTGTGACAGGGGCAGGACAAGGTTTGATGTGTGTTCCACTTGCAGTTACAAATGTATAAATGCCAGAATGGGAAACAGAAACACACCGTGATGGGTTTTTGTGTGTTTAATGGTTCTGATGCTACTGCCAGCTCCAACTTCTGCTCTTGTGATTGTTCATTTCCTTTAATAATTCAGTACATCACCCAGTCTTATGTTGTTAGTAATAAATATTAAATACCCAAGCTGTGATGCATGAATTAGGTATTTTCTATTTTATGAAAGGAGCCTTGTATTAGAGTTAAATGTCAATTAAATGAGGGATATAAAAAATGATGCAGTGCTGCTGTGAGTGAATGGAGCCTGGTTTCCTGTGGAGTTGTAGCTTACACTGAATTTTTTTGAGTGTAAGGAAATGTGGCATTTGGGTGCAGATTCTCTGATGCCTGTTGAGGACTGAACTTAGTGGCAAAAGGAGGTTCACATACAGACCCTGACCCCATTTTTATGAAACTTCCAGGACTTTCATGTCCTAAATTTCTTCTAAATTCAGAAAAACAAATGTTCAAGTTCCACATTTGGTAGGTGCAGCAGGTTGATGTTGAAGAACTGGAGGAAAAAAAACCCAAAAATATTACAGAGTAATATTTTCTGTGTTAATGTTAATTGCTAATTCAGCTATGATTTGAAAATACTCTGCTTTCAGATGTATGTTCTGTGTGATTCTGTAGAAAATCCCCAAAATCCTGAAGTCCTGCCCTTGTATGTGACAGCAGAAGGGTGCCAGGCACAGTGTCAGCTTATCCAGGGAAATCATATCCAATCCTTGTCCTGACTTACATCCTAAAGCATCTCAATAACATGAAAAAATTAAACATGAACAAGCCTAAAAATTAATTTTATCCATAAAACCCAGGAAATATCCTGAAATTGCCATTAAATGCAATTTCCCCAGTACTCTGCAGACTGATATCAACACCTCAGTGACTCCAAGGTGGTTTGGGGGCCCCATGTGACAGTGATGGATTTGATTTGGCTCCTTGGCTTGTGAGGTGGCATTTGAGCATCTCAGCCAGTCTGATAATATCTTTTAATAATCTTGACAGAACTCCACGGGCAGCTGGGCTCACACACAACCTTAGCTTGGCTTAGCAGCACTGGGATCTGTAAAAAAAAAAAACCAAAAAACCAACAAAACCACGGTAAAAATAGAACACAAGTAAGAAGCAAGTTGAATCTTTTGACTTTTTCTTGACATACCAGATTTTGCTTAATAAAGTCACCTGGAAAAGTGAATGACCAACCCCAGTTTGCCAATAAAACATTTGTAATATATAAATTAATAAGCAGAAGAGGTGAAAATTGGTGAACACATATTCAGCTTGCTGTAGAAGAGAAAAATCATGATGGAAATGTTTAAATATTACAAGTAGCACTGCACTTCTGTTACTATTCCTCTGCCAGAAGTCTTTTTTTATTTCTATTTTTCTATTGCTGCCCAGGAAAGTTGTGGATTCTCCATCCTTGGAAGTGTCCCAGGCCAGGTTGGACGGGGCTTGGGGCAACCTGGGATGGTGGAAGGTGTCCCTGTCCATGGCAGGGCTGGGATGAGCTCTAAGATCCATCCAACCCAAGCCATTCTGGGATCCTGTCATGCCATTTGGTTTGTTTTTTCCCCAGGGTGGTGTTCCTGGAGGATGGCAGCCTCAGGATCTCCAACATCTCCAAGGTGGATGCTGGGGTTTACACTTGTGTAGCCACGAACCAGTTTGGAACTGCCAGAAACTCAGGGAACCTGATTGTGAAAGGTATTTCAGTATTGTTGCCCTGGTTTTTAAAAGTGTTAAAGTTTTCTTTTATAGCTCTTTTGAAAGTTTTAAAGTTCTCATAAAACTTCTTTAGCCTTCTGAAAATGGTTACATATTTGAGAGTCAGAGGTCCCACACAATTTCATGTATAAATAGAATAGTTTACATAATTCTCTGTGGAGAGAAATAATTAATTAATCTTTAGACAAGTATAGTTAGAAAAGTAGTAATTCCATCCTTCAATCCACAGTCACCTTTGGAATTCTATATATACCGAATGTTTAAATAAAACTGGGTCTTTTTCTCTTTTAAACTTACCAAGCTTCTATATACTCATTTCATGTCAAATAACACAGTATTTCCTTCTTTTGTGGACTGAGATGAGCTTTAAAAACCCATCCAACCCAAGGTTCTCTGATTTTGTAACTATTTTATTTTAATATCCTTTTTTTTCAAGTAGTAGCAGAATGGTTGCTGCAGCCTGCAGTGTGGCCTCCTCCTTAACTTTGCATCTGGCAAAAATCTTTTTAATATTCACCTCGTGACAGAGCAATCAGCACTGATACAGCTCAAAATGTGACCCGAGATGGGGCTGCAGCACAGCCAGCAATGAAAACACCAAGAACTTCAGGGTTTCTGCAGCTCTGACTTCCTTAAGGCTCTTCCCATTTCACATGTCCCATACATTGTGGCAGTATGGGAAAATGCCATTAAAACATGAAAAAAAAAAAACTAACCTATTTTGTTTGGCATTTATGAAGTTTATTAAAACACCAAGTAACAACATGGTATAAAAATGATCTTGTTTGCAGGGAACATTTGTTTTTGTTTCCCCTCTGGAGAAGTTTTGGGCTGTTCAATTATAGGCCTCATTGCTTCAGCATTATTTTCAACTGAAATGTCAGAACTTGGGAAAGCATAGCTAATGTGCAAATTAAGTTTATTGCTGCTCATTGAGTTGTTTATTCTTTGTGGGAGAAGTCTTTATTACACCTCCAGCACTCACATCTCCCCTCTTTTCTCCTCTGGAATGGGACTTGCCATATAATGCATGTTTGCTGTTGCTAAGCAAGATAGATGGATAAGGCAGAGCCAAGAGCTTTTAAGAAGCTTTTAAAGGTATTTGAGATGGAAGTTTTGAAGACAAGCCCATAAAAGAAGTAAAAAATATCACCCAAGTGAACATTCTGCATTAGTGGGGATGAGGAGGATACAACAAGAGGTACAAGAGGATGGGAATACCATAATAAATTAATTTATTTTTTGTTATCACTACTAAAAAAGACACTTCATGCCCAAACCCAGTGTAATTCCCAAAAGGACAGTTTTCAAGATTTATTTGGTGGAGGTAAACAGTTTCAGGCCAATAATAAAGGAGATTTCTTATGAAAACTGCAGTGTCCAAGGCCAGGCTGGACGGGGCTTGGAGCACCCTGGGCACTGGAAGGTGTCCCTGTCCATGGCAGAGGTGGCACTGGATGAGATTTAAGGTCCTTTTCAACCCAAACCTTTCCAGAATTCTGGCATTTAAGCAACACCTAAATTCTGGAGTTCAGCTGTGATGAGCATTGAACTAACCCAGCTCGTGCAGGTTTCCTTCTCCTCCTCTCACATTATTTTCAGATCATATTAATATTGTTGAAGTGATTCTGCTCTCATTTTCTACATATGTCTAAATTCTCACCACTTTATAACACTTCCATGCACAAAAGCCTTATTCAAGGGAATTGCTTACAACAAAGTGGTTGTTATCTCTAATCAGTCTGCCAGTCATACCAACAAAAGTAAAGCCACATAAACCCATTTCTTTCCCCTTCAGCGAGCTGATACTTCCCTTCATAAGAGCTCCAGGTTTGGGTCTTGATGTAATGGGTTAAAAATGATCAAATAAATAATTTTCCTGCCTGGGAATGTCTTTGAAGCTGTAACTTGAGTAGTGCTGTGGAGTAAAATACCACTGACGTTAATGCAGATTAAGGATGTTGATGTCTAAAGTAAGTGGAGATGAGCAGCAATTTTGCTTTTGCTGCAGTTTTTGGCCAGGAGAATTCTTCAAGTTTGGAGAGCCACAGGCAGGTTTTTGAGACAAGTCTGTAGCTTTTGACTGAAATCATAACTATTGATTATGAGCTTTATGAAGTAATATAATTTAAGGTGTTCCTAATATAAATATAAACTAATTTAGGGTGTTGCTCTCACATCTGCTCACTCTCAAGCACACAACGTGGTTGTGGGGCTGGTGCTGCCACAGGAGGGGTCTAAAATCATCACTATAGAGACAATTCCCTTTATTACAAAACACTTGGATCAATTTAAGATCATTGCCCGAATGGTACAAACCTTCTTCAAAAACTGCTATTTTTATAAGCATTTTAATTAAAAATATATCAATTTTTGTCTCCTCAGAAATGACTGTCATCACTATTGCCCCCTCTGACACAGATGCAACAGTTGGGGAGAGCATTGTCCTGCCATGCCAGGTGTCCCACGACCCCTCCCTGGACGTGCTGTTCTCGTGGTCATTCAATGGCCAGAGGATTGATTTGAGCAGAGGAATCCATCACTTTGAAAGGATTGGAAGGGTGAGTTTCCCAAACTCCTTAATGAAACTCTTTGCCACGGTCTTTACTTGACCCAAATGTTTATCATAATTCCTCCCTCGCTGTTTATATGCCTGGCAAATCACTGTTTCTTTACAAGGGCTGCAAACGTTTATTTTTCTTCCCTAAATTTCATAAAGGCGCTTGAGTTATTTGTGAAGCCATAATAAAAATGTCCCCATGAAAGAAACTGATGATAGCTATGAATATTTTAATTTAAAAGCTGGATTTTGTATTAATATTGAGCAATTTATAAAAATGCCCAGTATGGAAGGCATGTTGTGAGTGATTAGTTTACTTTTTTTTTTTTTTTTTGTATCTCTCCAGGAATCTGCTGGGGATTTGATGATAAGAAATATTCAGCTGCATCATTCTGGGAAATATGTGTGCGTGGTGCAAACTTCTTTAGACAGTCAATCTGCAGCAGCAGATATAATTGTGAGAGGTATGTCTGTAAGGGAGATGTACATATCTTCTAGAGGAATTAGGAATTCTTAATATCAGCTGTTGTTTAAATGATTCCTAGGATGTCAAATCCAAATTTCTTTCTTTTATTCTTGGCCCCAAAATGGTGGCCAGCATGATCCTGGTGTTCAGCCAGTCCAGAGGAACCTTTGCAATTCTGCCCTGGTCTCTTTGGCAAAAATTTTGGGCCACACAGATGAGAGGGAAATACTCAAATCTCAGCAGTGTTGTTATTTCCTTCAGGCATCACTGGGTCACTGTGCAGGCTGGGAAAATCAAAAGACCTCATTCCTTTCCCCTATTTGGTGATAATATGAAATAATATTTTCTAACTCAGCACTGAGGAAATGCTGTCAGGGGAGCAGATCTGTAAACCCAAGGAGAAGTCAGAAATCTGTGTAGTGCACCATCCTGCATTCTTTCTGAACCTCAGTTTTGATTGAATTCAGTATGAATTCTCAAACTGTTCAGTGGTTCAGCAAAAGACAACATTGGGTGCCTTTCTTTGTCAGACACAAAGAAGAAATCATTCCTTTGTTTGTAGTTTTCATGTTAGCGACATCAAGACATTAATTTTCCTGACTCATAAAAATGTAATCCAGGCATGGAGCCATCATTTAGGGATTGTGCAGCTTTTATGACACTGCAGCTTCATAAATAATTCCTCTGACTTGAGAAAGTAAGAGTTGCCCAACCCATTCCAGCAGTGAATCTTCTCTTCCCAATACCTTCCTCTTAAAATGGTGATCGTGTCAGGCCCTCCAGGTCCACCAGAAGATGTTAAAGTTGAACATGTTTCTAGCACAACTGCTGGCTTATCCTGGAAGCCTGGAGTAGACAACAACAGCCCAGTGCAGATCTACAGTGTCCAGACCAGGACTCCCTTCTCGGTGGGATGGCAGGCGGTCGCCACAGGTGAGCAATCTGGGACTTGTCTTGGAATTTTTATTTAGTGTGTACCATGAATTACCTCAAAAACCCATTGCTGGTGTCATGCTTGCCTTCAGCTCCCGAGGTCATTAATGGCAGGACTCACAAGGCCACCGTGGTGGATTTAAGCCCCTGGGTCGAGTACGAGTTCCGCGTGGTCGCCAGCAACAGCGTTGGGATTGGGGAGCCCAGCAGGCCATCGGCTCTCCTGAAAACCAAAGCAGCAGGTAAGGCCCTGCTTTCTGCCAGGTTTTTCCAGCTCTCTACTGTGGGAATTTCACTGCAGCAGAGCCACTCATTCCTCCAGGGTTATTTACCCAATTCCATGGGTGGGGATCCAATGTGTTCCACAAGAACGCGTTACTGGGTGGGACTTGGAGCAATCTGGGATTGATGCCTTATGTTTTAGTTTTTATATTTTTCACATTCTGTGCTGCTTTAGTGTGCAGTTCTGGGCTTCATATCAGGGGATGCTGAGCTCTGTGCACAGAGCAGGGAGACAAAACAATTCCTGCTCCAGCTGGGCCCCAAGGACAAATGATCCAAATCTCAGCCCAGCAGCACAAACCCCGTGGGCTGGAGAGAGAAAAACCAGCAGGGTGGGACTGCCTGGGCTGGAGCTGGAATGGGACAATGAACTCCAAGGTGCCAATGGAGCAGAGCTGATCAAAGTGAGACTGGGTGTGACTGGTTGTCCATTTTGTGATCTTTTTGGTTAATCTTGGTTGCGCTCGTGCTGCCCAAGGTGGATCCATGGAGGAGATCCTTTTAACAAATCCCTGCTTTATTCTGGAGCTCCATCTAGCCTGTGTCCTAGGGCAGCCTGCACAAGACATCAGGATAGGGGAAGGTGGTGGGACTGCGTGGGCTTTAAGGTCCCTTCCAACCCAAACCGTTCTGGCATTCCATGATAAAAGCTGGAGTTACCCTATCTTCCTCCCTTTGATGTGTCTCAGCCAACCTTTGTCTCAAGCAATTTTTTGTTCTCCCAATTAAATCCAAGTTTTTCCCCTGCTCAGGGATTTGCACATGAAATGATAACTCTGCTCTCTGCATGTTCCTTGGCTGCAGAGGTGTTTGATACCTGAGCATCAGTAGGAACAGGATAATTTTAACTTTGGATATTGGAGGAAATAAATGACAGCATCCAAAGCCCAGTGAAACCAACAGCTTCTGCTGACTCCAGAGCAGAATCCTTTCTGTCTGTCTGTCTGTCTGACCTTTACTCATTTATCTTCTGGGACTTGGCACCTCACCCTGCCTCATTCTTGGGTGACCAACACTGTCAGTCCTTTGACCTGCTCAGTTTGGTACAATTTATTTGCAGTCTAAACCTTTGGTTTGTTTTATGTTCCTCCCAACCTCCTGCTTATCAACTGTCTCCCACCTATAAAATCAGTGTTTATGGGATGGAAAGCAGTAAAAGGGAAGCAGCTTTTACAATGCACTTTCTCTTCTCTGTTTATCTCATTTGCCAAGCTCTGAAGTTTGGCAAGCTGCTTTTTGGGACAGAACTCAAAATACAGTATTGTACATTATACAGAAGAAAACATATTTGTTTTAGAATGTGGAATCCATTTGTCTCTGGGAATAGAATCCCAGAATGGTTTGGATTGGTAGGGACTTTAAAGACCATCTAGTTCCAACCCCAGCACCTTCCAGAGGAGGTCAGATTTTTTAAATTTCCCAGCAGAGTATCTCAAATGAATATTCTCCATTACGTGATTCATCACAAGGACCAAATTAGTCTTGAAAATGTTTTTGTTGCTGTTACCACCGTGGAGCTTTGTGAAGTGGGATATTCAAAACTAGATAGGCAGTGAAAGCTTTCATCTTTTAAAGCTTTTATTTATTTATTTATTACAGGGATTCACAAGACTGGGGCAAAAAGAGAAAGAAACAATAAAATTATTGTTATTTATCATGCCAATAACACAAGGAAGATTATTTCCATACATTGCAGCTTTGTCTAAAGTTTAACAAAAGAGACAGAAGGACTCACTTCAGGTTTTAGCTGCTTAACTCCTTCCCTGCTGTAAACCCCTGTTTCAAAATGTTGCAGTGCAGTGGGACAATACCAGCTTTAATTAATTTTTTAGTCAGAATAGGAACCTGAAATCAGCAGGGCAGTGTGGACAGCAAATTCCTGGCCAGGAAAGGGTGAATTTGAGCTCTGCTGTTGTAATAACTATTTTGCCAGCTAAAATCTGAGCATTAGTAGATTTGTGAATGCAAATGAGCCACTGTTCATTTCATTAAAATGGAGCTGAGAATTAATTGAGCCTCTGTTGGTGCACTCAGCTGTAAATTTTCATCTGTTTCTCAACTCTGACCCAGTTGAGGCTCTGCTGAGCCACAGCACAAAATTCTCCCCGTGCAAATGTAGCAAGTACTGAACACATTTAACACATGAGCTAATTGAGCATCACTTGGTTCGTGAGACAGTGAAACACCAGGCTTGAAAGTTTGTTTTGCTCTTTCCATGCAGCTCTTGTCAGTCTGAGTTCGTTTGCCTCTGATGTGCCCAAAGACATTGATTGTGAGTGACAAAAATGAACAGCTCTGTGAAACCCTCCAGAAGAGCCCAGGCTGTTTGCACTTGCACTCACTCTTATGGCTGCCTAGCAAAATTATTCTGAAATTCCTCCCATTTCTAGAGGATAAAATCAGATAAATATTTATACTTGGACTAGGATCTGGAAATGATAATGGGTTGGCATCAGTTTCTGTGAACTTTAAGCACTGCTGCTTTTATTGACACCCTGGAAGTATTTGTCAAGGGGAAGGATAAGCAGATATGGCAAAACTTGCCCAAAATCTCTGAAAAAGAGCTTCTGAGATGAAAGCATCCCTCCTATATCTCATCCTACACATCAGATTTTCAGACAGTGGGAACTGAATGAAGACAATGACAAAACAATCTTGAAATTTGATTTCAGGATTTCATTGATTTCAGAATAGGATTTGGAGATGGCAGCACCAAATGTCCTGTAGAGGGTTCCTGTCTTTGCCCATTCCAGGGATGTCCTCTTCTCTTATACTTCTCCAGCAGCTGAAAAAGAACATGATGCCATAGAACCATAGAATGGTTTGGGTTGAAAGGGACCATAAAGGAGAAATATAAAGCAAGAGGCAGGAAATGCTGGTATTTTCTTTGCCTCTCCACCATGAGTCCCTTCAACCTCAACAAAGTTCTCTGATCTCAGTCTTCCTCCTCTGGTGCCACACACCTGTGGAATGCTGGAGAAATCCAACTCTAATCAACCAACTTTTGCACACTTACAGTCTTGGCAGAAGGAGAAAAGCAACTTGTGAGTTTTGAATTTGCTAAGAAAAGCATACAGCCAATTAAAAAATTAATATATTGCTCCAACAACATGTTTACCGAACAAATGCATAATTAGTAAATCAGTAGTGTTGCAGCTACAGTCTGAATGGAACATTATTTTGCCAATTAGTTGATGAGGCATAATAATGTCAGATACTCGATGCTCCCAGTTCTTTAATTAATTTTTTGAACCAGGGTACTCATGTATCAAATTCATCTATGGCTTCAGCCTTAGAAAACCTGTAAACATCATTTCAGTTAATTTCAAATGGGCTGCTGTGCAGTGTAATCCCTGTTCCACTGATGAGGGGTGGAATGGCTGCAGGTGAGGTAGGAAATGCTCTGACCACCCACTTGGAAAGGCCTCCAGGATCACTGAGCCGATCACAGCTTGGTCCAGAGCTGGGCACAGCACTCCAGGTGTGCCCAGTGCAGAGGGACAATCACTGCTGTGATCACTCCTGTGGCCACACCATGCTGATCCAGGCCAGGTCACCTTGGCCTTCCTCCCCACCTGGGCACACCTGGCCTCGTCTTCAGCTGCACCCCCAGGTCCTTTTTTGCTGAGCCACTTTCCAACCACTCTTCCCCCATCTTGAGTGCTCCATGGGGCTGTTGTGACCCAAGAACAGGACCCTGCACTTCACCTTGTTGAGCCTCACACCACCAGCACCAGCCCATGATCCAGCTTGCCCAGATCCCTCTGCAGAGCCCTCAGCAGATCCAAACTGCCACCCAAATTCGTGCCAGCTGTGAACTTCCTGAGGTCCAGATCAGCCATAAAGACATTAAAGAGGGCTGGCCCTGGGGCTGAGCCTTGGGGAGCTGCAAACACCAACCCCTTTTCTTCTCCAGTTCCCGTGGTGGCACCGACGAACATCAGCGGAGGAGGAGGGAGCCGCTCGGAGCTGGTCATCACATGGGAGGTAATTCTGAGCTCAGTTAACCTCAGCTGTCCAAGGGGGAGAAATGTGTGGGTGAAACCACAGCCCTGCTGAAATCCAAAGGCTTTTGGTCACCAGCTTTGGTCGAGCCTGGATTTCACCCTGGATGTGGAGAGCCTGCAAGATATACAGCAAGTTTTCTGTGTTATAGGGAACAATTTGTAAAAATAAACAGTTTAAGAGGCATGTTGTAAAGATGTTTAGAAGTCTGCATAACCCTCTTATCTCCATTGTACAGGAGGTGCTTAACACACTAATCTGCTTGGCCATTTTCTGCATTTACATTTTTCCTACTTTTGTTTACATGTTTTCCATTCTGGAACGCTGTGCTGACAAGACATATCCTATTATGCGTTAAAGGAGATGAGCCCTTTAATTCTGCAGCACTTCAGCAAGAGCAAAGAATACACATTTCCACAGCAGTTAATGCCAGACAAGTTGCAAGGGGTGAGTGCAGGTCATTTCAGAGTAGAAAGTGAGTGCTGTGGGAAGGAGCCTCCTTTTCCAGCCTCCCAGCAGCTTCCCACAGGCACTGGGATGAAGGCAGACAGCCCCTGGCAAAGCCTGGGAAGTGATGGGGTAGCTGCTTGGTCAAAAAGTGAAAAATTAGATCAAAAGAAATTTTTAAAAATCCCCACTAGATTAATAACACCGCTGATGTTTTCCCCTCCCTGTGCTGCACACAGTGTGAAATTCCACTTCCCATGAACTGGGTTTTCCTCCATCTGCACCTTTCACTCTTTTGTTTCATTTTCTCCTCTTTGGGAGCAGAAGAACATGAAAATCGAAAACAACCTGAGAGATCTCAATCAAATTATCCTGCTGGACTCCGTAGTGTGTCCCAAAAAACAGTCAGAAGAAATCCTAATTATAGCCAGCTAACAGCATTGAACACAACTCTGCAGCTTTCTGTGATGAACTCACTAAATGTCTTGATTAAATCTGAGGTCACAGAAGCCTCAAAAACAAATTAAATGCTCTAGAAAGTAGCTTGAACTCCTATAAATCCCCAGTGTGGCATCATCCCTCAAATTTAACTCTCTCAGGACTCGAAAAGAGATGGAAAGGGGAATATTGTGTGTTTGTAAAACACTGAAGGAAAGATAAATGCCAGGTCAGGCTTATTATCATTATTTTTATTATTAGGATTAGAAGGAATTTATGACAAAAATAACATAAGTGCCTTGAAGTCTTCTGAAATGCTTCCACATTTTCTCCTATCATCTCATACTGTTTGTGCTCCCAAGAGTTTGCAGGAGAAGAGGCTGGAGCCAGGACTCAGGTCCTGACCCTTTTTCTGTCCTTTTGCACCATTTTCCATGGTTGCTTTTCCACGGCCCCTGCTTTTATGCAAGACTCTGAAATAAATGCAGTTTTACTGAGAAACACTTCCTTTCTCCGTTTAATCCTGATTTTATTTCATAAATGTCCTCTTGCTTTGAGAATGTGGAAGTATTTTTATCCCATGAAAAACCAAACTTCATGCTGGACACGGTGTTGCTGTAATTGCCTTTTCAGTTTGAGCCTTTCATACGTATCTTGACATGCGATTTTATTAATAGAAACATTAATTTTGCCATGTTGACTTGCAGGAACATTTCTGTTCTGTGAACTTAAATAAGAATATGTTCATGCACTTGAGGCTTTCTCCTTGCTGAAAAAAATACATCAGTACTGTACTCAGAGGCAGGCAATTATACAACTGACACACATTTCTTTGTATACATTTATTTCTTCCCAACATTTTTTTTCCTTTAAAATAATTTCTTTAAAATTAACATTCCTATGCCCCTTTGGGGAAAGGAAAAAATTCTACAAGCTACAACTTGTACTGAGTGAAACGCTTTTAATTTTGCAAACTTCATGCCTGAAAGAGACAGCTTTAATGGAGCTGATCAGATCTTTTGTTTCTAAATTGATTGCCCCGATAGATTTATTATTTTGATTTTTATTTCAATATTACATTGACGGATGGGGCAAACATTATTATCTTCTCCAAGGCACAGCCAACTAAATCAATACCACTAAAATACAGCCAGGGAATGAAGATTCAATTAAAACCGTGGTTACATGCAAACCTTTATTGACTGCCTTGTCACCACAGCCAGTGTCAGAAGAGCTCCAAAACGGGGAAGGTTTTGGCTACGTCGTCATGTTCCGTCCCCTTGGCTCAACAACCTGGACCAAAGCTGTGGTGGCCTCGGTGGAATCCAGCAAATACGTTTATAGGAACGAGAGCATCACACCCCTCTCTCCTTTCGAGGTCAAAGTTGGTGTCTACAACAACGAAGGGGAAGGGACCCTGAGCTCCATCTCCATCATCTACTCAGGAGAGGATGGTAACGCGAGTTACTCTTAGTAGGAATGGGTGTGTAGCAGCAGTAGGTGACAGATATGATCAGGCAGATCTCATGGAGTTTTTAAGGACCCTGCTCAAACCTGGTCATTGGATGTTTATAACAGACATGAGGCAGGAGATGGGAATCTGAAGTAAAAATAGCAAGGGCAAAATTTTCAGAATGATTTTTAGTAGAGGGCCTGTTTCAACTCATTTGTCCCCAACATGCTCCTGCTGAGTATGTTGGGAAACCTGAGACACACTCAGAGGTGTTACTCTCAGAGGGTTTGGTTCCTCAGACCACTCGGTGTGGCTGATCTCTGAAAATCTGCTCCAGCAGCTGGGGAAGGGACAATTTGGAGAACAGGTTTTGCTGACATTCCACCGTAAGTGGAGAGTAAAGCTCATGCTTACACCAGAGGCTCTTCCTGCTGTTCCCCCCAGCATCTCCTCCCCTTGGCACTGTCCCTGTGGTCACATCCGTGTCCCAGCAGCTGTGTTTTCCCTGTCCCAGAGCCACAGATGGCCCCGGCGGGCGCCTCGGCGCTGAGCGTGTCGGCGGCGGCGGTGGAGGTGTCCTGGCTGCCCATCCCCTGGAACCGGCACACGGGCAGGGTGCTGGGCTACGAGGTGAGGGGCTGGGATAAAATGTGAGGGGCTGGGCTAAAATGTGAGGGGCTGGGCCACTGGGTGAGGGGCTCTGACACCTTGAAGTTGTCCCTTTCCTATCCAGAATCCTTTCGGCCTTCTGGTTCTTCCTCCCAATTAACAAACTGCTGCTTCCAAGTCAACAGAGCGTGGAGCTCTTCCCCTGGCTCTCATTAGCAGCAACCCACCTGAGATAATCAGGAGTATTCACAGCCCAGAGCTGCTGCTCTGTCCCAGACTTTCTGAGCTCAGATTTGGGGACAGGCACACGTGGCACTGCTGACAGAACAGGGCAGGATAAATGTCCTCCAGCACTACCCAGAGCTTGTGCTGTGGTGCATTGAAAGGCTTTTAACTTCTCCCTCCTCTTAATAAAATCATTTAAGCTGAAAGGACCTTTAAGACCATCAGCTCCAACCATTAACTCAAACATTTGAAGAAGGCAGTGGAGGAGTCCCCATCCCTGTAGGGATTTAAAAGCTGTGTGGATGTGGCACTTGGGGATGTGGTTTAATGCTGGACTTGGCATTGCTAAGTTAATGGTTGGACTTAAAGATATTTTCCCACCTAAATGATTCTGTGGTTTTGGGATTAAGTAATGTCAGATATCATTCCTGGTCATTTTACTTGCATAGTGAAGCAGTTTCTTTTTTTTTTTTTTAATTTGTAGATAAGAGGAAAACAAGTCAAAACCACTTTAAATTCTGTGCTATCATTGCAATGTATAAATGAAGGTAATAAGAGTCATGTACAGTCCACAAACCTTCCTAAATCAATTAATCACTGAAAAAAATAGCAGGTCTAAATAGGTGTCACTGAACCAAAACTAAAGCCAGGATACAAAATAATTATAAACCTTTTAGATCATTGAGATAAATGCTCTTTTGTATCTCTTAAGGTTCTCTTTCATTGTGTTCTACCATAAAACCAACAAAGCTTTTATCATTCCTTACCTTATCAAAGGTTTCCTTGTGGACATCTGTAAATTTAAGGATTTCATTTAGTTCCTTAATTGGGATTCAGTCTCTGAAATGTTATTGCTTTTCTATAAATATTCATGCCTGGGTTTACATCCTGCTAGATTGGAGTACAAAAAAAAATCCTGTATTCCTCGAAATCTTCCTTGTCAGCATGTCTGCTTGGGAAGCCAAGCCTCTAATTGCTGGAACACAATGAATTCCCTGTTCTTTGTTCTCGCTTTTTAGGTTTTATATTGGATAGATGATCCCAAGGAAAGCACAGCTGGGAAGGTCAGAGTCAGTGGGAATGTGACAGCCAAAAACATCACGGGCCTGAGAGCTAACACGGTGTATTTTGCAACAGTCCGAGCCTACAACACGGCGGGGACAGGGCCCTCCAGCACCCCGGTGAACGTCACCACCAAAAAATCCCGTGAGTATTGGATTTGGTACAACAAGGGTCCCAAATTCCCAGCTGGGACAGGCACATTCCAGCTCGCCGTGAGCCATCGCTGCCAAACGCTTCAACAGCAAAGAAAACTAAATCCCAAATTTCTTCGTAAGTCAGACAGAAAAATCTGTGAGTGAGAAACTTCCTCCTGTCCTAAATCAGAGCCCACGAGGAAGGATTTGTGTTTGCCTTGGAGCAGCCCCCTTGCTTTCAGGGGATTTCAGAGCCAATAAAGGAGGGAAGTCCCTCAGGCCAGACAAGAGATTTTGGGGTGAGGCTGTGTTGCTTTGGGGGTTTTAAAGGAACCTTTAAATCCCCCAAACCCCCCTTTAAAATACAGAGGGGTTTTGAGACCTCTGAACTTCACACTGCAGAGCTCAGCATAAGGGATACACTGATATAAACACAGTTTAGTTGTTGTTGGGTTCTTTTGGGTTTTTTTAATTAATACTAAAAGTAAAGCCTTCTGCTGTTTTGCTTTCCTTGGAATCTATTTTCCCACTAAATTATTGATCAGCCCTTTAGTTATGCTAAAGGGAAATATTTCTCCTGAGTTTCACCAGTTTTCCTCTTTTCTATATGCTGTTCCATGCCATTACTCCAAGTGCAAGACAGGAACAACCTGTAGAATGAGTTAATTGATTTTTTTAATTGCCACAAAACCAGTCTTTATTGTAAATAAAACAATCAAAAATAAAGCCAAAGAAAATATTTCTGAAGGGCTCAAACAGGACCCATCCCTGGAATTGTCCAAGACCAGGTTGGATGAGGCTTGGAGAAACCTGGGATGGTGGAAGGTATCTGTGACCATGGCAGGGGGTTGAATGAAATGAAATTTAAGTGCTATTCCAACCAAACCATTCTGTGATTCCATTACTTTCATCACAGTCCATTTTTCAATAGAAAATAGATTCATCTCTGGGAATTCTTCCCTCTATTCCTATGTGCATCTGTATGAAAGACAAGTTAAAGACATGGCAGTCAAATGACAAAACACAGAAGGAATAAATTTGCTTTTGTTTTGCATCTACTTTATCTTCTGTCAAATTCAGGATTGTGCTAATGGTTCATTTAAAAATTAAAGTCAAAATAACCTTTTTAATATTTAAATATATAGATTAAAATTTCAAGCTCTGTCTGTGGAAGATGCAAGCACTTGCAATAAGAGAAGAGATAATATGTCAAGAGAATATAAACAATGTGCATCTGGAGCAGGAGATGGAGCTCCAAAGTAATAGCTCTGTCTTCCTGCTCAGCATCCAGGATTCCTGCAGCCTTCTGCTCATCCCATTATTGCAGGGACTCAGCAGAGCTGAAATGATCCTTCTGCCAAAGAGGTGCAATTCTGACTGAAGTGTTCTTCTCCAAGATCGATGCCAGGTCTAATGTGACATCCTGGTTTAAGTTAAGAGCACTTAGGGAGTGGAATTGAGGTCCTCAAACCATGGACATGGCTCCATATAGAGCTGTTCTCTCATGGTTCTTTGATTATATGGCATGGATTGCAGAAATTCCTCTTTCCTCTTTCCCTTCCTTTTCCTTCCCCCTTTTCCTATTCAACTTCCTCTTCCTTCCCCCTTTTCCCTTTCCCTTTCCCTTTTCCTTCCTTGTCCTTCTCCTTCTCCTTCCCCTTCTCCTTCCCCTTCCCCTTCTCCTCTTCCTTTTATTTTTCATCTTCCTCTTCTTTTTCCCTTTACAAATAAATACATATGCACCCAAAATATATCAATATTACATCTCAATAAACTTAAGCAGATATTTGGGATTTCTGTCATTCTTGACAGCACTGATTACAAGAAATTAATGGAGGAAATAATCTGCCAGTCTTAGACCTGGACCTGCTTGGTGTTGCTAGCAGATATTCCTGTGGATTTGGGAAAGTGCTCTTATCACTTTTTCTGGTTTCTAGCAGAAAAAAAAAACCCAAAACCAGATAATTTTGATTTGCAAATCCTCCTGTGGTGTTTTTTCAGCTTTTTCAGTTTTTTCAGATTATGAATTAAGATAGCTTTAAGTTTCTATGTAAAAAAGCTTTGGACAAGGCTGTAATTCACCCATTTTTGAGTGATTTCAGAGTGCACAGCCAATGAAGTATTTGACATCCTTTGTGTCTTGTGACTATTTTGTTATCCAATTCCATATACAAAATATTTCCTGAAAGCAACAAAGAGCTTTCAAGCCATATTTAAATAAATTTGCAGTTTAATGTATGTGAGAGTAGATAAATGCCTTCATAAAGAAATGAATCTTTTCCAACACTGACAGTGGGGCTGATGGAAGGACACCCCTGGGTATTCACCTGGGAGCTCCACCAACACCTCATTCCCTACCAGAGGGATGAATTAAACTTCTCCAAAGCCACGAGGCAGATGGATATGAAACAGCAGCACCCATCCATTTGTTTTATCTCTGTGGGAAATGAAAGAAATTGTCACCAAATCAACTGTTCCTTCCAAGTGACATCCATCAGTCACCGACACGTAGCGGGGACTAGAAGGATCCCAGAGTTAAACAGCTGAGAATCGGGGCTGGAATGTGTCTCTCCAAATCTCTCCTCATTTTTACCTCTGTTTCAATCCTTCTTTCCTGTGCCACCACCCAGCAGGGCCGGGGAGGACGTGCCATGGAGCAGGAGAGAACGTGTTGGCCTAAATCCCAGCTCCAGTTCAAAGGCACAGCTCCACCCTCACATGTTCACACGGGGTTCGGTTCCATCACTTGTAGGCAAATTTTCAAAGTCCTCACACTTAGGCGTAAAAAGCCTTTGAAAAAGCTGCTCTCAGCCTATTGTGCTGAGAATTTCTAAAATCCTACAATGTTTCATGGTGGATCACATGGAGACTTTCATGTGCATCTCTTTGTGACCTGTCCTGGCGGGTGGAAATCTTGCCTTCTGTACTTTGCTCTCAGTTTTAGCTTTTTCTGAGATCCAGACAGCAAAACATCCTCTAGGACATGGAAATACAGAGAGGAACAACATTTTCCTTCCACAAAATCTCTCAAATATAACTTGAACTGTCAGACACTGTCAGGCTGTGCCTAATTTTGCAAATGAAGTCTCACAGTAAGAGGTTCCGTGCTATGAATAGATTTTTATTCTGACTAATACCAGAGCAATGATGGACTGCAAAATGTTTTTTTTTTGCTCTTTTAGCTTTGAATCACCCAAGCATTTGCTACTCCCATATCAGCAGCTCATTCAGCTACACTATGAAAATTAACACTCAGTTTATCTCGTTATTATCATAATCTTTTTTTTCTTTTTTTTTTAAGCACCAAGTCAACCTCCAGCAAACATCGCCTGGAAGCTGACAAATTCCAAAATCTGCCTGAACTGGGAGCATGTGAAAACAATGGAGAATGAGTCTGAGGTGTTGGGCTACAAAGTAAGGGATTTCTTTATCTCATTAATCAGAGATTTTGGTTACAATACAGGCACAGAGATTTGGTGGAAAGTGAGTGTTCATTACCTGCAACACTGATTTTTCTGGATTTATTGGGATGGTTGGCTGATGTTTATACAAATATTCATTCAGAGTAGGACTTCTTTATCCCAACAGAGGGATTATCTGTCCCCAGTCCTATATTTCTCTTGTCCCCTTGTAATCTTGCTTAACTAAAGTTTCTTGCTTTCATATCTCCAGGGAAGGAGTTTCACAAATATATGAGAAATAGAGAACAGTCTTTGAAGCATTAAAAGCAGTCATAAACTACATTTAAACATTCTCACTCTGTGGCAGTTCCTAAGTGTACCTTTAAATAAGATACTGAAAGATACTCACACAAAGATCTATGTGAATGAACCAAAAAGCACTCCCATAAATCTACTTTTAAAGGAAATACAAATGCATTTTGAAGTTTTGTTGCAGTGCAGAATTATTTGATTTTCCTCATGTCCTAGGAAACCACCTGCTGTGGTACCCACCCCAAAATCCTGCAGAATTTATTCCCCTGTTTTAAATTCCTTTTAACACCCTGCAGGATGCTGAGAGTGCTTGGAAAACTTTAGGAAACGACAGAAGAATCTCTCAGTCCCCCACCAAAAAAATCCATTAAAACTTAAACCGAAATGAAATAACTCTTGTTTTCCAATCCCTTTCTGCTTAGATTCTGTACAGACAGAACAGGCAGAGCAAAGCCCATATCCTGGAGACAAACAACACTTCAGCTGAACTCCTGGTCCCGTTTGAAGAAGATTATCTCATCGAGATAAGAACCGTCAGTGATGGTGGCGATGGCAGCAGCAGTGAGGAAATTAGGATTCCAAAAATATCGAGTAAGTGAGAGAATTTTTTTTTCCCCTCTGAATGCTGTTGCATAAGAAGAAATCTGTGCCTCTAAGCACAACAGATTTCCAGATTGTCCCTTGCCATAGGTGTTCTTCCCCCTGGTGCTTTTTGGTGCTGGCTTCTATAAATTTGTCTCTGATACTCTGACATTCATTAGAGGAGAAAGTGTTTTGCTCCACACTTTATTTTTAGTGCAGGTCTCCATTGCCCTGGCATGCAGAGCTCAGGGAAGGACACAGGAATAAGATTTCTTGGGAAAGTCAAAGTTCTCCCAAAAAATGTGGCCCTAAACCTGCCCTGGACAGAGGTCTCAGCCTTGTCCCATGGCTGGGGTGGCCCAGGGTGCAGCCTCTGCTCTCATAAATAACTTATCATTCATGGAAAAGGGAGCATTTTTATATTTATATATCATAGGTTGTTTTGCAACAAAACAGTCAACACCCTCTTGAAGATGATACTCACAGGAAAGGTGGGGTGTTGATCTGAAACCCTACTCCATTAAATGGCCACTACAGCTTGATAAACAAATAAATAGAAATAATATTTATGGATAATGTTTCATCCTGAAAAGAGAACAGAGATTGCTGTAGAGCTAAAATGCAAAGAAAACTAATTTTTGACACAGATTTACCTCTGGTTTTTTTTATATTTTTACAGGTTTAAGCTCTGGAGCAATGAAATCATCCCAAAGGATAATCCATACATTGGCATCTGGGATCCTGCTGTTGAGTTCTGTTCTTCTAAACCCTTTTCCTTGCTGGTTCCATCAATGCTCTGCTGTGGACTTCTAAAAATAAAAGTGTAGATTTTATCTTAATTCTTCACCATAACCAACATTCCTGAGAAAAATCAACACTGGGGAGGGGGAGGGAGGTGGAAGTGGTCTGTCATTAAGAAAATATTAGGCATCAATAGTCCATGAATTTCTAAAAATAGGCTTGGAAATGAAGGGGTAAATCAACATGCATTAATTAAACAGAGTGATGCCAAACCTAATTTGGGATTGACACGTGGGTGGTCTCAAATTTTTTCCATGTAGTTGTTATTGGAGCAGCATTTTAATGGAATCTCAACCTGTGCAAGCTGATGCCACGGAGGGGAGCAGTGATTTAAAACTCTTGTGATGTGGATATTATTTATCTCATATTCTTCAGTGTTTCCTGTTAAAAATGCCCACTTTCAATTAAATAAAAGCTATTTGTTTATTTTTTTGCACTTGTCTGTAGTAGAGGAGGTGTCATAAAACACATTATTTGAAGTGCCCTGTGCTATTTTCTGCAGAAAAGGGGAACTTTAATAAAATGAGTCTCTTATGGACCAACCCAAAACCCAGCGAATTCCACAGGAACTCTTTCAGTGGCATCAGGAGGCCTTGAACCAGAGCTGAAATAACAGCACCTCTTATACCATCAGGTACTTCACATATCTCAAATCCATTTTAAAGGACTTCTCCATGCAAAGACTCTTCTGATCAACAAAACTTCATTGAATATTTTCTGAGGGAAAACTGAAATCTAGCTGTCATTAAGCAGGATCAGTTGGTCTCTCCTGATTTTGTTATTCTTTGCTGTGGCTTGAAAGCGTAGATTCATCTTTGGGTTTGGTGTGAAGGTAAATGAGAAGAACATTGATTTTCATCATCTTGAAATATAAATAAAAACAGCTAATTAAGCCCTTCAATCTCCTGAGTCCCCAGAATGACAAATTAAACACCAGAGCTTGGCTTTCAAGTCAGGAGATGCAGCTCAGTGCTTGAAGCCACTCTCCTGCCAGCTTGAACTGTCTGATAAAAGGTGATTTTTGCCTGATGTCATTACTGGGAAATCTTTTCTTCCTTCTCACTTTGCTCTCAAGTTTATTTTCTTTTCCCCACTGTCAGATCCATGTTGTGTCATCTTTGTAAACATTTATAACGACACAAGATAACCAAATGCCCCAAATATTTTTAAAAGGAGGAGCTGTTGGAATGGGGGGAGGACGTGTCAGCACATGAACGAGTAAAAGCAGCTCAGCTGTGCATGGAAATCCTTCAAAGAACACATTAAACCATGTTGGTTATCCATGGGCGTGTATGGGAATTCATAGAGGAAGCCCCAAAACTTTGGTACCTCTGCAAGGTCCCTGCCAAGCCAAACCTTTCTCTGATTCTCTGATTCCTCACAGAGCCTATGGGCTGGGCTGGCAGAAAATAAACTCAAAAATGATAAAATAATTGCAAAACCACATAGTAGGGATTGATGTCCAAGCAAATAACTCTTCACATGGAATGTTTTGGGTTGAAAGGGACATTAAAGATCTCTTCCCGCTGGTGATATTTAATAACCCCCAGACTGCATTCAATATTTTCTAGAGGTCACTCCTTCTTGATTTTGTGAGGGCTTTTTGCATCATCCCCTCCCAGCAGGTGTCCAGCAGGACCTCTGCTCACTCCCAGACCTTCTGTGCCCATTAAACAACAGGTGCCTTTTATTTCCCTTCATTAAACTGAATCTGAAATTCTTATCCTTCATAACATAAATGTAATCCTTTGCTAACTGTCCCCAAAAACATCTTTTTATTCAAGTGAAAAGAGATTTTCTGCAGAGCAGTTACAGTTCTGTAGAATGTCTGAGCAATGCTTAATTACAGGGTGGCTCTGGAAATAAAATGTCACTTTTAGAAGTCTGTCCTCTGGGATTTCTACAAAGTTCCTAATCACAGGAGTTATTAGGAAGAGGTTTAACACAGCTTTCAAAAGAAGAGAATGGTTTAGAAAGAAATGAATATGCTATATAAAATCCTGATAATACCTTAATGAAGTAAAAACATTTTTCCTTGTGGTGGAAGTAAACAATGAATCACTTCTTCAGATTTCTTCTCACTTTTGTGCAGCAATGATGTTTTTTTCTCACTTTAGAAGATCCAAATCAGACTCTTTAACCTCAGCATTTTGTCACTCCTTTTTTAAAAGGGACAACTGAGGAATCCCAGGAATATGAATGAATGTTCCCTTGCTGAATTCCCTTGGAGCTGGAGTTGCAGGGTGAATATTCTGCCTCAGGAGCAGAACTAAGCAGTCTTAAGGACAAAAAAAACTTTAAATCCAGCTCCTCCCATCATCTCTAAATCACTGCAGAACTTGTGCAGGTTCATTTCCTCCTCTTCAGCTCCCCAGTCCTTTTGTTGGTGCTTCACCAGGACAAATTGAGCCTGAGCAGCCCAAAGCACTGAAAATCCAGCTCTTTTTATGGGAAAGTGTTATTAAAGCAGCTGATGCTGAAATGGAAAGAGTTCACATGGCTGGCAGCTTTCATTAAAAAGAAAAGAGAAAGGGTCAAAAAGAATTTTGTCACTTAGAGTTGCAGGAAAAACTTTGGGAATAGGAACAACACAAATCCCCTAAAACCAGAAGTTGAAATGAGAACAACAGAAAAACTCTGCAGTGCTCCTGATTTTTAACAGCCAAGAACCTGAATTAAAAACCCCATTTAAAGGTGCCCAGTAAAGGGAATTTTGTGCCCAGACTTAGAAGATTTTAGAGAAAATCACAGACCAGCCAAATTTCCAGACAGCTGGAAAAATAATACCTATTTTCTTTTGATAACCTAAGCAAAGTACCAAAACATGAAAGAGACTCACAGTCAGGGATTTTCATTTTGAATTTAACACATCAACAAAATATTTCTCCATGAAAAAAGCAATTTTGAGCCTCTCCAAATGTTTCCATTCACTCCAAGCACAATGTTTCTTTGTGATTTACGAGCATTTAAACTTTATTTAACACCTTCTCCCTTCTTTATAGGGCAATTTTTGAATAGGAATGCCAGGAAACGAAATAAAATAGCCCACGTGTGTTATTGCACAAGCCCCTAAATCAACGTTATCCCAGAGTGCAGAAACTCCCTGTTTTCTGTGGATCGTTGGGATGCAGCCCTGCTGATGCCTTGACACCGAGCTCTAAATCACATCCATGAACAAATGTGTTCTAAATGTGCATAAAAAGGTTTTATTAATATCAGCCTGTGCCTCAGTGGTGGAGAATTCCCCGCAGGGATGTGCAGGGCCCGTGTGGAGGAGGGGATTCACCTGCTCACGGGGGTTTGGGGACTCTCTGGGGGTGGCAGGGGCTCCTGGCTCCCTCTGTGTCCCCCTCCATGGAATTCTGTCTGCTCAGGGAACACAAAAGATGTGAGAATTTGAATAAACCAATGGTTTTGCTTTCCCTGCTCGAAAGATGTCAGAGCTTGAATAAACCAACGAGATTCATTGTGAGGGTAGAGGTGAGAAATTACTTATCAGTGCCTTGCATTCTTTTGTCCACCTCTGCAAGCCTTTGTGAGCACTGCAAGTTACAGACTAAACAAGTTTAAACAGCACACTTCATCTAAGTCCCAAATTAATTTCTTCTCTAAGGTAATCTCTATCCCCTCCATGTCTCATTTATTCTCCTCCAGAACTGATATTTCCAAGACAACATCCCCCAAAATTTCCCCTGCCCAGGTGTTGCTGCATCTCAGTGCTCCCAAAAATGACATTTTAGCTGCCTCTGTTGGTGTAGCCACAATGGCATGGAAGCACAGAATCCCAGAATGGTTTGGGTTGGGGGGGACCTTAAATCCCACCCAGTGGCAACCCTGCCATGGCAGGGACACCTCCCACTGTCCCGGGGTGTCCCAAGCCCTGTCCAGCCTGGCCCTGGGCACTGCCAGGGCTGTGCTGGCCTTGGCAATTAGTGGACTGAGGTCTGGTGGTCTCGGGGGTCTGGAGGTTGAGGTGACCTCAGATTATGAAAAGTCTTTTTCTCCCAGCCCCTGTGGCCAAAGAAGAAGTCGGAATGTGCAGGGTTGGCTTCTCAAGGTCATTTATTTTTTCTTATCTCTAAGATGCTTTCTCAAGGAGCTGAGCCTGTCCAGCAGGTCAGTCTGCAACAGATCCCCCACTTTGGGGTGGTGTTACCATTTTATACCAAAAAATACATGTGCTGTTTGCAATAAGGTGCCAATATCAATCACTTATGTTGGACAGTGTCTGTGCCTTAAACCAACAGAAAAGTGTCACCAGCACAGCAAGGCATGGAGGGCAAGGAGAAGGAGAAGAAAGTCAGGACACACCCAAATCCCTCCATTTTGTCCCCTTGAACCCCTTATTTTAGAACCCTAAAATTCTACTTTTTCGCCCTGTGTTAACTCAACTCCCACACTACTCAAACCCTTGTGGTTTGTAATTCCTCACACAGAGTTGGCAGCTTTTCCCACAGGCTAAAATGGAACCCACAGGTGGCTTTGAGTTCGTGCCAGGGTCTCTGAGCCCCCTGCCAGGGTCTGGGGCCAGCCAGGGCAGCCAGAGGGGTGTGGCAGTCACAGAGTCATTCCCACAGGGATGCTGAGCTCTCCAGGTACAGCAGGACTCCCCCACCAGCTGTGCATTATTCCTGCCAAGGAGTGGCCCAGCCTCCCTCCACTCACCTGAGTTATTTTCCATATGCTCCTTCTGCTCCTGACTGAATTGATGGGAGTGACAACACCTCCAGGATTGCTCCGAATGGAAAATATAAAATAATGGCAAATGATGCATTCAGAAATATCCACCTAAAAATTTAAATGAGGTTCCACAGACTTCACACAGAATGCCCCTGGCCAAATCCAGAGTCTAGGTAAGGATTTGACATTTCTCTCACTCTGACCATTATCTAATCTAAAAACTGGGAGAGATGGTGGGCAATCAGCACTATTAAAATAAAAATAAAATCTTCCCTGGAAAAATTTACCATGAGGAAAAGGTCAGTTGGACATTTTGACAGCACAGTACAATGAGAGCCTCTAAATAGCTTCAATCATTCAGGCTTTTTTATTAGGAACTTCTTCTGTCAGTTCCTAGCACTAAATACCTGGAAACAGGTCTGACATAGCAATTAAAATGTCATATTAATCATACTGGTGTGCATTGTTTCTTTGCATAACCTATTTTATAGACACCAATATATTTCAGTACCAAAAAGCAGCTACAAGTGTTTGTCATCTTTACTGAATGAACTGGAATAATTCTGAAATGCTAAGGGATCCCAGAAGAGCAGAAGTTTTCAATAAGGTGCTGTCCTGGGTTGGCTATGTGATGCTTGTATACCAAATAATTAAATATATATATATATATATATATATATATATATATATATATATAAGATAGGAATCTTAATATTACAATAAAATAAATGGAATTGTTGCATTTGAGTCATTTCATCCTAACAGGTTTTTTTTCCAGATTGCCTTCAGTGAAATATTCAACACAAACTTTTCTCATTCATGTATTTGTTTCTCCTTTTGTTGGTTTTCCAGCCACACTCCCAGACACATCCCCCTGCTCCAACCCTTCTGCTGCCATGGCTCCTCAGCTTTAATCCAATTTTTCCCTTAGAAACCATACACGGGCCCTGCCAGTAGCCTAGCACTGGGTCACTGTTATGGTAAGAAGTAAAATAAAAACTGAGGTGCTCAAATGCAGGATTTCCTAAAAAATGGAGGTGTTTGGAGAGGCCAAACCTGCCACAGCTCTCGGGGCTGTCAAATATCCAGGTGGAGGAGCAGCCTTCTCTTCTCTGTGCACCACTTGCTGTTCTTAGAATCACAGGAACAGAAATTACAGGAATCATGGCATGGGTTGGGTTGGGAGGGACCCCAAATCCCACCCAGGGCCACCCTGCCATGGCAGGGACACCTCCACTGTGCCAGGCTGCTCCAGCCCCAGTGTCCAACCTTGGGCACTGCCAGGGATGCAGGGCAGCCCCAGCTGTGCCAAGGCCTGCCCACCCTTTTCACCCTGAAATCCCCTTTTGCGCAAATTTGAGCGCCGGGATCTTTCCTGGAGCTCTCACTGCAGTGGTCTGTGCACTGCTACCATGATTTAATTACATTATTCAGCCCTGCTGTCCCAGAGATTTTAAAGAGGAAACAGCACAAATCTTTCCCAGGTCCCAGTGCCCTCAGCAGATTCAAAGCCTGTGCAGTTTGAGTGGGTTTAGAATTTATTTGAAAGCCTTCTTACACCAGTACAATTTATCCACAGAGATCAGCAGTTTACATTGTATTGATTAATGCAGCTATTGATTTATTCTGCAATTGTACTGGCCAGGTTTATACAGCACTGGAAAGTGCTATTTTCCAGGAGTGATTGACTTCTTTCTTTATTGACTAAAATGAGCTGATAAAAATCATCCACTGGCTGAGCTAGAAGTACTTTTTTCTGTATTCCTGCTTCCAGCAGAGAAAAGTAGGAGACAAACGCTGCTGCAGAGCAGAGGAAAGAATTTCCAAGGCTTAACCCCTCTGAATTACCCTGCCTGGGCTAAGCCAACCCCAGCCTCAGCCAGGTGAGAAGCTGGGATGGGAAAAAGGCAGGAATGTGGGTTTGGAGGAGGAGGAAGAGGAGGATGAATCTGCTCCTCCTTCTTCTCACTTCAGTGCTGAACATTGATGTTTTCCAGAGCTTTCTGCTGCTCCTGAAGCTGATGTCACTGTCCCCTTCCCCAGGTATGGGGCTCCTGGGAAGGGCTCAAGGATGGAATGGGGCTCTTCCTGCTTTTTTAGGGAAGGTGCTGTCTGCAGTGGGGTTTTTTTGTAGCACCTCGTGGCTTTGCAGTGCCATAAAGTGAATAAAACACCGCTGATCCCGGCTGTTCCAAGCTTTTCCCAGTTTGGGGGAAGAGCCCTGCAACATTTGGCTGTCAATCACATCAGCTCCGAGCTGTTCTCCTGGTGGAACTGCTCCATCAGGCCAAGGAAATTCCACTTTTTAGCAAGTACCAGAGCTGCATCCTCCCCCCAGCCCTTCAAATATCCCAGCTCCCTGCCCAGAGTGTGAAACACTTTTATTTCGTGTCATCTGTGCTGCTCTCAGTTTACAAGTCAGTATTGCCATATTCATATATTTAAATATATATATATATATATTTGCATTTTCTAGTGAAATATGCAAAATATAATTAACACAGATGGACAAACAGCTCCTATACAAAACACCCATGAAAACCCACATTGCTGCACTTCAGAAATATTCTCTAACAGAAAAATTCTTCCAGGCCATTTAGTTTCACAAGGCTTTTAAAATTCCTCTTAAAGTCTGACTTGTAAAATAAACCTTTTCTCCTATTTAATAGTCTCACACCTCTCTCCCAATACCCAAGCATCACAAGTTAGAAAAGAGAACTGTGCTCCGTTGCTGTAATTTGGCAAAAGGTGAAGTTTCTTCCATCAAGCCATGGATTTAGGGCAGGGGAGATCTGGGGTTACGGATTTACATTCCCAGGGCTCTGCTCAGGAGGAATTTCTGCCCCAGGAATGAACTCACAGCTCTGGGCTGCCCAGGGGCACCTGGGGAGAGCTGTGGAGCACAGGCACCTCCAACACAGAGAGTGCACTTAGCAAAAAACAAAATTCAGAATAAAAGGATGAAAATAAATATAAAAATTGGTGACTCAGTGATCTTTCATATATATATATTTATATATATGAAATACAGATAGTTTCAAACTCAGAAATGTGTATATATACATGAGGAGCAGGAAATGTACAGGTGTGTAATGAAAATAGCACGAAATTTCTGATTTTCCCTCACTGCCTGAGAAAGGGAATTGCAGGGAGAGGCAGGGTGGAGCTCAGACATTGCTGTCTAGGGCCCAGAAAAATTTTTCTCATTACATAATATAATAATTTTTCTATTAATATAATATTAAATGCATAATATAGGATACATATTATAG